>CM070876.1:130023393-130623393 GCA_036365515.1 Torymus aiolomorphi
GGCGGCTAATTATTTTTGGCATTTCTTGTCGAATGAATATAAAAATCGGTATAAAGGGGTTTTTGGACTTCCTGATTACGAGTTTGCAATCAGTTTTTTGTGATCCCTTTCCAAAATTGCAGATTCAAGATGGCGATTCAGGATTTTTATTTACTAAGACGTAAGACTTGAAAACTTGATTTTCACAAGTTTTTGTTCCTTTTTTCGAGCTTTTACGTAGACTCCACAATCTATTTTACTTAGCTCAAGACACAATAATAAATGGTCTTACTAAAACACGTGAATCACGAAAATATTTCTAATTCCATCATTAGATGATGTATAAATATCCACGGTTCAGCTTGAACAACACTAGATAGAAATATTTCTCATTTCCTTTACCCGGGGCTCAGAAAATTCTTGTTTCTTTCTGGCAAGATCCATATGCAGATAAATAACTCAATCAACCGAGTAACTATAGACGCATAGACGCATAGACGCATAGATGCATCCTCGAGTGACTTTCTTGGTCAATTAGAATTTTGTCACTACAAGAATTTCTAAGCATATATGAGCTTGTGGTTATACAATGCCCCCTAAACGGAAAAAGATCCAATCAAGAAACGACAAAGAGTATGAATTTGATGATTCTGACAATTTTTACAATGAAATCGTACAACTACCGAACGAAAACAATTCTGGAGATTCTGATTCAGATCTGGATGACGAATCTTATGTAGAGGAAGAAAAGAGGTAAAATGATCTAGAAGACTTGATAGACCAGTACTCTTACAAAAAACTTCTCAACGTGTACATAGAAGATCAGCCCAAACTTGAAAATGATCACAATTATGTTAGGGTTGACGGAGAAAAAGAGTACGGGAATGATTTTGAAGATGAATTTCTACTGAACAAAAGTCAAAAGAAAAAGATTCGTTCTTCTAGTTACGTGGAACTATTTGAGCTATTTTTTTCAGAGGACATGAAAACTTACATTGTAGAAGCAACTAAGAAGAAAGGATACAGTCTCTCAAAAGTTGATCTAGAAACCTTCCTAGGCATAATAATCCATTCATCCTACAACAAAAGGACTCGTCCTCAACGAGACTCCTGGTCATCTAAGCCACTATTGCAAGACCAAGAAATGAAATCTGTTATGTCAAGGGATACTTTTGAGATGATCAAATCCAAATTAAAATATTCGAAACTCACAGATAACAAATCGGACGATAGAGCTTGGCGAGTCAGAGTTTTATTAGATAAATTCACAAAGAATATCCAACAATTTGGTTTTTTGGGAACTGCTCTATCCATCGATGAAATGATGGCCAAGTCCTATGCAAGAACCAGTTTGAAACAATACATAAGAGGTAAGCCTATAAGGTTCGGATTGAAATTTTGGGCTCTCTGCACATCTAATGGGTACTTATTGAATTTGGACCTTTACTGTGGTAAGAATTCAAAGGTAATTTTTCTCAACAAATGTGTTTTGGGTTCGAGAGTAGTCATGAGCTTATGGGACCCATTCTTCAGAAAAGTTCCGGCTCAAGAAATTCCTAAATATCATGTTTATTTTGATAATTATTTTACAAGCTTTGATCTGATTTTACATCTGAAGAAATGCGGTCTAAAATCTACTGGCACCATCCGAGAAAATAGAGTGAAGGAAAAAAATATCATCGATAAAAAAGCTTTGAGAGGAACTTGCGCAGTAAAACAAGATGAAAATAGTGGAATACATTATATCAGTGTAAAGGACTCCAAGGTAGTATCAGTAGCTTCTACAGCAGCAGGTGTTACACCAAAATTGCGATCTCAAAGATACAATCCAGAAAAAAAAGCTAGAACTGAAATACTCTTTCCTCATGCCTTCTACGTATATAATAAATTTATGGGTGGAGGCGCTCAAAAAAATGGACGTGGGACGTCTTGATGAGAATTATCCAGGCTGCGATTGTGAACGCTCTTGTGATTTATAATGCGTCTGATTGTACAAAGAAGAAAGTAGGGACGAAGGACTTTGCATTGGCTATTGTAAGAGAATATTTTGAAAATGATAAAAAATATCGCCCAAAAACTCACAAGATTATTTATAAAATCATGTCAAACTGTTCATACGGCCCTTGCGTTATCAGAACTGGAAAGTTTTGTGAGGCTTGTGGAAAATACTATTGCAAGAAATGTTTCGAAACATTTCACACACAGAGACGGTAGAAAGAGGGGAATTAAAGTACACAAGATTTTACAATTTTATAGAAATCGAAGAGTTTTGGAAATGGGAAAGATACTAAAAAATAGGACAAAGACAGAGTGATTCATGATTCGAAGGGTTAAAAAAATTTGGAATATCAAACTATTATAAAAATGAAAAAAATAAAAGGAAATTAAAAAACGCTAAATTTTGAAAAATAATACAAAATCTAAAAAATTAAAAAAAAAAAAAATAGAAAAAAAAACAAAAATACAAAAAAAAAGAAAAACTCTTGACCGTCCACCTCCACGTGGTAAGAGTTGGGCAAAGTTTATCAGAAACGGCTAACGGACGGGAAATTCAGGCTGGTACACAAATAATTATTTGTTTCAAGGTCTTCTCTTTTCATGAATCACGGGTGAATTGAAAAAATTTGAATTAGGTCTTATATACCCTTATGTCAAGGCTCAAACCTTATGAGTCTCAAGACAGAACGTGTGTTGGAGCATATAGGGCAGCTCATAAATCCAATCCACTATAATATATACCAAAAATTTGGGGTAATCAAAATGTAATTGGAATTCGTAATTAGGAAGTCCAAAAACCCCTTTATACCGATTTTTATAGTTATTCGACAAGAAATGCCAAAAATCATTAGCCGCCATCTTGAATCTGCCATTTTGAAAAATGATCATCAAAAACTAGCAATAAATTCGTAATCAGCGACCTCAAAAACTCCTTTATACCGATTTTTATTGTCATACGACAAGAAACGCCAAAAATCATTAGCCGCCATCTTGAATCCGTCATTTTGGAAAATGATAATGAAATTCTGATTGTGAATTCGTAATCAGCAACCCCAAAAACCCCTAAGTACCAAATTTCATGGGAATCTGATATTTCTATATTCTATTCAATCGAAATCGGAGTACGTGGCATAAAACATCTCCAATATTCGTTGATATCCGCCATCTTGAAAAGGCTATCTATATTTTATGCTTGAAAAAAAATTCCCCCGTAAAGTAAAACTATTTTATGCACGTTTGTTCATAATTTGCGGAAGATTTTAGTCCTACATTGCCTCCAAAAAAAATGACAAAAAAATTTTTTCATGAAAATTTCGGTACCTTCTTAATATTTAGGTATATTAACATATTTTATGTTCCTTGCATAATTATCTTTTTTATTTAAATCAAACCATGCTGTTAATGTTGTTTTATAATTTTCTAAAGCTTCAGTCTCGTTATTTTCTTCAAAAATAATTCTTTGTTGATTTTCTGTATGAACTGATAGACTTATTACTGTATGTTTTCTACCACATAAAGGAAATTTTTCCAATCGCCAAGCTGCTTCCATTGGACTTAAAAAACTTCCATCAACAAATTGAGTAATTTCGTCAGATATATTACCATCATTGGTATCATTAACTTTTTTTAATTTACATAATGCTCTATCTCCACCTTTATGTATGTAATCAAATATATATTTTATACTTTGAATATTGGCGCAATATTCTACATTAATGTGACACTTATATTTTTTTAATAAAAAACTATTATAAGGTACTACCATAGAATTATCTACTGAGATTAATTGACTGTTATTTTTTGCTTTATACGTAAAATTTTCTGAGGTATTATTTCTTCGTTTATATTCTGGATAACCATTCTTTGTAAATTTTGTATAATTTGTAAATGATTTAGGAAAATTTTTTTTACATATACTTTTATCTTTTATATAACAAGGAGAACTATGTGTATGCGGTCCATGGAGCATGTGTTTAATTACTAATTTTTGTAAGTTTTCATCTTCATTTTTGTCTGGTATTTCTGCAGATATATATTTATCGTATAAATATTATTATATTTATCGTATAAATATTATTATATTTATTGTATAAATATATGATATATTTTATTTTCTTTTATGTCATCTAATAATGACATTAGTTTTGTATGAAATTATCTAACTGCTATATTTGGAATATCATTTGGTGTAGTCCTTACAGGAAATTTTTGCAAAACTTCTTTTAGTTCTTGCCACTTAGGATTACATGTTACTGTTATAAAAAAGTCAGGTCTCCCAGTATTTCTCATAATAGCCATTGCATCTTGATAATGCTGTTGCATATATCTCGAACTACTAATGTAAGTGGCTAGTAGTATCAAAATATTTCCTAATCTTTCTTTATTTTCAAAGTTATTAGAAATATTAGAAGCATTATTCATTACATGACCTAATAAACCTTGATAACATTCGACTCTTAATTTTTTTTGATTATGTAAAAAAAAATTCATTCTATTACTTTCCATCATAACGTTTGCATGTAAAAAAAATTGTTGTGTTAATCTTCCACAATATAATAATGGACTAAATTTACCATTTGGTCGATAAGCTAATCTATATGAATAATATTGTAGGATAGTAAGATGTTCCTTTTCTGGAGCGCTTGTTGTTTTAGTGTAACCAACATTCCAACCTAAATCTCTTAAAGGACATAATATCGGGAACACCATAGGATCAATATGATGAGATAATTTATTAATATATGTATTTTTTGTTCATTATCAGGAATGTTTTTAGGATATACACATACATCGTAATTTTCTGGAATTTCATTTTTCGATACTATTATTGCTCCACATTCAGATGTTACGGGAGCATTATATCTATGCTTTTGATTATTATTTTTACGGACGAAATACAATTTATAATTTGGGTAATTTTTTAAATTTGATATAAATGTTTATAATTTTTTGCGTATGGATTACGGTTTAATATTTCAATTAATATTCGTATATGTTCATCACTTAAGTCTTGATTTTTTTTAACCTTCGTTCAAGTGCTGTTACACTATCATAAATATATAATTGTCCACAACAAGGTTCATCTTTACCGATAGGTAATAAAGTGATTGGCGTAATGTGACAAATTTGTCAATGAATTTTTTAATTATAAATTCCTTTTTTCTTTACATGTTCGACGTTAACATTAAAGGTTGCAAAACAAAATAAATTATTATAATATCGTATTAAATATCTGAATGTTTGATCATGTAATAACATTTCTTTCGATGTTTTATCATAATCACTTAAAGGTGAAAGTATTATTGTACCATTATTATAACAATTAGACTTATATTTTTCTTCTTTCCAAAATACTGCTGAACATTTTATTCTACTATCAACGACCTTCAAAATCGGTCTGCTATTAGACCTCTAAAATTGATTAACTTTCAAAAATTGGTCTGCTACCAGCGACCTCCAAAATCGGTCTGCTATCAGACCTCCAAAATTGATTAACTTTCAAAAATTTGTCTGCTATCAGCGACCTTCAAAATCGGTCTGCTATCAGACCTCCAAAATTGATTAACTTTCAAAAATTGGTCTGCTGTCAGCGACCTTCAAAATCGGTCTGCTATCAGACCTCCAAAATTGATTACCTTTAAAAAATTTGTCTGCTATCAGCGACCTTCAAAATCCGTCTGTTATCAACGACCTTCAAAATCGGTCTGCTATCAGACCTTCAAAATTGATTAACTTTCAAAAATTGGTCTGCTATCAGCGACCTTCAAAATCGGTCTGCTATCAGACCTCCAAAATTGATTATCTTTAAAAAATTGGTCTGCTATCAGCGACCTTCAAAATCGGTCTGCTATCAACGACCTTCAAAATCGGTCTGCTATCAGACCTCCAAAATTGATTAACTTTCAACAACCTTTATAAAATTAACAAACTGATCTTTTGCTTAACCTTCAAAATCGATCTACTTTCAGAGTTCAACAACGGTTTCGATTTAAGATTTGGTCTGCTTTCAGCGACCTTCATAATTAATATTTTTAGCGTCATATTTTGAGCGACCTTTGAAATGAATATGAAGTTCAAAAGCTTTGAATGACTTTCAAGCTTAAAATTTATGTTAATTAAATAACTATAAAAATGTTTAAAAATATAAGATATGTTTATTTAATAGAACAAAAGTAATACTTGAAAATTTTACATTTTTTTTAACAGAGGAATAGGCCATTTTTTACTAACTTTTTATTATGAAAAAACAATGAAATATTTAATGAAAAATGAATTCAAAGATAGTAAAAAAAGGGAAACCTCTATAAAAAAAGCGCGCCTATCTATCTAACTCAGAGGGGGGGCTCAGAGGCTATTTTAATATAAGAAAACTCATAGAAATACGCTGATTTTTACGTTATTTTGAGGGGAGCTGAGGGGGGCGCGGGGTTGAGGGGGGATGAGGGGGGCTGATATTCAAAAACAACACTAACATCTATATAATATAGGTAGATATATGTATATTGAATACTAGTTAAGATTTGGTCACTTTCAGTTATTATTCATCCATACTGGTTAACACTGGTCAAAAGTAATTACTTGATGTCAACACGGGCAATCACAGGTTATTATTGGTTATTAATTGTCAGTTCCGATAAAAAATGGTAGTAATTAATTATAAGTGATCAAGAGTACTTAACAACAGTCATTATTGGTCATGAGAGGTCGAGCGCACCCACTTATGGCTCCCTTTAACGAAACTAACTTTCGCTTGGGTACCACGATTTTATAAAGTCTTAAACTGCGACTTATAAGATCAAGCAGTTAGCTCTATGCTACCGCAAAACACACGTTCACCACTGTTAACCGTTAATAACCAAATACCACCATTGTTAATCAGAACTGCTAATTAATAACAAATAATGACCGATGTTAACCGATATCGGCTAATGACTCGTGTTGACCAGTATTGACCACTTATGACCAATAATAACGGTTGTTTACTACTGTTGACAGCTCATAATTGATAACTATAATTGTTTACCAAGACTGAAAACTAATAAACAGTATTGATCGGTGTTTACCAGTGTTGACGTCTGATAACTGAAATGACGAGTGTTGACCAGTATTGCTACGTTGACCTTAAATCCATCTTCAGAATTGAAGTTAGGATAAAGTTTAATGTAACCATCCGATGGTTTTCTCTGATCCAAACAACGTTTAACTAAACCACTTTTGAAAACACCACGATTTACCAGCTTCTCTGCATAGAACTGGGATTCGGCCTCCAAATGATCTTTAGAGGTCACTTTAAGAAGAAGATCAAGGTCAACAATCTCTCTCTCTCTCTCTAAATATATATATAAACACACACACACACACGCACGCACGCACGCACGCATACACACATGCACACACGCGCACCCACACACGCACACGCGCACACGCACGCACGCACAAACACACACGCGCGCACCCACGCACGCACGCGCGCACACACGCACGCACCCACACACACATCCACGAAAAAAAATGTTCTCAAAATCAACAAATATCGACATATATCACCTTAAATCATCTTTTTGAACATTTTGTGCCTCCAAAATTATTTTCACTGGTACAAAGCTTCCTCTATAAGGAAGCCATAGTCACAAACCATTTAACATAGTCTGACCGTACAAAAGAAAGTGTTTAATTTTAAATATTGGAATTAACTAGGGGGGCTGCGCCCCCCAGCGTGCCTTCGGCACGCCATCCCCGCCCCCGCCCCCACACACACCTGCTCCTTGCTTCGCTCGTCGCCCGCCCCCTCCCTATGTAAAAACTTCGTTTTTACACAATAGGCACGACCGCAATACTCAGGAGAACCTTGTATTTTTATAAAAGCGAAAATTGATTAATAATGTCATTATGAAGGGCAATGCACTCATGATTTTGCATACTATTAAAAAAAAAAACATAGTTTTTGTTACCATATGACAAACAGTAAAGCTAATAAGCGAAAAATTTACCGTCTAAAAAACATTAGTGACCGTCTCTTACAGACATGTTACCGCGCAATGGTTATCAAGTCATGTCATAATGTTCGTGTATAACGTATTACGTATAATATATAGATGTTTATGCAAAATGATGACAATGCGAGCTTGATTTTACGCAATTCGCAATAGTCGCAATAAACGATATAAAAATTACAACATCATATATTCACATGGGTAACGTGTATAGCATCGCCAATCACGTGATGGCGGTGACACTGCTGGCTTGTTGGCTTTACCCATGTGAGCGTGCGCGCATGCGCATGCGCTGCAGCTCACCTGCTCGTCTCGTCTGGCTCGTCAGCTGATAGCTCGTAGCTTCTTTGCGTACGCGACACGGCGCCGTGGATGATGCAAGAAAAAGGCTGGGCCGAACTTCTAGTGAAAAAGTTTCAGTGCGGAGTGAACACAAGAAAGCTGCCTACTACATACGTATTATCGCTACAGTGCTTCGCTTCCTATCTGGCTCTCACCCGCAACAGGTCAACCATGTGCGCACGGCAGTCCGGCAGACGCCAGTCATCAATGTTTATATCTGCAGTCACTGTGTTTCCTAAATTGCTGTATGGATCGATATTGATGTTGGTCGAGTTCTCTGCTAATTAAGTTGTGGTCTTACCCTTGAGTAAGTATTATTTCAATAATACAAGCTCCTTTCTAATCTTGCAGGGTTATCATCTTTTTTTCACAAGGACATTTTGTTAAACTTTGAGCAAGGGTCAAGGTAGCCTTAGTTGGAAGTGCACATGAGCTTTTTCGACATTCAAGTACACAAATATCTTTCCTTTCTCTGAAAATATCTTCAGCTTTACACACGTCACCATATCATGCATGCTGAGGGATTATATACCATGTTTCAGATCTAAATAATCAGCAAGTGTGGAGTTACAGCATTTTCTGTGTGCTTTTTGAGGAAATTATTAAGAAAGAAAAGTAATTTCCTCCAATTTGGCTGATTGAGTATATCTGAAACTTAATGTACAATGCCTCAGCATGCATTGCATTGTGTATGAACATTCTTGTAAACCTTGAGAAAGGGTGAGAAGGTTTTAGTTGAGAATACACATGCGCTTTCTGGACTTTTGAGTGCGAAGATCCCTTTCCATTCCCTACAAGTATCTTCAACTTTCTATACATGATGGAATACATGCTGAGGGACAGTATATCAAGATTTAGATATGCATAATCAGCAAGTCTGGAGATATTGCAATTTCTGTGTCTTTTTCAAGAAATTTTTGAGAAAAATGTCATTTTCTCCGTACCGGCTGATTGAATCGATCTGAAAATGCATACACAATCCCTCTGTATGTATTGTATTGTGTGTGAACATTCTGGTAAACTTTAAGTGAGGGTGAGGAGGTCTTAGTTGAGAATACACATGCGCTTTCTCGACTTTTGAGTACGATGATCCCTTTCCATTCCCTACAAGTATCTTCAACTTTCTATACATGATGGAATATATGCTGAGGGACAGTATATCAAGATTTAGATATGCATAATCAGCAAGTCTGGAAATATTGCAATTTCTATGTCTTTTTCAAGAAATTTTTGAGAAAAATGTCATTTTCTCCGTACCGGCTGATTGAGTCGATCTGAAATTGCATACACAATCCCTCTGTATGTATTGTATTGTGTGTGAACATTCTGGTAAACTTTAAGTGAGGGTGAGGAGGTCTTAGTTGAGAATACACATGCGCTTTCGCGACTTTTGAGTGCAAAGATCCCTTTCCATTCCCTACAAGTATCTTCAACTTTCTATACATGATGAAATACATGATGAGGGACAATATATCAAGATTTAGATATGCATAATCAGCAAGTCTGGAGATATTGCAATTTCTGTGTCTTTTTCAAGAAATTTTTGAGAAAAATGTCATTTTCTCCGTACCGGCTGATTGAGTCGATCTGAAATTGCATACACAATCCCTCTGTATGTATTGTATTGTGTGTGAACATTCTGGTAAACTTTAAGTGAGGGTGAGGAGGTCTTAGTTAAGAATACACATGCGCTTTCTCGACTTTTGAGTGCAAAGATCCCTTTCAATTCTCTCAACATATCCTGGTAAATATATAGTGCTATGAATGATCTTATCGACACGCTAACACTATATTGTGAGTAGTTTGCTGTGCGAATGTTTTCTCGTTTACTTTACACCTAGCATCTATCCTGCAATAATTTTCTACCCCTTTGACAGGAGTGTGGCTTCTCTGTACTCCTTCCGTTGCCAAGTTATTCTTGTTGTAATTATGTTTTTGGCCTAGGGCGAAGAGCTCCTGCAGACGACATCACAGCGTCCTAAACACCTGCAGTTACCGTTTTTTATTGGGACTATATGTTGGATTGATTGACATATTTTATGTGGACATTGACAACCTCTGAACTCGTTGAAAAAATTATCTGGTGAGTAGCTTACTGTAAGAAAGTTTATTGGCTTACACTTTTCAGCTAGTATCTATCCTGCAATAATTTCCTACCCCTTTGAAAGGAGTGTGGCTTCTCTGTACTCCCTCCGTTGCTAAGTTATTCTTGTTGTAATTATGTTTTTGGCCTACGGCGAAGAGTTCCTGCAGAAGACAACACGTCTTCATATAATTGTTCTTTCCTCGAGGGCGTCATTATATGACCATCATAAAGCAGGACACTTTCAAAAAAATAGGACCAAATTGGGAACCGAAACTTTGAGAAACTCAACAATGGCATTACAGTGGGTAATCTTGAGAGAAGGGCTTCCTGATGCACACATCTTGGCAGCTTCATCTTTCTATAGATTATCAATGGATGTTGATCTAGTCTGTATTTATTTTAATTCACTGTGACCACTTTGTCGTCTCTTCTTTGAATAATTATTATTTCAGTAATCAACTGCTTCCAACCATTACTATAGCTTCATTTTTTTGTTTCAGGGTTTCTATTATCCTTTCAGAAAAAGCAGCAACTAACTATAAGAGGCGACCGGTCAAATTTAACAGATCTATACCTCATTCATTGATGTGGTTGATATTTACTTTGAGGATGTCTTTTCAAACTTCATTTAGAAGAACACAAGAATGATAGAAATCTGCTTTTATAATGCATTTCAGGCATCTTATGCATTTTTAAGCTGATTTTATCTTTTTTTTGTAGGTATAATTTAATAAAAAGAAAGAAATAAGTCATGCAATTTCTCAGATTTAATTCAGGCACTGCTTGTGTATTTTTTATAGAACTGTATTTTTATTTTTTTTATTAAATTACATGTACTTTCAAAAAGATAGAGTCAACTCAAAAATACATGGAATGTCAGATGCATTACTGAAGCCGGTTTCTATCATTCTTAGTCTTTTGGATTAAGTACAGACACATCACCTCAAAGTAAATATCGATAACATTGAATGCTCAATACACCTGCCAAATCTGACAAGTGGCTTTTATATTGTAGTGTAGTGTGAGGGTGTCTGAAACTTCTATACATCTATAGCTTGTCCCGCCATAACAATAAATCTGAGTACGTGTAAAAATTGTGAAAAAAGTTATTTTAATCTGTAAAATTCAGTCGAATTGTAGTAGTTAATGAACAATGAGCTTATCCATTAACTACCAGTATTAATTGACTTTTAGAGGTTATAGTGAACTTTTCATAATTCTGACAGGTTTCCAGAATATTTATTTAAGCATACTCTATAAATCTTTCGGACAGGCTCACACTACATGGCCCTTCAGCTTTCATAAGAGAAAACCTATTTAATTAATTAGGCTGAAATTTACAACATGAAAAGATAAATTAATCCTGCTCCTGTAATGTTATAAAAGCCACCAGTCAGATTTAGCAGGTGTACTCATCATTCAGTGTTGTCGATGTTTAGTTGGCGTAAATGTGCTTAAGTATAAAAATAATAGAACTCTGCTTCTATAATGTATTTCAGGCATCGTATGTTTTTTTAAGCAAATTTCATCTTTCTAGAAGTAGGTATAATTTAATAAAAAAAAATATCCGTGCGATATGTAGTCCATTATTTCACCGTATTTAACGCATTTGCTACGCTCGTGCGCTAACCTCACGGTGCGATAATGAACTGCTTAGCACACGGATAGGCGTGACAGCGGACTTAAGGCAGACAGTGTTATAACAAATTGTACGATACTGATGCGTTAAGTAACACATTACACGCCGTGAAAGGATCCTCGCTACGCTCGGGCCTTAACTTTACACCATGGAATAATGGACCACTTATCGCACTTGTATCGTAATGTATTAGTACGATAAATTTTTTATCGATATTTATTCATGAATTAAAAAAATCTCTTTCAATTCATTGGCTCGTAGTTTCCTCAACCTTAATATGTTGATTCCTTTAATTAATATTTAATAACGAAATTTATAAATCTACGACTACAAAGAATTTTGAAGCGATTAAGTCATTGTTACTCCTGTAATCGTTGGATATACAAAAATCAATTTTCATTTTTCAATTTTTTTCTAAAAAACTAACTAACAAAATGAATTAAAACATTACAGATTATATTTATTTATATTATCCATTATCATGATTTTTCTCAAAAAAAATTGACCGTTTAGTTTGGGAGTTGTAAGCATCTAAAAAAAAAACACGTTATTGTTAATAATTCTTTTAGAAAATATAGGTATTTTAATTCTCTTTCGAACGCTACCCATCCGATTCGAATAACTCGATCCTATCATTAAAAAAAAACATCAAAAAGCAGTTTTGAGAAAAATCGAAATTTTGAAAAAAAACAAAAACACATCGCCCCAATAAAAAAACGGATTTTGACGGGAAAATGAGACCTGCCCGGTCAAAATTGACCGAGTAGAAACTGAGATCTAGGCGTACACACACACACACACACACACACACACACACACACACACACACACACACACACACACACACACACACAGACATTTTTCAAAAACCATGTATTTTGATTCCTAACATCTCGGAACACATTTATAACATGTTTTTACAACAACTCAAAAATTTAATGTCACAAAGCTTCCTCTAGGAGGAAGCAAAATGTTTAATTGAGAAATAAATGAAATCTATGAATTCGTTTTTGAATTCGAATTGTCTACTTTAGTAGCAAGCAGGGACAAACCTTTCTTATTATAATAATTGTTGTAAAATTATATATATTAAGGAAGTCCATACCAACAAATTGTCAATTTCTGTACCAAGATTGATACATCGATTTTTTTTTCTATCTATTTTATAGCTACAACTTTATTAAAGTAAAATTACTTTTTTTTTTAGTTGGATTAAATAAAATGTAAATAAATTAAAATAAAATAATCAACTTCTTTAGTAAGGTCGTATTTCAGAAAGAAGTTTATATATATCGCTGTTATTTTTTTTTTTTTAATATATCAGTAATTTTATTTCAGGTGGGGGGGCTTCGCCCCCCACACCCCCCTGAGTGGCAGCTTCGCCCGCTACACCCCCACCAGAGGCTCTGCCCCTGGACCCCGCCCTGTGCCCCACATGAAACCCGCCATACCTCATTACCTACCAACAACAAACTTTATTGTTTCTTTTATTTTGTTTTATTTAGATGGGACATTTCAACATAATAACTATATCCTCAATGATTTTCATTCATGGTCACAAAATGATTTCGTAGATTCATTCGTCATCGAATATCATTTAATGTGTGATATCAGGAATATGGTTACGAGTCGTGAGGATGGAATATTATATTTGCTTATTTTTTGGCTCAATTTTATATTTAATCAAAAATTTAATCTTTGTTTTTTAATTTTATTTTTAAGGTTTAAACTTGAAGAACTTCTATTAATCACATTGTTAATAGAAGATTGGATTATATACAATATTAGCTGCCTGTCTACGACCAAGTTTTAGAAAAAAATAATTTGTTTCTTGGACCAACTTAGAATAATTTTAAGTAAAAAAACATTTAGGAATTTAATCTTTTAATTTTTGTTACTTCAACATCAATTTATATTTCTTATTATATATTTTTATTAGTGTTTTAATTTACATAATATTTGGCATTTTGTAAACAATAGATATTTCTTTTTTTTAAATTATGTTTTCAATGTGTTTATCTCATTTTATAGCACAGTGTGACCTAAGTCCGCACTTAAGTCACGCCTACCCGTGACTTAAGTAGTCGATTATTGCACCGTGAGGTTAGCGCACGAGCGTAGCGAGTGGACTGATTAAGGTACGGATAGGCGTGACAGCGGACTTAGGTAAACGTGCTATAAAATATCGTACGATACATGTGACTTGAGTGGCAGTATCGTAATGTACTATTTTAACATTGTAATTAAATGTAATTTTATATCTTATGATTATATTTTTATAATTATATGATCTTTCGAATGTTATATGGTTTTTTCCGATATTATTATTAATAGCTTTAGCTATTGCATTGAATAATTCTTTGTCAAATCGAATCATGTTAAATAAGCGAAAATTGAATATGTAAAGGGTTGTATTTATAGGTTTAGATAATCAGGATTGATTGTACATTAAAATATTAATTGGGAAAAAGTTTTGTTTAGATGTTATCCATAAGTATATCTTTTGCATTCAATATTTTTGTGTAAAGTCAAATCGTTGAAATAAGCGAAAATCGTCCATTTTATGTATATTTTGGCGTTAAAAATTGTTTGTTTGGATTTAACTCATCGGGAATTGATTGTACAAAAAAATGTTTAATAGGAAAAAGTTTTGTTTTAATATTATCTATAACTTTTACATTCAACATTTTTGTGTAAAATCAAATTCTGTCAAGTTATAGGCGAAAATCGTCCATTTTATGTATATTTAGGCGTTAAAAATCGTTTTTATGAGTTTAACTCGTCAGGAATTGATTGTACAAAAAAATGTTTAACAGAAAAAAGTTTTGTTTTAATATTATCTATAACTTTTACATTTAACATTATTGTGTAAAATCAAATCCTGTAAAGAAATAGCAAAAAAAACGACTATTTTTGATGATTTTAGCGGTTTTTTCGCTATTACATTGTTAAATATTGTTCATAGAAAACAATTTTCCATGTAAAAAAGAGGTGTTTTAATTAGTTTTAGCAGATGCATTTGTTGTTTTTAAAATTAATTTTGTTCACATTATGTTCAAAAATCGATTTTTTCAAATTTTTATTTGCTCTGGCGTTTTTTTATTTATTGATCGATTCGGCTCGGTATAAGACTGGAGCTTACTTAGTGAAATGATAACACAGCAAATGTGGGAGGACAACCCAAGGCTTAAATAAAAACTCCTTTAGTTAATTTTTTTCCATAAATACCGGCAACGTTTCGTCCCTGGTATGGGACCTCTTCAGGCCTTTATTAAAAAATAATAAAAATTATAATTGTATAGTAATGTTTTCACAATAAATATGGATGTTATAAACTTTGTTATTGTATAAAAGTCAAAAAATTAATGGTCATACCATAATACTTAAATAACTAATATCACATCAGAGACGAATACGTCTCTATCGTCGTACGCGTTTTCAGTCTATGGCAGTCATATAATAGATGTAAGTATGTAACAGAGTCAACGCAGGCGGAGATACCCGAAGTTACCCGAACTTACTTATTCACGTATACATAGAAAGCCATAATAGAACACCTTCACACAAACAAAGAGAAATTTCAAACAGAGAATAGTTATACTTAGGAATCTGATTTATTTAAATATCTATTTAATTTATTATATTGTTTACTAATAGTGTTAAAGTCTTCTTGTTTATTAATGATATTATTATTGATATTAATAAAAATATTTTCCGCAATTAATCTTTTAAAATTACTTGGTTCTTTATCTAAAATTTTAACATTATCATAATCAAAACTATGTGAAAAATTATTTACATAAGTCGGAATTGGTAATATTTTGTCTAACGGGGTTTTTTTGTGCTCATATATTCTCTTTTTTAAACATCTCTTTGTTTGGCCAACATAAGTGGCATTACAATCCTTACACACAATCTCGTATACCACATTGGTCTCACACCGTTTTTCCAGCTTATCTTTACCTAACTTAATAATGCTATTTAATTTGTTTGACATACAAGGAACTATAGTAAAACCATACTTTTTGAAGATATAATAAAGGCCTGAAGAGGTCCCATACCAGGGACGAAACGTTGCCGGTATTTATGGAAAAAAATTAACTAAAGGAGTTTTTATTTAAGCCTTGGGTTGTCCTCCCACATTTACTGTGTTATCATTTCACTACTTATTAATATGGAGAGGAATATCAATACTTATAATTACGGCCTACAAAGGAAGAATGGCCAGACTCAAACTAGGATGAGTTTTTATAGTTTTATTTTTACAAAATATGGAGGACATTACTGCAATATTTTGAAAAAATGGTCGGATTTTAGATGTCAGTTGGCGAAGTCTAATGCCAGATTATCTTTCCTAATAAAATGTAAGAAGGCAAGTGTAATACCTATAAATATTTCAAGAAGTTTTCAACGTGTATTTATCTTCAAGAGCAAATTCTGTCAACAAAAGTTCGATCACTTCAGAGTAACAAATTGTTTAAGAATTTTGAAATTAGAAATAAATGATAGTTTTGTACATGTTGAATTTTTAAAAAAAAGACTTAATGCGATAGCTCATGTGTTAAGTACTTTACACTTTGATGTTAACCATCTGGATAAGTTTCTTGAATTTACAGAGAAAAAATGCTCAAATATGTAGTTACAACTATCGAATTCACTAGGAAAAAAATTTAATAATTTAATTAATAATAATAGATCTCAAAATTGTGATATTAATAATAACAAAAAATGGGTAATTAATCTTTCAAATACTGAAATTCCTCTGGAAGTGATTGATGTTGTCTCGATGGGTCCTAATTTTAATAAAAACATTAAGCTTAATAAAAAAGATATTATCACAACGATAAAAAACTTTGAAAGTAGTATTTATATGTTAGAGACAGAAGCCAAATGTTTACTTAGAGATACACTTATCAAAAATATTCAGTCTGCTTGCAATAATAATTTAAGATGTAATAGTTTTGATAATGAATTTAACCAAAAAGTAACTATAACCAAAGAATTTTGTTCTAAGAATCCATCTATATTTTTTACTAGAGCGTATAAAGGCAATATAACTGTGTGTCTTAATTATGATGATTACTATGAAAAAATGTCTAATCTACTTAGTGATAAAAATACTTATAAAATTGTAAAAAGGAACCCTCTTACATTAATGCAAAAAAACGTATAATATTTTAACAGATCTTAATGATAGTGATTGCTTAGAATTCAAACATGATAGGTTTAAATTAACACAAACTAATACGGTTCTTCCTAGAGCTTATGGATTACCTAAGATTCACAAAAAAGATGTACCTTTAAGACCAATTATCTCAACTGTAAATAGTTCCACTCATTTTTTAGCTAACATCATTGAAAAAACCCTTAGACTTTGTTTTAATAAACCTGCTTCACATATTAACAATAGTTTTGCCTTAAAAGAAAAAGTGACGAATATATATATTCCCCATGGATATATTTTAGTTTCTCTAGATGTCATTTCTTTGTTTACTAACATACCGGTAGAATTAGTTTTGTGTAGTTTAGATAAACGGTTTCATAAGATTCAATGTCACTCAAAAATTCCGTTTGATAACATAATATACATAGTTAAATTTCTTTTTGACAATACTTACTTTCTGTTTAACAATATAATTTATAAACAAATCTTTGGTACACCCATGGGCTCTCCGATTTCACCGTTATTTGCAGATATTGTTATGGAAGACTTAGAAATCACAGTTCTCAGTGAATTAAAAAATAATCATAATATCTCACCATTGTTCTATTTTAGATATGTTGACGATACAATTTTGTGTGTGAAAGAAAAAGAGCTAGACCTAATTTTAAACAAATTTAATAGTTATAATAAATATTTACAATTTACACACGAGTTACATAACAATAACATGATTCCATTTCTTGATGTCACTTTAACAATAATTAATAATAGTATTATTACTAATTGGTATCAAAAACCCACAAACACTAATAGAGTTTTAAATTTTAATTCAAACCACACAATTCAATTAAAACGCAATATCATTTACAATCTAGTAGATAGAGCTCTTCTTCTTTCGCACCAACAATTTCATAATGAAAATTTGATTATGGTTAAAAAAATACTCGCCAAAAATAGCTACCCTGATAATTTTATTGATAGTTGTATTCGTTATCGCGTGAGATATCACACTTATGGCAATTCAAAATTTAATAATAATATGTATACAATCAAAAATGTTATATCGAACAGAAAGCTTGCACGGGGGGATTTCCGTGCAAGCCTTTACAATAATCACGCGAGAAGAGAGTATAAACTTACGTTGCGAAGGAGCAGCCGGTGCACTCGGCTCTCTCTCTCGCTCTCTGTCGCTCCTACAGCAGTTGCACTCTCTCTCTCGCACTCGCAGAATTGACTCGGCCGGCGAACTCGCTACCGGCTCCTCGCTCGCTGTCTCCCTCGCTCTCGTGGCACACGCGACGCGGGAGCGCTCTCTATCTCTCTCTTCGTCGCACGCATGCGAGTCAGCGACTCCACCTCACTCCTACCCGGTATATGAAGCTTGGCGCGGAAGTAGTAAAAAAACTTGAAGAGAGAGATCGCAAGATGTGTGTCGCACGGTAGCTTACACGAAGATGGCTGCCGTGACTCGCATAAAGCCGTAGCAGCTTCGCAGGTACGCGACAGGCATATTACGCGTCGCGAGACCGTTTTAATCCGGTCGGGATACTTGCGTGCTCGCGCCCCCAGTGAGCATGCCTGCTCGACGCGGGTAATTCGAATCCCGAATTACCTAACTCGCGCACGCGTTACAATATAAAATCGTTTACTTTATCGATAATTCTGATACCACCCAGTAAAGTGCTTACTGCCATACAAGCAACTACCATAATATTAATTGCATCAAAGTAATTTAGAATATAAATATCTATTATTAAAATACATTAATAATGTTGATAATGTAAAAGCACAAAATGAACCCAATTGTCATTTAACTATAAAAAAATTTCATTACTTTGTGTATTTATCGAGAGCTTCGTAGTACTTATCATTTTTCAATAATGCATTTCCATCATTTTTAAGTCTTTCGGCTTCCACTTTTATCTCTGGCGATGCATCTAGTACTTTAGGTTTTTTCAACTGAGACGACAGATTTTGAAATAATTGGAAGATATTGAATTCTTCTACTGCATCCGATATTTGTACCCCGTATGCACTTTCCAAACATTGAATAGATACTTCCAAACTCTCTCGAGAATCAGCTGACAGGGCATCCTCATCTAATAATTGCGTTAAACACTTAATGATTGATGCTACTAGTCCTTTGTAAACCATGTTTGTAACCTAATGTCATAAAAGATTATCATTAAAAATTAATATTTTAATACATTATACAATGACAATATATATAGTTATTGCAATATAAAACAATCTGTAATTTTTACTATATAAGACTAAAGTTTATACTTTTATTATCAATTAATAAATATAAAAATACCTTTCTAAAAAATAGTGCATTACGCAACATTTTATTATATTCGGACTCAAATATTTCACTTATAAGGGAATCACCAGGGGTGCGAGCTCTGGATTTTCATGAAACTTTGGGAAATGATTCTAATTGCAAAATGAATGGATACGTTGTCAGGTCAGAGGAATAAGATTCCATTTGGGCGATGCGCTGCAAAAGGTTTCATTTGACACGTACATTTTGTTTTATCAAAATTCAAGTTGGTAACCGTACAGAAACTTCAAAACTTGTTTTTATTGATTATGAATAAACAGTTATGACGCGAGGTTTAGATTTTTTTATTTTTTCTACTTTAACAATAGTACATAAATATCTAAACCTGTTTAAAAATGTGGCACCTAATCAAAAATTTGTGTGCCGCAATAAAATAAGGAATTTTATTTTACTGCCATTAGATGATGGTTTTAATATCAAATGCTACTTAGAAACTGATTTTGAAACTCCATGCGAGGTTCGACTTCGGATACCTATGTAGCTATTGTGTACCCCATTCTTTCACAAGTGTGAATAGAGGGTATTTCACGTACGCCACACAAGCATCGGGAGTCGAACCACTCACAGGGAGTTTAAAAAAATAGTATATGCAACTCGTGCATGGCAGGTGATTTTCAACTCGTGCAACAAACAATACTCTCGTTTAAAATCATCTGCATCACGCACTCGTCGCATAGTATACTATTATAGATGTCCGCAGTATTTATAGGGAATCGATCTATGTCGATACTTATTTCTCCTATTAATTAAATGTACGGTTTCGCTAGCATCCGATCATGTGCTTTCGATTTAAATGCTCTATTTACCGGTCACCTGACTGACGACTGATTCAATCAAACCAGAAATCGAGCGCAGTCATCTTCATCTAATTATTCGATATTTTATCCAATTATTATGCTTACTAGCGTTAATAATTTGCGCGCTACGCGCGCTTCGTCTGTCTTTTTTTATTCATTTTTTCGAGATTCGATATCGTTTGAGACATAAAAATAGGTTATTATCTAGAACGCTAAGATTATATTACAGAAAATTATGTTATGGATCGAACCTTTTTCTCGTACGATTGTTCGTTATTTTCAAAACTTATGTAATACTGTGGTATTTGATAATTAAATAGAATGTAAATGAAATTAAACAAAGTGGTTTGCATAATACTAGAAAATAATATAGAAAGACTTAAGTAGGTTTATGGAGACTATTCCATTGGATCAACCAATGAGGTTATTTCTTTGGTCTTATGAAGTCCGGGCTCCAAAAAACTAGTGTGTAAGACAAAAATGGTGCCATAGGAAAAATACATGTCAGGCTATATATATATATATATATATATATATATATATATATATATATATATATATATATATATATATATATATATATATATATATATATATATATATATATATATATAAATATATGAAACGCTAGTTATGCAGACACTTTCCGAAATTTAAATAGACTTATGCAGACAGAGACCGACTTATGCAGACGTCAGCATAAGTAGAGAGATTATTTCTTTAGTCACGCTAGACTTGTGCAGACACTTGTATAAACGGTACTACACTTATGCAGACAGGTCACGTGGTCTTATACATTGGTGTCAGCATAAGTCCATGTTTATATGATTATATATATATATATATATATATATATATATATATATATATATATATATATATATATATATATATATATATATATATATATATATATATATATATATATATATATATATATATATAATAGGCCTCATTTCCGGGATTATACAATGTTCTATAGTTTATTCTTTCAGAGTTGCTATATACAAGTGACTAAAGAAATAATGGACCCTGGGGTTATAGACTCTAGCACGGGCCTGGAAATAACGTAAATTTACCTTTTTCTTTTCCGGAACGTCCCGAAAATAATAGTCCGTCCCGGAAATGACAGTTATATACATTTTTTCGTCCCAGAAATAACACTTATATAAATATTTATGTTTTATGTTAGTTTCCAGGACATTACAGATGTTTAACGTTGGTTTCGGGGACATTTGTTAGTTTTGGGGACAGTCCCTGAATCTACATATGTTTAACGTCAGTTTTGAGGACATCGGCCCCCATAAGAGACATTATTTCTTTTGTCACGTATAGGTATACAGTAACATGGGGTCCTGGGAACTAACGTTATACAAGTTTATATATATATATATATATATATATATATATATATATATATATATATATATAATTATCACTTAACCCCTTTATGGAGCCTATCCCTGTATATTAGTACCTACGCCCAGAGTTCCCGTATACAAGTGACTAAAGAAATAATCCCTCTCTGGGTATAGAAACTCTAGATCGGGCTCCATAAACGCCGTATAAGAATATTTTATGGGACCCGGGCTCCATAAAAGAAAACGGGCTCCATAAATATGCTCATGTGTATAAAAGGGCTCCATAAATCTGGTAAAAGAATATATATATATATATATATATATATATATATATATATATATATATATATATATATATATATATATATATATATATATATATATATATATATATATATATATATATATATATATATATATATATATATATATATATATATATATATATATATATATATATATCAAATGCAGCTTTTGAGGATCTATGTCAGCATCTATGTTTAATTGTGTGCATCCTAATACGTGTATCACGGTTGGTAAATTTGCTAGGGTAATTATTGTCTCTTAGGATTTGATAGACCATTTTTAGATTTTTAGGGTATCATCTACGTAACGGAAGCAAAAGAGAGGTTTGATCAGGCCGCATAAACCCCTATATTTAGAAATATTATGAAGCCCGGGCTGCATAATCAAAATCGGGCTCGATGAACCCCTATAGATAAAAAATGGGCTTTATAAACCCCTTTCAAGAAATGTATACTTATATATATATATATATATATATATATATATATATATATATATATATATATATATATATATATATATATATATATATATATATATATATATATATATATATATATATATATATATATATATTTCTAAATATAGGGGTTTATGCGGCCTGATCAAACCTCTCTTTTGCTTCCGTTACGTAGATGATACCCTTATGTGTATTGAGAAAAAACATATCGATCTAGTTATAAATATCTTTAATTCATACAATAAACGTTTACAATTTACGTATGAACTTGAACAAGACAAAAAAATCAACTTTCTAGATATTTCCTTAATTCGTCACAATAATTCTATTATTACAGATTGGTTTAACAAACCCACCTCTTCCGGTAGATTGATTAATTATCTCTCCAACCATCCCACTCAACAAAAAATAAACATAGTCTATAACCTCGCCGATAGGGCTATTTCTCTTTCACACAAACAATTTCATAACAAAAATCTAAAAATGGTCTATCAAATCCTAAGAGACAATAATTACCCTAACAAATTTATCAACCGTGATACACGTATTAGGATGCACACAATTAAACATAAACAACCCCAAAAAAGTACACCATTACACAATAGATCTATCTCTTACATCTCTTTACCGTTTAATGCAATTTTAAAACCCTTCAAATTTTGTACTCTACCCATAGTTAAAAAAAGTTTCAACTCAGTTATCAAACTAGGTAAAGACCATACCGATAAATGGGATCGGACTAACCTAGTATATAAGTTCTTCTGTAAGTCATGCCCAGCTTCATATACAGGCGAAACGAAACGTACTCTAAAAACGCGAATTAAAGAACATCAAAAAACTAATAACCCAGAAGCAGTAGTAAAACAACATATGAACAAATTCTCACATGACTTCGACTGGAAAAATTGTAAAATTCTAGATTACGAAACAAACTACAAAAAACGCACTCTATCTGAAATGATCCATATTAAATGCGATAAAAACAATATCAATAAGAAAGAAGATGTAAAATCATTAAACAGTTTGTATTTTCCGTTACTGCGCCTTTCAAATTAATACTATGCATCGCTCTGTTTATTTTTGGCCTTGTTTGTAAATACAAGGATCTTACGACTATAAATACGAATGTACACCACTGTATTGCTTACATTGACGTTATGGGCTAGGTAAAATAAGGTATATACTGTTCCTTTATACAAGTGATAGTTCTTTTTTTATATATTGTAATTAAAAACCTTTTTGTTAATAAATTATAGCCTGAAGAGGTTGGCGGAACATGCCAACGAAACGTTGCACAAATTTAAAGTAAAAACTTGCTTTTTCTTTTTACCTGCCTCCTTCGGATCGATCCATTATATCTCAAATAGCTATTTTTACTACTTATTGTTTTATGTCTTAATGGTATTTGAATATTCTTATTTCTTGTTATACTTGCTGTGTTTAAGTATTTATTTCTTAGTGTACTGTAGTGATATATTAAGGCTTCGTATGTAAAAAGTGGTTCAATATTTAAAGGGTTATTGTGTGATATAAATGTGTTTTTTTTTATTATTTTCAATAGTCTGATTTGTAATCTTTTGATTAAGTTTAATGCATTTGCATATGCACCTCCCCACGCTATAATTCCATAGCATATTATAGTATGGAAGAAAGCATAATATATCATTTTTAGAGTTTCTATTGTCATAAACTTGAATATTTTTTTGAATATGAAAATCAGATATTTTGTTTTATTTGCTATGTAATCTATGTGTTTGTCCTACTTAAGATTTTGGTCAATTATGATGTCAAGTTTTTTATTTGGTCAAGTATTTACAGTGTTCAACTCTTTTTAAATGTTTCTCATAAATTTGTATTTTTAGATTACTAGGGATACTGTTACTGTAACTTCCATACGTCATGTAAACTCTTTTGTCAATGTTCAAGGAGAGTTTGTTTTGAACGAGCCACGTATTTTATAGGTATTTTTTCTGCTTTTTTAAGCACCTCTGGCCAGACCGCTTTTTCAATGCAAAGGTTAATTATATACTCTAGTGGCGTTGCGATATAGTATGATACTTCAGCATTTTAACATTAATATTATCAACTCCACCATTTTTCAGCTTCATGTTGTTAATGATTTTAATAATTTCGTGATGGTTTGTTGGTGTTAAGAAAATAGTTCTATAATTTATTTCTGAATTATTCATGATAATATTGAGAAGTTGTTGTATTTTTTCACTTAATTCTTTACCAATATTACAAAAGTAGTCGTTCATTGTATTCGCTATTTCATTAGGGTTAGTGACTTTTTGCATATTCTTATCATATATTTGGTTTATTTTAACACCTTTTTGTATATTCTTGCCTAGCTTAGCATTTATTATTTTCCATCAGTTTTTCAAATTACTGCAGTTTTCTCGGATTTGTTCGCGATTATACATTAATTTGGCATTATTTATAACCTTATTTAGTATTTTAACATAGTTTTTGTATTCTGTCTTACAAGGAACGTACCCCAAGTGTAAGTCGCCGATTTGGACGATATTGCAATATGTTGTAATACATTAAAAAATAAGAGATACGTATTTTTTTTACGTGCTGATAGACACTTTAAGGGGGTGAAATCTAGCCCTAAAGTTCACCCTCAAAAAGTTTTTTTCAAATATTTCAAAAACGAATAAAGCTAGCTTAATGAAACCGAAGCCAAAAGTTGTAGAATAAAAAAGCCTTCAAAATAGCATTACTTTCAATTTTAAAACTAACCTTTTTTCATCAATTTTCAGCTATAAAAATTACAATAAATTATATATCACCTCAAAACTGATTCCATTTAAAAGAAAATTAAAAAATAAAGTTGAACTGTCTCGTGGTTTTGGCCAAAATTATTTTTTAGGGGGTAACTACCCCTTATTTATTTTTTGTTCATTATTTCAGAAATAAATAAAGATACCTTAATAAAACCAACGCTAAAAATTTTAAATAAGAAAGGCTTCAAAACAGCATTATTTTCAATTTTAAGGGTAGCAACCCCTACTTTTTTTTCAAGAAAACTAAGCTTTTTTCATCAATTTTCAGCTATAACAATTATAATAAATTATATATCGCCTTAAAACTGATACCATTTAAAAGAAAATTAAAAAAATAAAGTTGATCTGTCCCGTGGTTTTAACCAAAATTATTTTTTAGGGGGTAACTACCTTAATAAAACTAACGCTAAAAATCTTAAAATTAAAAAGGCCACAAATCTGTATCAATTTCAATTTTAAGGGTAGGAACCCCTATTTTTCTCTTTTTAAGGAAATTAAGAGACTTTATTGACTTCAATGGTGAAACTTATCGATTTTTATCGACTTCTACTAACTTTTTCTAGCAGGGAGGGTAAATGTGTTGATTATTTTTTTCTGAAAAATTTGCGTGAATAATCAAAATTTAGTGAGATTAATTTTTTTTCAAAAAAATAATAAAAATTAAAGTTACGTGTTGCAGAAAAATACAAAATGAAATGATAACTAATGTAAATATGGTTTTTGCTTTAACAACACAAATTTTATTATTACTATTACTACAAAAAATTTAAAGTATTCTCAAAAAAGTAATTGTTTGTCGAATAGCTCGAGGCATTATGGATTGTAAGTTGTACAATAATGATATTCTTCAAAAAAGTGTTTTAAGCATAAAGATTTTTTACACCACGAACATCTAACAATTGCAACATTATTACAACCATTGATCTCACAATGCGTTGCACAGGAATCTCCGAAACTGAAACTTACGGGGTCATCGAAATCTCCTGGTCGATTCACAAGATACCCACTTTTATACCACGAATATTTAAATAGTTTTTCATATCGTGGAGATGAAAATTGGTTATGAACCAAAGACTGTAATTTAATTATATTATTTCTCAAATGTAAATTTAAGTCTTCGTCTATGAGCAAAACATGGTCTGAAAAATGTTTAACATAGTTCTTCCATGTACGGAATCCATATACATCTAACGACTGTATGTTTCCAGTCGTTCCTGTAGGTATCATTTTGAGATGTAGTGTTTTATCGTGTGGCGTAACATCCTGTACAATCGTTGGATAATGACCACTCCACGAATCAATTAGCAGCATGCTTCTAGGTCCAACTTGAGGAAAATATACCTCTTTTAACCACGCCTTAAAGAGTTCTACAAATTTTGATTTTATTTAAATGTGTCTTCCGAAATAATTAACGTTTTATTTTTAGAAATTAATAGAACGTGATTTTACCTGAATTAACTTTTCCAGATATCGAGGATGTAACATATACATTTGTAGGCACAAACAAATTTTGTGAGACAATTGGTCCAAATTCTCCGCTTCGTTCCTTTAATACTAAAAATAATGGTGATAGTAACTTTCCTGTGGCTGAAATTGTCGGCTGTACAGTATAGCTATGAGTTGTTGATGTGACCGACTGTACAAGGCACTGTAATTTATTTTCTCCTTCAAAAGCAAGAGATCGACCAGAAGGCATTTCCAACTGAAAACCAGACTGGTCTGAATTATATGTATTGTCAGCGCCTATTTGATTAATCAATTGTTTGACTTCTGTTACGAATTCTACTTCTTTTTTATGCAAATCATTTCTATTTTCTATATTTTTTTTTTGTGATAAATTTATTAATTTTTCGAGAAACAATTCTATGGGTGTTTTTAAATTTTGAAAGCCAATGTTTTGAAGCTGTAAATCTTACGTCCTCATTTCCGATTAATTTTCGTGCTTGTAGAGCCCATCTTCTTAAATCGTTGTCATGAATTATTAATCCAGCTTCAGTAGCAGCTTTAAAATTTTCTAGTGTGAAATCGCAAATTCTTGCAATTTTTTCCTGGTAAGTTCGACCTTGATTGATTTGGTGAGCCCAGCGATGTAACTGTGTTTCAGAACTGACTTTCCTGAATTTATTTTGAACTGTTTTAAGCGATAAATTCTTTTTTGTTTTTCCACTTCTCCAATATTCTACAGCCCTTTTTTTGTACTCAAAATTCAATGGTTCTTCATGTCCCGTACATTGATCCGTAGGTAATTCAGGATGGTAAGGAAGTGTATGTAAATCAACATCTTCCACAATACGTGCATCTGTTTCTTTATATTCTTCTTGAAAATCCAACGATTTTTCCATTATA
This sequence comes from Torymus aiolomorphi, assembly GCA_036365515.1. Taxonomy (NCBI): domain Eukaryota; kingdom Metazoa; phylum Arthropoda; class Insecta; order Hymenoptera; family Torymidae; genus Torymus; species Torymus aiolomorphi. Next base: position 130,050,998 of record CM070876.1, read on the forward strand.
ACATCTATGCTATTAGACGATTCCATTAAATCTAACAGTATCATTTGGAAATGGTCTTTTATTTCTATTTCTTTAATATTATAAGGGCTATCTTCAATATCAAGTGTTTGGAAATAGGCAAGCAGCAAATTAATAACATTCAGAGGATTAATTTTCATTTTGAGTGCTAAAATAATCAAACATTTAAAAGAATAATTGCATACAGAAATAGTATCTTTACAACACACATATATAGAATGCTGAAAATAAAAACATTTTTTAATTTGTATGCGTCACCCCTCTAAACGTTACATTACTATGTTGCGAGAACATAGCTATTTCTCAATGAGGAAGCTTTGTACGTTGTACGTTGTACGCTTTTACTAATGTACGCCATCATGCGACCAATGTCTTTTTACCGGGAAATATTTGTTTAAATATTAAAAAAATACCATATTTTCACAAGATAATAATGTTGCATTTAAAAAGGCGACACATACAAATAAAACAAATATTTATACTTTGGGCCATCCTGTTAAGAATCTATTAAGAATATCGTATCTGTATATTTCTTTACTAAAGCGCTTGATTAAAATGAAAAGAAGGTAATCTCGAGTTTTTTTTTAAATTTGTAAACAGTAATCGATAAGATGTATTGCACAATGCCTGTTAATTTAGATTTATTAAAATTAAGATTTAGTTATTTAAGATTATTATTTGTATGTAAAATTTATTATTTGTAAAACATCTAATAGTAAAGGAACCGTATACAATTTTGGCTAAAAATTGAATCAGCAGTCTATAATTTTGTTAATAACAGAAAGTAAACAATACAGTATACACAATAAAGTATATTTTGATACATTTTTTAATTTTCGTAAAAATATTAAAAATACTTTATGCACTTATAAATCAGGATTTTTTAAATCTTTAAAATTAAAGAAAAATCAATTTAAATTATTTGTGCTCTATAACGTCAAATGTATCTCCAAAAAATGTAACAATGTACGAAATTGCATACTTTCTAATACGTTCATTAAAAATAACGCAAAATATAATTTTGAAAAGCTGTTATAATTTTATTAAAGCCTATAGACAGATACGAAATTCTTACAATTAATGCATTAGATCTGATATATAAATAGACATTTACCTGTAGTTTTGTAGTGCTGCTGACATTAAAAAAAATGAATTGATGCAATATTACAGCCACAATATTGTAGAAATAACCACTTTCACAAAACAAAACTGCACGACTGGAACTCTACCGATTTATAAATACAATGTTTGCCAGCAATATATGAAACTACGAGTTAAATCACCAATCTATAAATATCCGCCTCATAATAACATAAAAATAACATATTATTTTCTCATTCACAATCAGCGATTACTCTTATTTACTGCATAAAAATCACTTAAATCCACGTACACACACGCACACACACATTAATTTTTTTTTAATGCTTTATTTATCACGTATAAAAACGGTACGATTGCCTTTGACGAAGTATTTATAATAATACATAAAATATAATAAAGGGAAGTAAGAACATAATGAACTTCCGGGGATGATTTGCACCCCTTTAAAATGTATTATTCACAGATAAAAAATATAAATATTTTTCGTTTTTCGGTTCACTACAACATATAAAAGTTTAAATAAACATGTTATTTTTCTTGTGGAATTCAAGTCAAAATTAGTTTTTCGAAAAAGCTTTACAATAATCCGTTTAAACAAGTAGTTTAACCAAACTAATTTTGCAAAATTAATGATAAATTAGTATTTCGTATTGCCCGAAAGCGCTAAAATTACATAGCGTTTGTCTGTGTTATTGGTCAAAATTTTATGGTCAATCTTTCCAATGGAATAGTTTTTAAAGAGATATATTTATTGTAATTTTTATAGCTGAAAATTGATAAAAAACTTAATTTCCTTTAAAAAAATAGGGGTTGCTACCCTTAAAATTGAAAGTTGTGCAAATTTATGGCCTTTTTAATTTTAAGATTTTTAGCGTTAGTTTTATTAAGGTATCTTTATTTATTTCTGAAATAATGAACAAAATAAAAATAAGGGGTAGTTACCCCTAAAAAATAATTTTGGTTAAAACCACGGGACAGGTGAACTTTATTTTTTAATTTTCTTTTAAATGGAATCAGTTTTAAGGCGATATATAATTTATTATAATATTTATAGCTGAAAAATGATGAAAAAAGCTTAGTTGTCTTCAAAAAAAAATAGGGGTTGCTACCCTTAAAATTGAAAGTAATGCTGGTTTGAAGGCCTTTTTATTCTACAACTTTTGGCGTCGGTTTCATTAAACTAGCTTTATTCGTTTTTGAAATATTTGAAAAAAACTATTTTTGAGGGTGAACTTTAGGGGTAGATTTCACCCCCTTAAAGTCTCTATCAGCACGTAAAAAAAAATACGTGTCTCTTATATTTTAATGTACTACAATATATTGCAATATCGTCCAAATCGGCGACTTACACTTGGGGTACCTTCCTTGTTAGTTGTTTCGTTATTTCGGTCAGCTTTCCATATTTTGTACAGTAATTCTTTTTTGCCACAAGATATCATGATTGCTTTGGTAATCCATTTACTTCTAGGTATTGAATTATTTTGCTGTTTACTAGTATTAATATAATAAGTTGCTAAGGCAGTACAATTTTTTATCATGTTTATTAATGCACTAGTGACTTCATTTGGATCAGTCAATGACAATATCGTATACCAATTTTCTTTTTCTGCTATTTTATATAATTTTTTATGGTTTATTGACATTTTTGGTTCATTTGTTTTGTAATTTCTTACTTTACTTATAGTTACGAAAAGAGGATAGTGATCTGTTATCAAGTTTGTTAATCTTAAAGTATTTGTATTTATTGTATTGGTTTTTATAAAGATATTGTCAATGCATGAGCCATTATTGTCATTATCTGACGGTCTGGTTACATCCTGGAATCCAGGTGTAAAGCCTCTCTCTAGGAAATTATTCAAGTATTCCTGACTTGTAATGTTCAAATGAAGTAGGTCTATATTGACATGACCCAAAATTAGATGATTCTTGGTATTGTGTTTATTTTTTAGGTAATCATGTAAGTTATTAATAAATTCGGTTTTCATAGATCATGAGATCTATATAAAGCTGATACTTCAAGTTTTTGATTGTTATTCATTATGATGCAGGAGTTTAAGATTTTAAGCTTACCTATTTCAATTACTTTTGTATATTCTGTTATGTTGTCATCAATATATATTACTACTCCATCTGACTGATTTAGCCTACTATAATTATAATACATTTTGTTTCTTTTTCAAGAGAAGTAACTATAGCATTCTAAATTCCAGGTTTCTACGCACACCACAATACAAGGCTTAATCTCAAGACTCTCAATAAATATCTACAATTTATTAAAATTAGCATTTAAGCTTCTAATATTTAAATACAAAATATTATCTTTCTTTGTTTTAATGTATTTATTGAGAGCAAAGAGGTCTTTAAAGGCCTTCTCACTCCGTATCGTTTCTTCTTGTATCGTTTCCACACAATATATGTTTTGATCCATTTTAGATTCGCTAAAATTTAGTTTGCGTTTGTTCCGGTGTCTTATTATTTGATATCTGAGACCGTAGTATTCGAAGTGCGTCAGTCGTTGTCGAGCTGAATGTATATTTACTTATCACAGTAGATTAATTTCGGCAGGTAACATGTCGACTGTCTACATATCTTGGAATGTAAGGCCTTATTGGATAATCAGTTTCTGCTATCAACTTCCTTATATTGTGTTTCATAACCTCACATTTTTCACTATCATTGACCACGTGTTTTATATCATACTTTGTTTTAAATTGGTTATTACTGTACTTACAATTTATGCATCCGAGCTGGTCTGGGGTGGTACATGAGGATGTATTATGTTTTCCAGCACATATTCGTTTTCCATGTTTCAAAATTGTCGAATCCTATTCTAGGATTACTAATGGTTTCTCTTTCAATTTTAAAAAATGCAGTGTACTTTTGTTTTAACATTTTTTCCGTTTTGTAATAAACTTTCCTCATTTAAAAAACTTATTGTTACTTCATTTCTGTTCTTTATTTGCACGTTTTTTGCTTGAACTGTTGGGATTTTGTTTATGTAGTGCGCTATGTACATTTTTATATCTAGTTCCTCTTCTTTTTTGTCATCTTTTTTATCGATATTTCTTCTCTTTACTATTAATTTTGGTATTCTTTTTACTAGAGGTTTCTCATTTACTAGTGCCTCGGCGAAGGTCATTTTTCTTTGTTTTCATTTTCTTTATTAGTTATTTGTTTTAGTAGCCGATTGTTGTTTCGCACTTCTGTACTTAGCTTTTTTTAGCATATTTCCGTCTTCTTCTGTAGTGCTGTTAAATGCTTTATTTACTTGAGTTTTCAGTTCTTCTATTTTGACTAGAAGTTGCAAGAGAATCATTTTGTTCATATTATTTATGTTTGGGAATTCATCTAATTTGAATTTCGGCGGTTAATCTCAGCTCGGCTCGACTCACTGTGCCGCCACGGAGCGGCAACACCTCGCGGCGTCTCGGCGAAACAGCTGAGACGCTACACTGACTAAGGAGGTATATACGCGATATCTCGGTCTTTCTCGCTCTCTCACATGCAAATGTGAGATAGGTGTTAATTTGAGTCGCGAAGTGACAAACTCAAGACCGACAAGAAGGAAGTCGTTCATGGCCTCTCTCTCACTCTTCGGATCTGCACGAGGCGAGGAAGAAGACGGAAGTGCTCACTCATTCTGTCTTAGTCAGGACGGCGTGCTTGCCGCGAGGCCGCATGGCCGACGCACACGGCATTCTCACTCGACTCTGGTCAAATTCTCTCTCTGAAACGGTCGGCCTCGTGGAGAACATCAGTGTGCACGTTCGGCAACTCGCACACGGAATCTCTCAGGCAGCAGTGTCTCTCACACGGCGGTGACGCCCATGCGGCATCTCCTCGTGTGCAGTGCTGCTCGCCCGGCGTCTCATCACATGGCATTTCTCACCGGCTCGCTGCATCTAGTTGGCCACGAGGCGGCCGCGGCACCTGCTACTTTCTCAACTATGGTTTTCATCTGGCTGCCCTCCTCGGCTGCTCGCATCCTCGCACTCATCTCAACGGCTTCCTCACGTGATCATCTCAACTTACGGCTTTTCTCAACTGCACATCATCGTAGCGGAGTCCCCATCACAGGAACAACTCATCAGCGTAGACTATTAATATAATAGCTACGTATGAGAAGTGACTCTCAACGAAAGGTATACTCGCAGTAATTTAGAGCTACTCAAACGGCACCTTCTCAACGGCGCTCGATGCTTCGAGGACACCACGAGGCAGCAGCTCACGCAACCTATACTGCATGTTGGCGGCTGTTATCAGCAAGGAAACCTAACTGGAATTCTCAACTGGAATTTTCTCATCTGGCGCAACTCACCTGCTGCTGCATCATCGGATTCTCTCACGCATTCCGGAGGAATACAATCACTGCAAATCCAGGTAACCACTCACACATGCGGCCATTTTATACAAAAGTGCGCTAGTACACGGAAGCTTAACCAAGCTGCATAGCGGGAATTACTCAGCCACGATTAGATCAATAATATCTAATCGTGGCATCTCATTGAAAACTCAACCACCATAAAATCAATAATACTTTATTGTGGTGCTTATTGTATGGCTATGACTCTCATCAGTGATTGGCAACGTGTCTCAGCAAACTCACCCACACTCACACACTCAACCAATTATTGTAAGACTCATACACTCAAATTGTAATACTCAAATACTCAACGAATAATATTGTAACAGTTATACACACATTTTATATCGACTTTAATTAATTCTTACAACCAACCTTTCAATCAATTTTAAATGCTTCTTCATGTAAATATGTAATAGTAATTTATATTTTATAGTTATTGTGAATATATTATAGTTTAATTTACTAAATTGTTTTGGCTCAATTTATTTTGTAAACACCTACAGCATGTCCTCATTATAAATTATGGCATTCTCAAACAATTCATTACTGTGTCGATTTTGATTTCATCCTCATCATAGCGCTTTCAATTGAGGTTATGTCGATGTCATCATGATTTGGACAGATTACGAACACTTCACTCAATTTTATTGTATTGCTTAACTTGGCGAACTCATTCGCACGAAAAACGTTTTCACATAGTATACACACACAACAGCTGCCACTTTCGCTTTCGGGTATATAGATTTTTCCGGAGGCTTGCCTCGTGACTGCAAGCCCTCCTGCGCCATTTTTTTAAATATATATATATATATATATATACTAGGGGGGCTTCGCCCCCTACTCGCTCCACTCGCCAACCCCCATTTTCAGAGAGAAATTTTATAATAATGAAGTATGAAATTATCAAATTTTGACAATATGAAATTTTGATGGGTAAAATATCGGACTTAAGACGAATCAAAGGTAAAGGATATACTATTTATGTTCTTTATAATTACTTCAGAGCAATGAAATATCGTTATATTAATTGAATAAATAGTGTAGAAAATTGATCATATTAGGAGGTGATTTTCGGCAAATTCTTCCAGTTATGAAATGTGGTCACAAAAATAGTGTAATCGAAGAAACAATTCAATTTTCTGCGTTATGGTCTCTTTTTAAAGTTTTAAAATTAAATCAAAATATTCGTTCGGAAAATAAAGAATTTGCTTCACTATTGTTAGAATTGGGTGAAGGAAAAATTAATTCATTTATTATTCCAAATAAATTGAAAACGAATAATATTTGTAAAGAAATTTATAGTAACGTTAATATTAAAACTTCAATAGATCGTGTAATCTTAACCGCTCATAATAAAGATACTAAAATTATTAATAATAAAGTTTTAGAATTATTGAATAAAAAAGTACATACGTATTATAGTTTAGATTACGCAACTCATAAAGGAGTTGATCAAACAGACGAAAATATTCATTTAAATTATCCAATTGAAAGGCTTAACAATATTAGAGAAGGTCTTCCACCTCATGAATTAAAATTGAAAGTAAATGCTATTGTTATGTTAATTAGAAATATAAGTATTGTACAAGGAATGTGTAATGGTACACGTCTAAGAATAACTGGATTATATGCTCATAATGTTAAGGCAGAAATAATTACAGGAGAAAGAATTGGTGAAGAGGTTTTTATTCCACGAATAACATTAAATACTGCAGATTCATCTTCATTTCCTTTTATTCATTACCGTAAACAATTTTCAATTGTATTAGCTTTTGCCATGACAATAAATAAATCTCAAGGACAGAGTTTCGATTCTACTCGAATTTTTATTAGGCGACCACTATTTTCATATGGTCAGTTATATTTTGCTTTATCCCGATGTAAAAATCCTAACAATATATTTATTGAAAATTGTTCAGAAAATTCTTTAATAATAGATAACTTTGTATGGAAAGAAATTTTTGAAATTTAAGCTATAATTTACACTATAAGATTTGATGAGTGAAAATTTATGCCGTATTTGTATATGATCTCAATTTCTCCTAAGCTCAAGGAATTTATAACAATAACCATTTTAATTAAAATATTACCCTTTGTGAAAATATAAGACATGTTGTATCTTCTCATAAGTTTAATATCATAAATAATTTGCATATTGTTGTACATTTAATAAATAAATATTTCATAATTATTTAATATATTATGTCAAAACATGTGAAATATTTGTTTATTAAATGTAATAAAGATGTGAATTAGTTTTCATTATATTTTAAACTTTGCACAATTTTTATTTTAAAGAAATTACAATAATAAGTAATGAAAATTAATTCACATCTTACATGGTTGAGGAAGGAAGGGCTAGGTTGGAGTCAAGGAGGATTACGGAGGGATGACTCCCATGATTTTTAAGGCTACTGGCGATGAATTCCATGGTTGTGTTTAGGCTCATTATATAAAAAATTATTGTGTAATTTTATATGTTTCGGCATGTCCCAAAATCATATATATATAATTATTATTTCTTATATATAAAACCTAAGCTCAATAAAATCAAAAATTCAACGCGCCTATAACAGTACCTCAGTGGTGGTGTGGAAAGCTGTTCCAAATGTGCGAAATGTGGTAATAGTTGAAAACATAATTGTCTATGTTGGTTCTAATAATAATTAGTATATTTTTGAGTTTTTTTAAATGTTCGAATTCAAACATTTAGTGACAGTTTTCTCTATGATGGTTTTTCGATTATCATAAAAAACAATAGTCCGGTAGTAGTCCAGAGGTAGAGGGGACGGTGGAGGGGATGGTGCAGAGGACGGTAGGTGGAGGGCGGTGGAGGGAACGGTGAAGGGCGGTAGAGGAGACGGTGGTCTGACTGAGATTAAAAAATAACGTGATTTTTGAACGAATTTAACGTTAAAAAGTGGAGGGGACGGTGGAGGGTGGTGGAGGGGGCAGTGGAGGGCGGTGGAGGGAACGGTGCAGGGCGATGGAGCTGACGGTGGAGGGACAGCGTACAGATATAACAGTAACGCCTATATAATATAGAGATATATACTATAGAGTATATATAATATAGAGATATATAACTATACAATATAGGCGTAAGGATCAAAATGAGTACCTCTACCCCCTCCACCACTCTCCAACCCCTCCACTTCCCCATTACTTCCCCTCCATATTTTACCGTTAAATTATTTCAAATTCTACGTTCTCTTGGAAGGTGTCTGTCCCCTCCAACCCCCCCACCCGCGTCAACCCCATCCACCAACCCCTCCATCTGCCCCACCACCTATTCCTCCACACCTAATCCATCCCTCATAAATATCTTGCGTAGTAAGATTTTCAGTTTCAAAGTGTTTTTTAGGCACGACCGCTACTCGGGAGAGCCTTATAATTTCACCAGAGCGAAAATTGTAAGAATTCAAATACTGAAAAATTAATGTGTAAAAACCATGTTCCACTCAGAGCGAGTGCGTTTTAAGCGTTTTCTGAGATGTATGTATGTCTGTACGTCCGTATGTACTCAAGTTTCTCGATTATCTCAATGAATTTTCGACCGATTTCATCGGGATTGCGGGAAAATACTCCTCTAATTATACCTAAGTGCTGGTTCTATTTTGAGATAGATCGATGAAAAATTTTTCAAATGCGAGCACAAAGAAATATCTTAAAAAATCGATTTTTAAGCCTAATGTCTAGAAAAATTAATTTTAAGCTAATATGTACAGGTCTATCTGCTAAAACTAATTAAAATGCAGCTTTCTTATGTTGAACACTTTTTTGTACGTGCAATATTTGCCAAGATAACTGCGTAAAACGGCCAAAAATTGTCAAAAATGAATGATTTTCGGCTATAACTTCTCAGGATTTGATTTTACACAAAAATGTTAAATACAAAAGTTGTAGATAATATTGAAACAAAACTTTTTTCTATTTTACATTTTTTTGTAAAATCAACTCCTGACGAGCTAGACTTATAAAAACGATTTTAAACGCCAAAATGCGCATAAAATGAACGATTTTCGGCTCTAACTTGTCAGGATTTGATTTTTCACAAAAATGTTTAATACAAAAGTTGTAGATAATATTGAAATAAAACTTTTTCCTATTTAACATTTTTGTGTAAAATCAACTCCTGTCGAGTTAGACTTATAAAAACGATTTTAAACGTCAAAACATTCATAAAATGGACGATTTTCGGCTAAAACTTGACAGAATTTGATTTTACACAAACATGCTCAATACAAAAGTTCTACATAATATTTAATCAAAACTTTTTCCCATTTAATATTTTCATATAAAATGGATTCCTGACCGCTTAGACCTATAAAAACGATTTTTAATGCCTAAATAAACCTGAAATAGTCGATTTTCGCTTATCATACAAGAATTTGACTTTTAATAAAACTGTTAAATACAAAGCATGTAGATATAGTTTAAACAAAACTTATTCGCAATTAACATATTTATGTACAATAATTACTGGATCATCTAAACGTATAAACATGATTTTTAATACCCCAATACACGTATAGTGAATTTTCGCTTATTATTTCACAGAATTAGATTTACATAGAAGTATTCGATACAATAGCTCTAAATAAGATGGAAAAAATCGACATAACATTCCAAAGATAATATAATTACAAAAACATAATAATAAGATACAAAATTACATTTAATTACAATATTCAATGGGATAAACACATTGGAAGAATAATTAAAGAAATAAAATATCTATTTCCCTGTTTTCTACAAAAAGATTTGGATAACAAATTTAAAAAATTTGATATAAGATTACCCAGCTTAACCTACTATGTTCCCAGGACCTAAGCAATTGAACTAAAAGAATCAAAATTGTGTAATATTATATAAGTAAATGTTAAAGGAATATCATATATACAAAAAAAACTTTTGTGTAATGTATGAGCTATAAATGTTGTAATATGGTAAATTTCAATGCATAAAGAATGCAATGTTCTAGCTGACTCAGTCTTACAGCATGTAGAAAACTATTAAATAGGCAAGTCTCACTGGGTAGAAGTCTGCGAAATACATAATGATGTATTTTAATACAACAGATACCCTGAAGCGAGTTCTTACACCCTGACTAAACTTAGAAATTAAATAGACGAGCTAATATTACCAGGGATAACTACCTACCCTTACCGCATTTAACAACACACACAGCACTTATATAATATTTCCCAGTTCCTATTACCTATCCCCTCACACTTTAAAGCACTAACACTCGAAGATCACTTAGAGCTGCAGAAGTTGCAAAATAGGGCTGGACGGTCTAGGCTGGCACTACTCCATGGATGCCAGTCTGCTGAGAATCATCTAACAGCGATCCACTGTGTCAGTAACCACACCACCTAGGAGGAAAGTACTGACAGAGACCGTCATATGTGTTTCAATGTCAGGGACTGCCTCAGCCTAGGGATCAAGCAAAGCGCATGAACAGCAGATCAGTCCCTATTCTGGGGGACAAGCGAGGAGAGTTGAGCACCTAAAAACCACATATGACTAATAAATAGATGACTCAGAAAAACATACCATACAAAAGAAAAGTCTGCAGCAATGGCTGTTGTTCACTCACTGCACCAGCTTCCTGTAACAACTAGAGGGGAAGAACTGGTGGAGACCTTAAACCGTTGTTTCACTGAAGACGCTGAAGACACAAGCAGCAGCTTAACTGTACACATAAGTCACTAGTGTAAGAGCCAAACAAGGAAAGTTGAGCACCTAAAAACCACATATAATTAATAAATAGATGACTCAGACAACATTTCCACACCCAAGAAACAGTCTTCAGCAGTGCCCGTCGTTTACACTACTCTCGCTGCCACAGATACCTGCAACAAGCGAAAGTACCATCAGCTCACCTATCAGAGAGGTTAGGAACGAGAAAATGCTTACTAAATCTGCTCTCGCCGCTGACACACTGCCTTCCCATCTCCGACGAATCATCGACAATCGACGAACACGATGAAAGGGCGAACACGATTCACCAGGGCGGCATACTACAGCAGCCACAGTCATCGCTGGGGACGCCGGGAGCCAGACGATTCGATTGTTGACAACACACACCATGGACACATGTGCGCCACGGCTGACGGCACGCCGCACTACTCAACAGTAGCAGAAAGCGCGCGCGATCATATATATATAGATATATATCTTATACCTCGCGGTCGCACGAGTCGCATGTGTTTTTCCGCTGTTCTTGGTGTGCGAATGCAGCCTAGCCGAGGCACGGTATTATACATAGGTCCGGAAAGTGTGTACGACCGTGAGCCGAGGTACCTATAGCCATTACGATTGCTGCAGTGTAAGTATTCATGCACGCAGGTCGCAGGGCTAAGCCAGATTGCCGTTGCGGAATGCATCAGTATTGAGCATTCTCCTTCTGTTTTTCTCCTTTTCGCGGTATTAGTGTATATACATAGTAATGAGTCATTCTACCGCTACACTTGTTCGATGACATCAAACACAAAAGTTGTAGATGACATTGAAACAAAACATTTTTGTATTTAACATTTTTAACTAGAATCAACTCCTGATGACTTAGACTTATAAAATCGATTAACGCCTAAATACACATAAAATGGACGTTTTTCGCATATTCTTGTAAAGGATTTGGCTTTACATAAAAATCTTAAACACAAAAGTTGTAGGTGACATTGAAATAAAACTTTTTTGTATTTAACATTTTTAACTAGAATCAACTCCTGATGACTTAGACCTACAAAATCGATTAACGCCTACATACACATAAAATGGACGTTTTTTGCATATTCTTGGAAAGAATTTGACTTTACACAAAAATGTTAAATACAGAAGTTGTAGATAATATTAAAACAAAACTTTTTCCTATGTAACATTTTTGTGTAAAATCAATTCCTCATGAACTAATCCGATAAAAACGATTTTAAACGCTAAAATATACATAAAATGGACAATTTTCGGCTATAACTTGACAGGATTTGATTTTACACAAAAATGATAAATATAAAAGTTCTAGATAATATTTACAAAACTTTTTCCCATTTAACATTTTCATATAAAATGGATTCCTGACCTGTTAGACCTATAAAAACGATTCTTAATGCCTAAATACATAAAGGATTCGACTTTCAATAAAACTGTTAAATACAAAGCATGTAGATAACGTTTAAACAAAACTTATTTCCAATTAACATTTTTATGTACAATCACTTCTGGATCATCTAAACTTATAAATACGATTTGTAATGCCTCAATACACCTAGTATAGTGAATTTTCGCTTATTATTTAACAGAATTCGATTTGCCATAGAAATATTCGATACAATAGCTATAAATAAGATCGGAAAAATCGATATACCTGCAACAAGAGAAAGTACCATCAGCTCACTCATCAGAGAGGTTAGGAACGAGAAAGGGCTTACTAAATCTGCTCTCGACGTTGACACACTGCCTTCCCATCTCCAACGAATCATCGTTAATCGGCGAACACGATGAAAGGGATAACATTCACTAGGGCGGCATACTACAGCAGCCGCTGTCATCGCTGAGGACGCCGGGAGCCAAACGATGCGATTGTTCACATCACACACCAATACAGCATATGGACACATGCGCGCAACGGCAGGCCGCACTACTCACTATAGAGAAGCAGAAAGCGCGTGCGATTCACATCTTATATAGATATATCTTATACACAGGGAGCGCTCGCGGTCGCGCGAGTCGCATGTGTTTTTCCGCTGTAGGTAGGTACTTAGTGTGCGAATACAGCCTAGCCGAGGTACGGTTGCAATAGTACTCATGCACGCAGATCGCAGGGCTAAACCAGATTGCCGTTGCCGAATGCATCAGTAGTGAGCTTTCTCCTTCTGTTTTTCTCCTTTTCGCGGTATTAGTGTATATGTGCATATTTGCCACAAGTATTCTTTTATAATTGAGATTGTATAGGTATATGTAGTTAGAAACACCCGTGAGTCCGTTAGCAGCTAGTTTCCACCTTCGATTAAAATTGTATAAAATTGAACTATATTTTTTTATCAAATACAAAAGTTATGGATAACATTAAAACAAAATTTTGTTTTCATATAACATTTTGATAAATAAAAATAAAAAACAATTATTATAATTATAACAGTAACTATGAAAACTATGTTTTTAATTTTAAATATAACTGTAATCATAGTATTTATATTCAATATTCCTATGCGCACTTTAATCATATCAATTAATACTTAATAAATTTATATACATCATAGACTACTTAAAAAGTTATCTAAATATTTATACATGTAAAATTAAAACTCAAACCTTCTACAAAAAAGAAGAAATAAATGTGTAAAAGTAAATGGAGAATTATTATTTAGATTTTATTGCAGATGTATTTATGTTTATTTTAAATTATAAAAACGATAAATAAAATATTACAATTTTTGCAATAATAAAAGTATAAGGTTCTCCTGAACATTACGGTCGTGCCTATTATGTAAAAACTTCTTTTTTACATAGAGGGGGGGCGACGAGCGAAGCGAGGAGCAGGTGTATGTGGGGCGGGGGGGGGGGGGGTGACGTGTCGAAGGCGCGCAGGGGGATGCAGTCCCCCTAGTTTTTATTCAGATTTTCTGATTTTTTTTTCTTCATTCTTCCATTTTTCCTTTTCTCCCTTCATTCTTCACATAAACTATTTCTGAAGCCCAAGTATAAACTTCAAAGTTAATCTGGAAAAAATGTACACAAAGTATCTGGTGTTTTTACAGCTTTATCTTTTTTATATAGTCATTTAATATACTTACCTAATATATTCTTATTAAATCGTTGACACATAGACGTAAATATCATCGGTGTCTCCATATATAAATTAAATAAAAATACCTGCGGTTCTTGATTTTTTATATAATTATAATAAGAATATAAGACATTTTTGTAAACTATAATGTCATGTTAGAGAGGTTCTCTCTCTTTCTCTCTCTCTCTCTCTCTCTCTCTTTCTCTCTCTGTCTATCTCTCTCTGTCTCTCTCTCTCTCTCTCTCTGTCTCTCTCTCTCTCTCTCGTCATGATCGCTGTGAAGCAGACGTATAGGAGCTTGACCACTCATAAGAGAGCAACGGTCTGAACAAAAACAGCTGAGCGAGAGGGAAAAGAAGAAAACAAAAAGAATCTGAAAACTGAGATATACATCGAAGCGACATAATATTTTTAATTGAAATTTTTTATACATGTAATATAGCAAAGCAGCTATCCATTGATACAAAAAATATTAGAATAAAACATAATCCATCGACGTAAAAAATTAATTAAATTCTCGCGCAGCCATTTCAATGTATATATAGCACGGTCGTCCCTCAGGCTTTTTCTAGATTGGACAGATACTTGCCTTCGAAGCGCTCCCGCGCTCCTTGATCATTTCGGTACATCACAAACCACTAAAGATATATTATTTGCGACAGTACGGAAAATTGCTTCCATATAATTTTTATAAATACATGTAAACCTTTGAGGGGTGTAAAACTTCAAAAAAGTGGTTCAAAACGAAGGGTTTCACCGGTTCAGATTTTTTTTTCGTGGAAAATTCGATTAAATCAAGACTTTCGAGTATTTTGTTGGTCTTTCAGCCCACTGTACGATGCCTCAGGCCTGCCGTCGCCGGCCGGTGTTGACACCGCCGCTACCTGTTCCGCACGAGCAGTGTTGCCGCGGCCGCAACGTCCGTCGAGAGACACGGCTGCCGTAGTGTGCGGTGTAGGCAGCCGAGCCGGACGACGCGCCGAATGAGCCCGAGCACCGCCGAAGAGCACCGACGCTACCATCGCGCATGCCAGCCGACTTCCCACCGGCACTAACCCTGCCGCGCTCGTACTGCGAAGTTCGGGTTGTTTGGAGAGTGAGATTCCAGCTTTTTGCCGTTCTGTGTGCTGGCGATCCATGCGTGCGTGACAGTGCAATCGGCCTCCATAGTCCCTGCTGACCTGGGTACTCTGCGAGTACTGCTGTTGAGGAGTCAGCTGACGGAGCCGACGTGCGAGCCGAGCGGCTGACGAGAGAAATCGCATCGAAGTCTCCTGGCCGTTTTGGTGAGTCTCCTTCTTAGTTTCTCTTCCTTCGACGACGTTCTTGTCCGCGTGTGTGAGCTCGCGATTCGAAAGTGTTAGAAATAACCCTCCCGTTATTGCGTGTAACTAAAGCTACAGTGTTCGCCTCCTTAAGAGTTAATGGTGTAGAGTCTTAGAGTGATTGTCTGTAGCTGAAGCTGCACAAGTAGTAGAGATTAGTTTCGACAATACGGCTCGAGTAATTGCGCTACCTGGTAGTTAGTTTAGCGTTGGATTCGGTACGATTAGCGCGCGTACCTGGCACCTACGTTTATGTATAATTTTGATAATAACTAGTTTCCTTTAATAAAGAGTAATGTAATAGTTTGACTTAATACGATTCTGAGTTTTAATTGGGTATGTGTTATAATAAGAATATTGTGGTTTGTCCACTTGGAGGAAGACTACTGTTAGCAGGACTTC
Organism: Torymus aiolomorphi; assembly: GCA_036365515.1. Lineage (NCBI taxonomy): Eukaryota > Metazoa > Arthropoda > Insecta > Hymenoptera > Torymidae > Torymus > Torymus aiolomorphi. Next base: position 130,067,004 of record CM070876.1, read on the forward strand.
TCACCCGCCGGTTGCCCTGATCCTCAGCAGACCGTAATAGGTCACAGAAATTTGTGAGAAGATGAGCACGGTACTCGGCGAAGGTACAACGCTCGAATTCAGTAAATAACAATGGAGGTAACTTGTTTAGATGCAACGACCACAAAGGAGGAAATCTGCAAAGCAGTGACAAGGGAACTTGGGAACAGTCATAGCGTGGCCTCAGATGCAGTGGTATCAATGAGAAAGACCTATGGCGGCATGCAGACAGCACTGCGAAGGCGGCCAGCGCAGGCAGCCAAGAAGCTCCTCGAAAAGCTGACGATGCGGGTGAACTGGTCGAACGATCGAGTACGAGAAGTTATGAGGCCTACCAAGTGCTTCAAATGTTGGCAGTATGGCCGCATCACAAAGAAATGTACCTAAGAGATTGACAGATCTAAATGATGCATCAAATACGGCGAAGAAGGCCACAAAGTGGAGAAGTGCACGGCGACAGCCTGTTGCAACCTGTACAAGGAGGCAGGCAGTATGGAGACAAACCACGTATCTGGGAGTAGAAGGTGCCCAGCACACGAGAAGGCGTACCAAGCCTTGCTCCATAAATGGCACTGAAGGTACTACAAATCAACCTCAACCATTGCGAAGCAGCACAAGACCTACTGTTCCGGACGATGCGCGACGAGAAGGTGGATTTGGTCATCGTAGCCGACAAATACAGGAACCTCGACGGACTCTCTTGGAAGACTGACGCGGCAAGCTTAGCAGCCATCTGGGCTTGTGGTAAACATCCCTTCCCAGAAATAATGAAAAGTTCTGAGGAGGCCTTCGTGAGAGTGAAGATCAGCGGCGTATATTTTTATAGCTGCTACATCCCATCGAGCATGACTCAGGAAGACTTCGAAAGGATATTAAATTGAATCATCGAAGAAGCCAGAAACCGAAGTCCTGTGGCCATTGCGGGAGACTTCAACGCATAGGCAGTGGAATGGGGCAGCAAGGAGACGAAAAAAACAGGAAAAACACTCTTGGAAGCGTTCTCCGTGCTGGACCTCACACTGCTCAACGACGGGAAGAAGCCAACCTTCATCAGAGGTGAAGCCGAAGTTCGATGATAGGCCTCACGTTCGTCAGCAGCGGCCTTCTCAAACGTAATACCTGCTGGAGGGTGTCTGACACCTGCACCCTGAGTGATCCTTGTGCCACAGTCTGGAGAGTTCCACAAAAGAGAGAATCTGAGAACCAATCACCAAAGAAAAACAAGTTCACCGGCTGAAAAGCAAGCACCTTCGATGCAGTTGCCATGCGTGTCTGTATGGAAGTCGGCTGTGCCGAGGGATCATCAACCGAAGTGAAAGTGGAAGACGTAATGCGTAAGGTGGTAGGTGCTTGTGATGCCGCCGTGCCGAGGAGAGGAAATGGGAATTCGCACACGCCAGTCTACTGGTGGAGAGATAGAACAGAGCAACTCTGTGTAGAGTACCACAAGGCGAGGAGGCTATCTCAGCGAGCCAGGGGGAAACCCACCTTTCCTAAATTGGAGGAGAAATTCCACCTTTCCTAAATTGGAGAAGTTCTCGCGGTCCAAACTGATCAAAGCTATCAAGCGCAGCAAGTGGCAGTGTTGGACTGAGCTGCTCGGGGTAGTTGACGAAGATCCGTGGGGAAGACCTTACAAGATCGTCATGGCTCGGCTCATGAGTCAGTCAAGACAACAACTGACATGCCCCGAGCAACTCGAGAAATTCGTCAATACTCTGCTCCCGAAGCAAGAGCCCTTGAGCTATCAAGCGAAGCAAGAAGATAAGCACATCGCTCCGATCACCCGAGAGGAGTTACTTCGAGAGAACAAGAGAGTCGGAAACAGCAAGGCGCCTGGAATGGGCAACATCACCAACGTGGCAAGACGGCCAGGTGGAAGAACATCTGCCTGGCGCTGGATAAGCTAGGCGCGCCGGTATATCTGAAGAACATGATTAAAAGCTACTTTGAGATCCGACTACTAGTGTATGATACAGAAGACAGCCCAAAACAATATCGGATCAATGGGAGAGTCCCGCAATGCTCGGTGTAAGGATCTCCTCTGTAGAATATCATGTATGATGATCTACTCAAGATCCAGCTGCCACCAGGAGCCAAGATGGTGGCCTTTGCGGACGACGCGGGGCTGGTTATCACTGGAGAGGACTTGGAGGAAATTCAGCGTATCTTTGGAGACTGTTACGAAAAAGGGCAGAGGTGGATGGGGTCAGTTGGGCTCAAACTGGCTGATCACAAAACTGAAGATGTGCTGTTTACGAGCCGGAAGTAAGTAGAGACCATCATCCTCGACGTGGAACAGAGCACCATTATTTCTCAGCCTTTTATTAGGTATTTGGGAGTGATGTTGTACACAAAACTGAGCTTTAAGGGGACGCCGACCTGGCCTGTTTTACCATTTAACCTAACCACCCCGATGGAAATGGAAAATGTATATAAATGTAAAAAACTGTATATAAATGTAAATAAGTGTATGTAAAAATTGTAATTGGAATATTTTTTACATTTATATGCGTTTATATACATTTATATACGTTTTTTTTACAGATATTTACAGTTATTTACACTTATATATTTTTTCTTACATTTTGTATAGTTGTATTGAAAATTTTTATTTCTGTAAATACACTTATTTACAGTTACTTACAGATTCACACGTTTATATACATTTATGAGCATTTTTTTAAATTTTCGCTATGTTCGAAAGAGCGGCTCGAGACTCAGTTTCTAAGCTCACTTAAACAAAGGCCAAGGTCGCTAATATCCGGCGGCCGCCAATCACGAGTCGCCTTACTCGAGCACGAAATTCCTTGCTCGCCCAGCGTCGCTCGCTCGCGGATTCCTTCGACAGTTTCACGCAGGCGAGCAGCGAGTAAACATAATTATTCAGAGCAGAGAGAGAAAACGAAGAAATCAAGAATTGAGCAGAATCAAAGTTTAATTAAAATCAGTTTGTGAATTTACACCAAATCAATTGGTGATGTTTCAATAAAACCTAGTGTCAAATTTATCGTGAGTTTATCATTTCATCGTCGATCATCACTCCCTGTACAGCTACATAAGACTTTTATAAGAAGTTTTATGGAAGTGTATATAAATGTATATAAATAAAAATAGTACATTACGGTACAAGTGACGAAAGTTGAAGTTCCGCCACTGCGTGAAGTTGGCGCCCGAGGCGAAGCTGAGCCGCCATATCACGCAGTTTCGTCTCGTGTACCGTATACTATTTTTCTTGATGTCCGGTGGAAAGTACGTTTGCCACTGACAATGATAACGCACCCGACGGACTCGAGAGCATTGAGTTCGATGCCCGCCCCCGACATTTGCGGCACGAGCGCAGCGAGCGCAGCGAGCGCAGCGAGTGCTGCTGGTCGGGGGGGGCGGGCATCGAAAACATCACGTGCATAATTTTAATAAGTGAATTTTACTGAAGATCATGTAAAATATTTTTATTTTACGTGCAATTATTACAATTGTTACACGTACAATTATTAAACATGCGGTACTTTTGCTCCATTTGCAGCAACAAAGTCAACTACTTTATTTGTATCTGAAAAAATAAATGATAACTCAAGAAGAAATTCTCACAAAAAGTGCGACATTATTAACGAACAATCTTTTATCCATTTCACAAATTAAAGCAATATAAATCACTTGTATACGCGATGGGCCGCATTGATTCTGACAATGCATACCCCGTTAGTGACTGTCACACATAATATTTAAATTGTTAACATACCTCGAAAATGATATGAACATTCAAAAGGTTATGTGTGAGTGCCACTAACGGGACATGCAGTGCTAGAATCAATGTCCATCGGGTGTACCTTGATGATCAGAAGTGATAGTTTTTGTTGTAAATATAGGTTAATGACTTTGAATATGTTGACAAAACCTCTAAAACAATCTATTAATAAAGTCTACAGTTGCCTAGTTACCAACTCAGAATCAATGGTTAAATGTCCTTCTTTTGCCATCGAAAACAATGGCGAAACCACGTACTTTCCACCAGGGCATCAAGAAAAATATATATATACATTTTAAAAATTGTGACGTTCAATGTGTAAAAATAAAACATATTGTTTCGTAAATAAGTCTAAATTTCTTTAAAAACCGCTGCCAATTCATTGGCCCGTGGCTTGCTCAAGCTTAATTTGCATATTCCTTTAATGAATTTTTAATAACAAATTTTATTATTTTTGTAACAATTTATGTCATAATTATAATTAAATTCATTTGTGAAGATTAAAAATTATTAATTTTTAAATTATGTATAAAATATGAATAAAATAATAGGTATGATTTTTTAAAAATTATGTGTGAAAAATAAATAAAATGATTGATTGTAATATTATCGTCAAAACCTTTTAAAATTCCTAAATAACCTTTACTTCAAATTATATTTTCTTTGTGAAATTTCACACATAGGGTACTTGTCTCTAGTAGTATGCCTGTCCGTACTTGTGTGCTCTTTCTGGAATTTCCTATGTAAGAAAAAGGTTCTAAACTTAAAAATAATAAATGGCTATTATAAAACAAAAGCAGGTATACAACACGCGCGCATCGACGCATAGCGCATATCATTTCCATTTTCTAGTATACATAAAATCGTTCCAGAATAATTACGATTTTAAAAGAGGGCTAAAATAGTTTTAACCTCAAATATCTCTGAAATTCATAGACGAATTCTTTTACCCTAAGAACTTTTCTAATAAATAATATACAAACTCTACATCTCCACCGAATTTCAAAGAAATTAAAACAATTTTAGTGTAGTTATATTGTGCGACAACAAAGAAAGTCATTTTCAAAAAGACTAAAATTTTAAATATCAAACATCTCAAAAAATAACAATATAATCTCGATGAAATTTTACACAGGTATTGCCTATATTGCATACAAAATAATCAATAAATTTCAAGCTGATTCATGAAGTCGTCATTGAGAAATTATGATTTTGAAAAAAACCGTAAAAGAATTTTAACCTTAAATATCTCTAAAAATCATGAAACAATTCTTTTACCTATAGGACTTATACGATAATATAAACTCTACATCTCCACAAAACTTCAACATGTTTAAACCAATTTTTGTTTTCTCTAGTTATCATGCCATAAAGAAAATATCTTTGTAAAATACGAAAATTTTCAAAATCAAATATCTTGAAAAGTAATCGTACTATCTTGGTGAAAATTCGCACACATATTATCTATATCACACACAAAATTGTCTATAAATTTGAAGCCGATACATGGAGCCGTTCTCGAGAAATTGCTATTTGAAAAAAAGGTTAAAAAAATTTTAACCTCAAATATTTTTATAATTTCTGGACTAATCATTTTGCCCAAAGAACTCGACCGAGAGCTATCAAAAATCTACCTCTACAAGGAATTTCAAAGCGATTAATTCAATTTTACTCCCGTAATCGTTGGACATACAAAACTCATTTTTTCACATTTCAATTTTTTTCTCAAAAACTAGTCGACAAAATGAATTCAAATTTTTACAGATTACAGCTACTTATATTCTGCATTATCATGATTTTTCTCAACAAAATTGACCGTTTAGTTTAGGAATTATAGGCTTAAAAAAAAAACACGTTTTTGTTAATAACAGAAAAACCATATCAATACTTAGAAAAACCGTTATTGTTAGCGAAAATTTTTTTTTAGAAAATATAGGTATTTTAATGCTCTTTCGAATGTTCGATTCAAATATCTCGATCTTATCATTAAAAAAAAGCAAAAATTAATTTTGAGTAAATCGAAAATTCGAAATAAAACAAAAACGCATCTGCGAATCAAAAAAACGAATTTTTGACCCACCATCACACAAAAAAAAAACAAAAAAAATGAGACCTGTCCGGTCAAAATCGATCGAGTAGAAGCTGAGATCCAGTCGTATACACACACGCACGCACGCACGCACGCACGCACGCATACACGCACACACATCCATACAGAAATTTTTCAAAAATCATGTATTTTGATTCCTAACATCTCGAAAAACAATTATAACATGTTTTTACAATAACTCAAAAAATTACTATCACAAAGCTTCCTCTAGGAGGAAGCAAAAAATGTATATAAATGTAAATAAACGTAAATGCGTGTTCAATTACAACATTTATATATATGGTTGATGTTCCGAACGTTCATCGTGAACGAAATATCGAATAGGTCCAAAATCACTTTTTTTTATATTAACTGTTAGATATATGCATAAAACCAATAGAAACTGTGATATAAGTTATTTCCGAAGTGATCATCCACCAAAAGCAGCCCTCAAACCGCCCCCACAAGACAATGCATCATACAGAATTTTATATTTTAAGAGTTTATGAACTTACTAAAAATTTTATCACGGGAATTTCTTCGAGAGCTTACCAAATACATATAAAAAAATTGCCAACACCAAAATCGATCCGAAACCCTTCCTTCAGAGGGTGCAAATGGGACAAAACGGGTAAAAACACATGAAAAATACCTTTTAAAAATTCTGTCTCCAGCGATTATGAATTTACTAAAAATGTTGTCTCGGAATTTTTTTCGAGAGCTTACCAGAGACTCATAAAAAAATTGCCGACATCAATATCGATCTGGAAACTTTCGTTCAGGGGGGGGGTGCAAGTAGGGCAAAACGGCTAAAAATATATGAAAAATACCTTTCAATAATTCTGTCTCCAGCGTTTATGAATTAACTAAAAATTTTGTCGCGGGAATATTTCTTAGAGCTTCCCAAAGGCTAAAAAAATTGCAGACATAAAGTTGACCTGGAATCTTTCGCTTGGAGGTGCAAAACGACTAAAATGATCAAAACCTCGGGATCGGAGAGTTTTGAATATTTGGAAAGCGATCTTAGCAATCGACAAGCTAATAAAATTCTCCTTCTTTACTTTTTGCCTAAATTCCAAATTCACAACACAACTTTTTTCGTGTAAAATAATCGTAACTTTTCTCGTGTAATATCTCGACATTCAGAGGTTATGACATTATTAAACAATTTTCAATCGTATTTGTACATGCTTTAATGACTTGTTATTAGTTCTATAAATTGCGTGAGGCCTTCAAGAAAATGTGATAAAAATGTGAACTGGTGTGATTGTCACCCTCGCTTAGCTCGGGCGACAAACCTCACACTCGTGCTAGACTCAACATTTTCGCACTTGTATCGAAACATACTATTAAATTTCTATTGCAAATTTGTGCATATTTTAAAATTTGTGTATATAAAAATTATTTGAAAATAACGTTAAATGTGTAAATAGTATTGCTTAATCAATATGCGTAACTTGATAGAATAATATAATGTAAAATAAGATATTTTAAAATGTAAATGTTTGGCATATATTTATGATAAATTAAAGTATTTTCGTGATTAACAATCGGAACATACGACGTAAATCGTGTTTCATAATACGGAAATTTAGACGTCTCCAGTTTTTATTAATATAATTAAATTGAAACATTAAAACACATTCAGTAAATTGATTTTATATACGGAAAGACATGTTTAAGGTGTAGCAAAAACATTTTGGTCGAAACATGGTTCACGGTGGAGATTTCATGAAAAAACTGAAAACCTCTCCAAATTCGTTCCATAACTCGTACTTTGACCTTATTTGAGCTATGAAAGCGACCATAGTTGGAGCGAAGTGTGAGAATCGGCAAAAGCGGGACCGCGCCGATCGTGCGGCACTGCTACGATCAAAAATACGCGCGATCAATGATTTGAGTCGAGGCGAAGTTTGAGAATCTGTAGAAGATGGTTCGGCCGGCGCAACTCACGAGAATCGGCGGCGCTCGCACCAAACTGTATACAACGCGCGATCAGTTCGACGAATCGTTGCGGAGCGGGGGAAATCGAAGGTGCGGTTCGGCCGCCGCTGGCTCGCGTAAATCCGCTATGCGCTAAAACTATTAGACGATTGACACTGCCTCTGCGAACGGCGAAGAGTGGGGGAACCGACAGCTCGGTTTTTAGTCGGGGAGTCAGGGGATTTATTTTGGAAGTTCATGCCAAAGAGAATTTTTTTGTTGGAATGAGTAGTTAAAAGCATGCTGAAAATGACCCTAAAGTCTCTAATATGGGGGAGGTCGGGAAGTTCATTATTATTGCAAAATAAGTTTAAAAAAGGCACTTTTTTTCAGTTTTCCTCGAATATCTCTGTTATTATTGATCCTATAAAAAAATGTATACAAACAAAAGTTGTTCAGAAATAAATTTCGTACAAGATAGGCTTGTTGCAAATTTAGATTTTTTTTTTTTAAACATTAAATTGCTAAAAATGTTAATAAAAATGAAAAATCAATTTATCGTTAAAACAAATAGAAAAAAACGTTTGATTGTGCTGGAAATGCAGTAGAGAATTTCTTTTGGTAAGTAGAAGTTACAATTCCAAGGATTTTTTCATATGTCAAAATGGCGGCTTATTGCAAAATTATTTATCGCTAAATTTCGAATAGTTGTGAATTTGGCCGCTTTATATATAAATTGATGAGACCAATTGGAATCCGTAGCTTATGGCGTACTTTATAAATGCTCCAAAGGGCATTTGTTTAAATTCAAATTTAACAACATTTTTAACAACAAATGTCTTTTTGCATAGCCGTTTCTGAGCCGATTTTTAATTTTAAGATTTGCAACAAAGTGCATCGTAATATTCGGAAAAAAATATGAATATTAAAAAAAAGACATTTAAAATTGGACCAATAGGAGCCGAGATATTGAATTTTTGTATTTTTGCTCAAATACTTGATATTTTAATTTCAAACTTGGTGGAGTTGTAGTTAAAACAATAATCTAGTACAGGAATTTTTTTCGAAATTTTTTGATCACTCAAATACATATTAATAGAAACAAGAATGCAGGTAAATTATTTTTTTTATTCACATCGATGAATTAATTAATATACAAATATACATTATGTTGTATTTGATTTTGATTTCTTTTTTGGTGGAGAGAGGACACTGCCGCTATTGTCTAAATCTAAACAGTCATCATTTTCTTCAATTATTGCGAACGCAATATCATCTGCGTTGGATGAAACTCCCCAGGAAATGTCTTCATTGAAGGAAATCTCCGAGGAAGTGTCTTCTATTTCACTGATGTTATTTTCAGCTATATTTTCTAACTCTTCTTCCACAGCGTTATTGGAGTCATCTTCGTCGTAAATCTTGGTGTTTGCAATATTCGAACAATTCTTTCCTTCGCAATTTTTGCACAAGACTGTGCAAAAAATTCCAATTTTTTTTTGCAGCTGCACTTCTTTGTTGCACATCCCTGTGCACAATTACATGATAATACTTTTAATATTCTCTTTGGAATCATTTTCGCAGTTGTTGTGATTGGAAGTAGGCCGTTCTTTGTTTTTTTCCAGCCCCAGCCTGCTGGATTTTTAGAACTGTCCATCGCACATTGCGGTAGTTGATAGTACACTCGTAAGGAATGCATAGCATTGGATGCTTCCGTGGGAGGTAAAGTTGATAAATTAACTGCTTTTTGCATGGATAATTTATTGAACATTCGATATCTGTGAATATTCAGAGATTCCTTTAAATTTTTTTGTCCATAAAGTAATTTTACAACTTTTATATCGGCATCTCTTATCCTTAACGAATCAGCATTTTCCTCGTTAAAGCATTTTACATCATGGAATAACGATTCATTGCGTTCAAATATTTTTACGAGCTTTTCTTTGCCATAATTAAAAAATGATGATGTCGTGTCGCACCCTGAAAAGGCGTGCAAGAAAGCAACGAAGTCGAGTTTTTCATGTTTGAAGGAGGTGCTCGTATAAATTTTATTTGACGATTGGCCCATGCTCGGTTTAAAGAAATATAGATTATTTTTACGCCTTCCGAATTGAAATAACTATCTGCATAATTTATCGCTGTATGAATTATAAGACTATCGGCATCTTCAGGTGCTTGTTTGTGCAAAATTGTTGTTCTTTTGAGATGCTCGCATAATAAATGTATGAGTCTGCATTTATTTTTTTCATTAGATACAAATTTTGCTTGATTAATGGATCTCATATTCCCTTCCAACTCTGTTTAAGGCGCATTCGATTTTTGCTGTCGCCTCAGTCCTTCGACAGTTTTTGTGCTTTTGGAGGAGTCGTCAGAGTAACCGTCAAAAATAACTGTAATATTACATCCGTAATGGCTCTGTAAATAATCGATGTATTTTTTACAAATATTGTTGTATGGCTCATCAACATCCCATGGGACTCCGTGCAGAAGAAATCCGCCATCTACAACGTACATCGTATTTTTATCGAATGTTGGCATTATAGTTAATGTTCCAAAATAATGATACAATTTCGATTTTACAGTTTTTCTCATGCCGTTTTCATTAAATAAAGACAGGATATGGGGCCAATTCACACTCAAAGCAATCCTGCAATTGTGTATCCGTTTTATTCAACAAACAAATTCTTTCAAATAATAGTGTAGGATTTTTGATAGCTAAATTACTTGAAGTGATAACTCGATTTTTTGTCTGAAACTTAACATTTTGTATGTTCATTCCAATCATGCTTTTTAGAGAAGTACATCCTACTTCTAACTCTTTATGACAATTAACATTGTCATCTGCGATAAGGCCGGAACTTACACACATAATATTATCGTTTATCGGAAAGGGGTCGTGTAGTATAAGCCAATTATAGAATTTGTCTGCGTCTACATTGTCTCTAACTATTCGCGCGTTAATTGCGTCGACATGTTGCTCACTGTTAGTGTTAAAAGTTAAATTACAAAAGTCGAACATGCTTAAATTGACGTCTAATAAATTTGGCATACAAAGAATCCATTTTGCCAATACTGAATCCGAAACACCTCTCCCGCGTGTTAAGCCTCCAGAACTATGCATTGCTTTCATAAGAGTTTGCTCAATCGTCATATGACTCCATACTCCACAGCGAAATTTGTCAGACCTTCTTATTATAAAATAGCCATTCTTGACAAATTTATTATACTCTTCTGGAGACATAATATTTTAAAGATTAAGCATGTCTTGAACATACAGATAAGCGGACTTCGCGTACAAATAATCTGCGCGACCGTGCAGACGCCATTTACGGGGCGCGCAGGAGCGCTCTCGCCGTACATCGGGCTCCGCAATCTCGGCGCCGCAATCAACGAGCACACAGCAAACGGCGCTGTATGCTGAACTCATCGACGCTCACGCTACATATGGTGCAGCCGACTACGGTCGACGTGCCTTACCACATCATAGCTCTTCAAGATCTTCTATCATCAAGCTTCGAGATACCTACCTGCTGCAGCTTAAAGCTGATTTACATCACCATCTGCGACTACGGATTACCTTAACGACCGGCTTCACATCTCCCATCTGTCGCCGCTTGCTGAGCCGCATCTTCGAGGCCACCGTGTGATTGCTTAGCAAGGGATTATTCGGAGGATAGAGGTTGACCGTAAGATCGTTTTAGTTATTTTAAAACTAAAGGAGTTCAAAGTTTGAAATTAGATTACTACCCTTATGTGAAATTTAGTTTGGAATACTTTTAAATTCAGTTTTCAACCTAAAGTCAACTCGCTGCTGCATGCTTGTACTCAGTTTCGCTATTTTGGTATTTCCTAAAGGTTATTCAGTTTTGAGGATTCCTAGCTTGAATTTCAGTTGCCAACTGTAGTTTAACAGGAGATATTAATTGCTGCCTGTCAAGTTCTGAAGGTTTTCTGTAAAATTACAAGCTCAATTCTACTCAAATTTGCTTGAGATTTGGAGTGATGCCTATTCTGGTAGCACGCAGTTTGCTTGCATGATAACTATAGGTTATGTGTACCAGTTTTATTATTTTAATGTAATTTCGGACAAGTCGATTCGTGAATCCTGAAGCGCCGGTAACTGGGCTGTGTTGTAGCTGCCAGGAGGGCTACCTAACGCAGCTTGAGCAGCTGTGTTCGCTATAGATCATTCTTAATTGTTTAAATTTAATTGTTTCGGCGTGTCCCCTTTGGTGCGAGAGGCTGTTATAGATATATTGGTTCATTATTTTAGTTTAAAGCATATTCAGCCGTATATCTCTTCAACTTTAATTGGGCTCTGAGGGTTGATGAACTCTGAACCATTTAATATCAATTAAAGCGTATTGAGTCTAATTAATCAATTGAGAAGTGTATTGTATAGTTGTTATCTATAACCTCAAATACTAGCAGGTCTCGACCTACAATTTAGCTAAAAATTAGAATTCTCGTGACAATTTTCGATTTTAGTCATGGAGAAACTTTATGAAGCCCAGCTTGCATTGCATAAGAAAATTGCAAATTCCTTTGCAAACTTCAAGGCGAAGGGTAAGGCTAGCATGATCGGCGGAGCTGCCAAGGCTCGCTTGGAGGGATTAGAAGCTTTGTACCAAACACGTTAGTATTTTGGATCTTCCAGGAGTTGACGAAAATCATCAATATTTTGCTGATAAGGTTTATGATGTCATAGAAGAAACCTACTTTGATAAGAAAGGGAACTTCTGTGAGTTTCTGGAAGGTACCTCCCTTGCAACTGGCTCTGGGTCACTTACTAGCAACCCCGCTCAGTTAAATGCTACTTTGACTCAGGATTCCTCTCAAGGCTCCGCATCGCTCATTCGTTCTCTACCTTCGATCTTCCCAAGTTCTCCGGAAAGCACTCAGATTGGGAGAATTTCAGGGACGTTTTTGATTCTATTATCGGTTCTAGAGATGACCTAGACTCAATAATCAAATTTTATTATTTGCGTACTCATCTCATTGATGAGGCGCTCGATAAGGTGAAATCGCTATCCCTAACTACTGGAAATTTCGATAAAGCGTGGAAAATGCTTGTTGACTACTACGAAAACAAGCGCAGGTTAGTTCATGCTCATTTAGCGGGCTTTTTCGCTGTCAAACCCATGAAATCGGAGACTACCTCTGAACTCAAGCGTCTCGTCAACGAACTCACGACTTATATTGACACGTTGACCGCTTTAAAGCGCCCCGTTGCTAATTGGGGTGACTTCATTGTGTTTTCTATTGTCAGTCATCTAGACTCCAATACTCGGAAGGATTGGGAGAAGGCACAGGGACACTCCACGGATTCCCCTTCCTTTCAACAAGTAAAAACTTTCCTTCACACTCAAATATTGACGCTGGAGTCAATTGAAAGAAGTAGTAAGGCAGTCTCCTCTATCCAATCAAAAGTCCAAACCCTTCAAGGCAAGCAGAGTAGAGATCATTCATCAATGCACTCTCTGCAAACCTCCCCCAAGAGGGACGGTAAGAAAGGCACTCAATCCAGCTCATTTTGTCACAGCAATCATTACATCGCCTTTTGTGACAAATTTAAAGCCAAAGCTCTACTTGAACGAAAGGATTTCCTTAAGAAGGAGAGTTTATGCCCAAATTGCTTAGGCAAACACTTGTTCCAATCATGCCGTTCTGATCGGCGTTGTTTTATATGCAGGGGTAAGCATCATACCTCGCTTCATAACCCGGTTATCCAACGAGAGGGTGCTCCGTTGGAAACCAAATCTATTGTCGACCTAATCCAACGTTCTAGCGCTAATCAGGCCCTTTCTCCTGTAGCTTATTTAACAAAGATTGAGTCTTCGTTTAGGCAAGTACTGCTAGCTACTGCTCGCGTTTATGTGGAAGCGCCAAACGGCGTAAGGGTGTTAGCTCGCGCTCTCATCAACTAGTGTTCTCAAGTGTCGTTGATTTTTCGATCGCTTTGTCAGCGTTTAAGGCTGAAGAACAAAGCTGTGCACGTTCCTATCTGTGGAGTTGGTAGCTATACTGCTACTGTTTCGCCTGAAACTGTAAGTTTCACAATTCGACCTCGTTTCAAATCTAACTTTTCATGCCAGATGCAAGCATTGGTCTTACCCTCTATTTTATTTTATACCCCACATACTCTCCGCACTTCATGCGAATTGACTTATCTGAGTGGGCTTGAATTGGCTGATCCAAGTTTCATGGATAAAGGTCATATCGACCTTCTGCTCGGAGCATCTATTCATTCGCGAATCATTGAAGGCAGGGTAATCAGAGGCAGGGAGAACGAGCCTATAGGCTCGCTCTCCTCTCTTGGTTGGCTTATCTCTGGTGAGGTTACGGGGAGCAAAGTGACCCTAATCTTTTATCGATCTCGTTTCACTGTACGGAGGCTTCGCCTCTCGATCAAGTTCTTTAGAGGTGTTGGTGCGTCGAGGAATTGCCTTCCAAAAACCTTTACACAGCTGAAGAGCAGGAGTGTGAAGCACATTTTCAATCTACTCACTCGAGGGATCCTGATGGTCGTTACATCGTACGTTTACCGTTCAAGGGCCCTGCTGAAAGGCCTCAATTAGGTGACTCATACATTTCTGCTTTGCGTTGTCTCCAGCGCATGGACACGCGTTTTGGGAAAGATGAGAAACTAAAGGTTGCTTATAATGACTTTATGTCTAAGTATCTCACTCTAAACCATATGGTGCTTGCATCTAAAGCTCCTGAACCAAAGGACGCTGATGACTGCTACTTTCTTCCACATCATGAAGTCTGGAAGGAGTCCAGCTCCACAACAAAGCTTCGTACCGTTCTAACGGCTCCTCTCGAACACAATCTGGTTATTCTTTAAACGACCTACTACATTCAGGAGCTAATCTATTGCCTAATCTAATCGACCTCATCTGTCAGTGGCGCGTTTATCGTTACATTTTTTTTGCGGATGTGGAAAAGATGTATCGTCAGATCTTAATCCACAAGGATGATCAGCGTTATCAATCGATTTTGTGGTGAGACTCGAAGGGCGGTGACGTGCAAGCCTTCCGGTTGTGCACTGTAATATATGGCGTTGCGAAATTAAAGGCGCCATAACAAAATGTGCACTTCTTTCGACTGTAGCGAGTATATTCGATCCCATAGGATGGCTTGCTCCAGTCATGATCCTCTCCCCGATGGCATAGTGAAACAATGGCTGTCCTGGCAAGGTCAAGTCAACACACAAAGTACAGTATTCATCTTGTTCGGATGTAGTCGAAGCACACGGCTTCGCTGATGCCTCTAAGCAAGCATATGCGGCCGTAATTTACGTCCGAATAATTCGCAATTCTCAAGTTTTCGTATCTCTATTAGTTGCAAAAACTCGTGTAGCCACGTTAAAAACTCTTAGCATTCCGAGATTAGAGCTTTGTGCAGCTCACCTCCTCGCTCGACTTACTAGTCACGTTATCGAAATTATGCCGGTAAGACTAAATAGCATACACCTCTGGTCGGACTCAACCGACGTTCTGAGTTGGTTGAAGGATCGGCCCTCACGTTGGCGAGTTTTCATAGCTAACAGATGTTCCGAGATCTTAACCTTAGTTCCAAATGCCTGCTGGCACCAGGTTCGTTCCTGTGATAATTCTGCCGATGTTGCCTCAAGAAGTATCGAACCTCCTAAAATTGAAAATTATCATCTTTGGTGGCAGGGACCTAATTGGTTAGTGAAGGAACGTTCTGCATGGCCTACCTTTGGGAGTGTAGTAGCTGCTGAAAACCCGGCGAATAGTAGTCTAAGTAATAGGTTGTCTTAACGTGAATCTTGAACTTCACCAAACAAGGGCTCTCAAAACGCCCAGGTTACTCAACCCAGAATTTGGGACTTAATTGGTCGTTTCTCTAGTGGTAGTAAGCTCATTCGTATCACTGCGTACTGTTTAAGGTTCTTATTGAAAATCCCTCGTAGAGTTCAAGCCAAAACCTCCAACAGCATCCATTCTCTCGCGTTGGCTAACTTGGCGTTTCTTGAATTCTCTGAAAACCCCTGCAGTATGCAGGTAACCCCCCAGGAATTAGAAAATTGGAATTAGAAATGTTTTCACTGAGGATGTCAAACAGCTCGCAGCTCAGCGCCCATTAAAATCTAAGAGGGTCTTACTCAAACTTAGCCCATTTATCGAAAAGGGTCTTCTCCGTCTAGGTGGACGTCTCAGGCACTCGCTGCTTGACGATGCCGCTAAATACCCATTGATCTTGCCGCCACAAAATCCGCTTTCTGAATTATTAATTAGGCAGGCTCATGAGCTAACATTACATGGTTCAATTGACTCTTGTCACACTCCGCCAGCAATATTGGATATTAAGGGGACGACAAGCTGTGAAGTCATTTATTCACAAATGCGCAACCTGCATTCGTTATTCAGCCTCGCCAAATATTCAAAGGATGGGCGACTTGCCGCCCGCTCGGGTAATCCCTGAAACACCATTTTTTATGTCTGGTTTCGATTACGCCGGCCCTGTAGCTGTGCGTCTATCCAAAACTCGCGGGCGAGGAACGTTGAAAGGTTATATAGTGATATTTGTATGTATGTCCAGTCGTGCAGCCCATCTTGAGATCGTCGAGGACTATAGTAGTGAAGCCTTTATTAACACTTTTCACCGCTTCACGTCTCGACGAGGTCAATGCTCTCACCTATATAGTGACAACGGAACCAACTTCGTAGGCGCTGACAGGCAACTCCGAGAAATATTCGCGCAATCACCAGCGTATTTGAACCAAATTTCTCAAGCTCTAATCCACTCAGGTACTTCGTGGCATTTCATATCCCCAGCCTCTTCTCATTTCGGTGCCCTGTGGGAAGCTGCCGTAAAGTCTACAAAACGGCACCTCCACCGTATAATTGGTGAACAAATATTAGCCTTCATCGAATGCTCTACTCTTCTCTGTAGAATTGAAGCGTGTTTAAATTCGTGCCCGCTCATACCTCTGTCCAATGATGCTTCCGAGCTTCAGCCCCTCACCCCGGCTCATTTTTTAATACAGAGATGCTCCTTTTTAGTACCACAACCGGATTTTTCTACAGCCAAGATTCCGCTCAGCAAGCGATGGGAACTTCTGACTCAACTGGCCCAGCATTTTTGGCAACGATGGTCTGCCGAGTACCTGGCGTCACTCCAGTTGCGCAACAAGTGGCATAACTCAACCCGCTCCCTGCAGTCTGGAGATTTGGTTATTATAAGGAATGAACTATCTCCTCATGGACAATGGCCATTGGGGAGAATCATCGAGGTCCACCCTGGCTCAGATGGGCTAGTACGAGTAGCTACGGTCAGGACTGCTTCGACTGTCCTCAAGCGGCCTATAGCCAAGGTGGTATCGCTCTTCTCCTCTGCAACCTAAACCCCCTCCTTCCTCCGGCCTGTGCTCATTTTTGTTATAGATACCAACTACTCGTCCGGCGGACGAAGGTGGTCAGTATGTTTGAGAATACTCCTCGCTCAAAGGAATTTCTCAACATCTACCTCTCCTCTGCGTCGCGCGAGATCTCAAGCTTAGCTAGAGCGCTTTTTCTCTGCGACTCTTTGCAACCTCAGTCCCGCTCGGAGAGCCCTAGAGAGCAGCTACTGCACACTCCAAGAAAATCACCTTAATACACGAAATTAACTCCCAGATTACAAGCACCTTAGTACCTGTAGTCACAGTGACTCAACGGACTTGAATAAACTATTATAGTTTTAGATTTTAATCAAGTGTCGATAATTCGTTTATCACCTTCCACCCGGAGAGCATTATTTCATTATTTCAAACAAACCTACAGCTCCTAAAAACGACATAAGTAAGTGGAATCCTCCAAGTCTGACAACAATACTATTTAGATTAGAATTTTCAGGAGCTGAAGCTATGATATCTCTCGCTTTCCAATAAAGAGGCTGATCGAACGTAACAAAACTTATCATTTGACCTATAGATTGGCTTATTTCAACAGCTAATACTAAAACAGTATATATAGTATCATAGTTATCAGGAAAAGTATTTACAAAAGGTAAAAATAATATCTAAGATTTATCAGCAACTGCATCGTATTTAATATTTTCGAGAAAACCATTCCAGCCTAATGTTTCTTTTGGATTCTCATTCTTCGCATAAACCCATAAAAACTCAAGAGAAGAAATTTTTGGTTCATGGTTTCACTTTAATAAAGTCTATTTGACCAATTAACTCCGAGAATATTTGTTTTTTTATTCTAGGAATTCTGATATCAGATGATATCAAACGTGAAGGTGTGACGCACACAATACCTTCCATAGCGTGAAACGTTCTCAAACCATCAATAGTATTGACGTTATGGTCAGCATTATCAAATACATACTGACAATAACAACGACCAAGATCGAGTTTACTTTTATGCATAATACTTGATATTTGAAATTGAATGCACTCTTCATAAGTTGCACAAAATTCTAATGAAGATAGTAAGCGTACAATATCTTTAGAGCCTGTTTTTGAATGCAGTACTATAGCGAGACCTATCTGAAGAGGCGATAAAAATGATCGAGGTCTTGTTGCCGCAATAATAGCATCTGCGATTGCCATGCATTTTATAGACCATTTTTCAGTATTTTGTTTGTGTTTCAATATAATTTTCTATAAAAATATTTTTAGTGTACTTGGCACAACGTTTTTAGCGTCATCCATAAATTTATGTGGAATCAGATAATGATCTAAATCAAATATTTGAGAGCGAATGTCTTCAGAAATTATATCGGCTGCCGTAGAAACGATACGTTCTCGCTCACTTTCCGGGTTTTCGTTGCGGTTTTGGTACCATATATTGGAAATGATACGATTTCCTGTAGATTTTAAACATATCATTCGATCGCCTTTATATTTTCGACCAATAATAATTTTTTCTTCCACGTATTCTTGCAATTTATTTAACAAGAATTTCTCTGTCGGCATCTCCCCTTCATATGTGCTTAAAATTTCATTTAATGAAAATTAGCATTCATCTTTATTATTATATAAATAATCAACAATGTGTTGTACGACAGGCTCACGTACGAGAACGCGAGGAGTGGGAGCACGGTATTTGTAAAACGATACCATACAAGTATCATGATATTTTACTTTAATTTGAATATAATTAACAGACGATAGCAAGCACAGTACAGCAAGAGCTAAATCATCTATTCTATTTTTTGCAATATTGATAATTTTATCTAACGTTTCTTGATTTGCTATATTATATACTTTTACTCTTCTTTCAGGTTTTCGATTTTCCTTTTTTTCAAAATATACAATAATTGTCGAAATCAAAGAAATCTCCAGACCGTCTAGACGTCGATGGAGTCGGAGAGATTGTCATTTTACTCACGGCTGAAATATTTCCGATGTGGATGTACGACTTGTAACAGACTTCGTACACATAATATGCCTTCTTATATTTGTTCTTCCGCTTAAAGAAATTATCATTTCTCTTTCTGCTAGCTTCATTCAAAGTTTCAAGTCGACGATAAGTTAACATAACGTATGACTCCGTAGACAAAGCTCCATCGCAAATAAAACATGGCCCTTTATTTGAATCCATAACTGAGGTTTGCCAGTTTATTCAAAATGGCTGAAAAAATATGTGTACATACATTCATTAAAGGGGAATAATAAACTGAATTAAGAAATAAACTAGTAATAAATAAACTAGCGACTGTGAAACTCTAATATTACGCAAAATTATTTTTTAAATAGCGGTAAAAATATTTTATTAAAATGAAAAAAAGCATCGAAGATTTTATTTACTTTAAATAAGCAAATCAAAGAAAGAATGGATGGAAGACCGAAAGATAAAAAGGTCAATAACCTGCGAGATATATAGCGAAAGAATTTTATGGAAACAAGAGACGCTTCCGTGTGCGTGGAGGGAGGGAGGGAGGGAGCGAGGGGGAGAGAGAGAGAGTGATTGATTGATTGATATTTATTTATGCCAAGGTCTGTCAAGACCGAATGGCAAAAAGTTAAATACAAAGTTATACAAAGTAATAACATTAGATAGTAAATAAATGATATCAAGTAAGGATAATATACAGAGAGGGGGGGGGGAGAGAGAGAGAGAGAGAGAGAGAGAGAGAGAGAGAGAGAGAGAGAGAGAGAGAGAGAGAGAGAGAGAGAGAGAGAGAGAGAGAGAGAGAGAGAGAGAGAGAGAGAGAGAGAGAGAGAGAGAGAGAGAGAGAGAGAGAGAGAGAGAGAGAGAGAGAGAGAGAGAGAGAGAGAGAGAGAGAGAGAGAGAGAGAGAGAGAGAGAGAGAGAGAGAGAGAGAGAGAGAGAGAGAGAGAGAGAGAGAGAGAGAGAGAGAGAGAGAGAGAGAGAGAGAGAGAGAGAGAGAGAGAGAGAGAGAGAGAGAGAGAGAGAAAAAAAAGCGGTTAATTATTTCGTGCATTATTAATTTTACTTTTCTTGAAAATCAACTATATTCTTTACTTAGTGTACGAAAACTTAATAAAAATTAGTTAATACTTAAAAAAACAAAAATGTATGGCTAACACTTAACTTTACCTTTTCATATAAACACACTATAATATAATTCATAAATATGCTAGTAACAAGTATACCGAAAAAAACGTTAAATTGAGAGACGTAGAATTCATCATGATTTTATCCTGTACTGTAACCACTTCAAACGTTCCAAGCACACTGACTCAAGGTTGCTGACTATAGCATCACCCGGCATTTGCGAGCAGCTGCCGATCATCCCCTCTTCCCCTATATCTTACCACTACATGTTCTGAATAGAAGCGGACGCAGGTATATAACTGGAAGATTGTCTCGTTTAGAAACTCTACAGTATATATTGTACGTTTGAAATATTTTTGAATTTCCCGTTATATTTAACGCTTTTCTATTTTTTTACAATATTAAATATAAACTTCACTTATATAAATAAAAACAGTCCAATATATATTTTAAACATTGGCAAAAATGAAAAATATAATAAAAAATGAGAATTTCCGGCGTTTGCATTGCGCTAGTGAAACTTTTATTAAAAGATTTAAAAAATTCAGAAAAAAAAGTTCAATAAAAAAAAAAAATCATTGCCGTACGATCCTTCGTTACCGAGAAAATCCATTATGCAACTAAGGTTTTCGAAAACTGTCTCCGGCGCGTGCGCGCCTCTGGCAACACCCTGCTGCGTCGCCGGGCGAGTGCAGCGGCGCCGCTCACCACATAATTGACGCTCCGTTTACTTGTTATTTATAAGGATCTGAGTGATCAAAAACTTTAAAAAAAAATTCCTGTACTAGATTATTGTTTTAACTACGACTCCACCAAGTTTGAAATTAAAATATCAAGTATTTGAGCTGTAATCGCAAAAATACAAAAATTCAATATCTCGGCTCCTATTGGAACAATTTTAAATGTTTTTTTTTTTAATATTCATATTTCTCGGAACATTAGCCGCTGAGAAACGGCTATGCAAAAAGACATTTGTTGTTAAAAATGTTGTTAAATTTGAATTTAAACACATTCCCTTTGGAGCATTTATAAAGTACGTCATAAGCTACCGATTCCAATTGGTCTCATCAATTTATATATATTAAGCAGCCAAATTCACAACTATCCGAAATTTAGCGATAAATAATTTTGCAATAATAATTTTGCTTCTACTTACCAAAAGACATCCTCTACTGCATTTCCAGCACAATCAAACGTTTTTTTCTATTTGTTTTAACGATAAATTGATTTTTCATTTTTATTAACATTTCTAGCAATTTAATGGTTAAAAAAAAAATTATAAATTTGCAAACAAGCCTATCTTGTAGGAATTTTAATTCTGAACAACTTTTGTTTGCATACATTTTTTCATAGGATCAATAATAACAGAGATATTCGAGGAAAACTGAAAAAAAGTGCTTTTTTTCAACTTATTTTGCATAATAATGAACATCCCGACCTCCCCCATATTAGAGACTTTAGGGTCATTTTCAGCATGCTTTTAACTACTCACTCCAACAAAAAAATTCTCTTTGGCACGAACTTCCAAAATATTCACTTTTTCGAGCTCTGAGTCCCCAACTATTGGTCACTCAAGCGCTTGAACATAATGCGGCCGCGCGGATGCTGCATCGGCAATGGGCCTCGGTGGTACTCGCAGGCGCTCGGAAGGATTTGCTGATTTGCTCCTGGCTGTAATGTTGTCATATGAGCGCGCGTAGACTGAGTGTCTGCGCCATTCGCAAGCCATTGTTCAATTTCTACCGATTCTAGCTATGTCCAAGACGCCGGAAAATATTTCGCTTCTGTCTCCCCACGTAGACCTTCTAATGCAATTTGAAAAAATAATCGCCGCTTTTTGTAGTTTTTTATTCGTAGAATCTAAATTTAAAGGTTACAGTTTAACCAAATTTGTGTTCTTCGTAAAAATTTCGTTTTGCCCCACTTGCACCCCTCTCAACGAAAGTTTCCGAATGGATTTTGATATCGGCCATTTTTTTAAAAAGTCACTGGTAGGCTTTCATCCCGCGACAAAATTTTTGGTAAATTCATAATCGCTGGAGACAGAATTTTTGAAACTTATTTTTCATATATTTTTAGCATTTTTGCCCCACTTGTAACTCCTGAAGGAAGGGTTCCGGATAGAGTTTGGTGACGGTAATTTTTTTGTGAGTCTCTGTTAAGCTCTCGCAGAAAATTCCGCAATAAAATTTTTGATAAATTCATAATCGCTGGAGATAGAATTTTTGGAAGGTATTTTTCATGTATTTTTGGCCGTTTTGCCCCACTTGCACCCCACTGAATGAAAGTTTTCGACGAATTTTGATATCGGCAATTTTTTTATGGGTCTTTCGTAAAATCTCCAAGAAAATCTCGCGACAGAATTTTTAGTAAATTCATAATCGCTGGAGATAGAATTTTTGAAAGATATTTTTCATGTATTTTTAGCCTTTTTGCCCCACTTGAACTCCTCTGAACGAAAGTTTCCGAATGGATTTTTATATCGGCAATTTTTTTATGAATCTCTAGTAAGCTTCCCAGAAAATCCTGCGATTAAATGTTTGGCATGAAAAAATTTTTTCATGTTTTAATATATTTTGATGTTTTTTTTATTATTCATATTATAATATATTATTTTTCTTTTTTATTTTTATTACTTTCACGATATCGACACATATTATTTATATGTAGACATAGTTCTGCAATATACGGATGTTTTTCTCTAATCTTGGCAACGTTTTATAAAAATGTGGATAGATTTGGCCCATATATTGCTTCTTTTACTGCTACACACACCGAAAAATTTCGTTTATTGGCAATGTTAATCGAAACATTGAATTTGTATAAGCAATATATGGGCAATAGTTGCCCAAGATATATCTAAATATATATCTTTCGAATACCGTTATCAGAATTTAATTTCATCGGCAAGGAAATTAAATGTGGCGTCTCTAACCTAGAAAGACGTAAAAAAATTGGTATTTTTTTTCTTGTTCACGAATTATCACAGTGAAAATGCCTTTGCAGCCAACTCAGAGCTCTTCCATCAGTGTATAAATGAGTTGAACTTTCGAAATACTTTGGTACCCTTTGGAAATAGGCATGGTGTGGTTTGTGCACATAAGAATTATGCACATATTTATTGTGCACACTTTAGCATTGGTGTATATCTATATCTATGTGTATACTCCAATGCTAAAGTATGCACAATAAATATGTGCATAATTCTTATGTGCACAAACCACACCATGCCTGGAAATAAATAATTCATTGATGGCGACTCCAAAATGAAGTTATTATCACGGAAAAGACGTGCAATGTAGATAACATCATATATCTTGGTATTTTATATTTTTGTAGTCGTCCAATTTTCATAAAAAATTATACTCAGGATTTTCGAAGTCGCTGATTACGAATTCACCATCAGATTTTCTAAATTATGGAAAAAACCTTATACTTTGTTGAAAATGCCTATACAGGGGTTTTCGAGGTCGCTGATTACGATTTCACCATCAGATTTTCAAAATTCAAGATGGCGGATCCAATATGGCGAACAAAAATTTCTAAATCCTTAGATTTTGCTAAAGCGGCCTTAACAGAGATTTTTGAGGTTGCTGATTACGATTTCACCATCAGATTTTTTCAATTCAAGATATATCATGCTATCTACATTGCACGCCTTTTCCGTGATAATAACTCCATTTTGGAACCGCCATCAACGAATTATTCATTTCCAAAGGGTACCATTCAGAAGTTCAACTCATTTATACACCGATGGAAGAGCTCTGAGTTGGCTTCGAAAGCATTTTTATTGTGATAATTCGCTTAGAAAAAAAAAATACCAATTTTTTTTACGTTTTTCTAGGTTATAGACGCCATGTTTAATTTCCTTGCCCATGAAATTAAGTTCTGATATCGGCATTCGTAAGAGAGACCTCAAAAACCATAGGACGAGTGTTGTGATCAATTTTTTCAAGCACGGTTAACTTTGTCGTTGTCTTTAAAATCAGTAAAGATTTTTGAAATTTCAGGCAGTAATGGGTTAATACATTTTCATACAAACTAAAAAAAAATAAATAAATAAATAATGTTTTTACGGTTATAAAACCGGAATTACATTTTTACGTTTTTTATGTTTTATAAATTCTATAAAACGTAAAAAATCATATGAAATTGAATAAAATCGTTGCAAACCATAAAAACTGTATACAATTGTTAGAAACCGTATAAAACCGTATTAAAACGTATCAAAACGTATTACTGTAAAATGTATTAAAACGTAAAAAGTTGTCCAAAAACCAATGTTTAGATCCGATTTTATACGGTTTTATAGGTTTTTACACAGTTCTGTACGATAATTGTGTAAGGTTTCATACATTTTTTTTCCATCTGGGTGACAGAGTTTTTGCAAAAGGTTCTTACAAGATACCATTTATAGAGATTTTTAAATAGATTTTTTTTAGGTCTAATGCATATAAGTTGAAAATTTTATCTTAACTTGTTCTTATAATTACGTATTACCATGATTTGTTTCTAAAAGTTTCAATCTTAATAAACTGAGGTACAATAAATAAATAAAAAAAACACATTTAATTGTATAGCAAAAGAACAAAGATAAAGCCAATCAAAATGGAAAAATAGGTCATTTTATGCTTGTCACATCCTAAATCATGACACTAACTAACTCAATTAAGAGATAATGCTCTTTTTGGTCGTAGCTGCGCCAGCTAATAAACCATGGACGAGCTATGGTAAGGAGCGTAGTACTAAAATTCACTGTTGTCGTTATAATCTGAGTTTGACTAATTTTTCTTGAATTAGGATTGGATTTCTATAAGGACCAACGGTGGATAGCACGAACGTCACGTAAAGATCGTTTGGCCGCACGTATCCCCGTATGGACTAGGAATAAGGTCACGAGCCCAGGAAATGATGCGTGTAGGGTACTAATTTTTGCCCAATCTCAGGTTATTTCTCAGGTTCACCCTTCCCTATGAAGAGCAGAGCTCGCGATTGAATTTACTGACTAAGTTTTAATTATTTACTCTTGCACTCTCTATCTTTTATTATTTTATTTTTATAATTTACCTTTCGAAATTCTAAGATTTACAATAATACTACTCAAACTCAAGTGTACGGTGACTCGCAAAGACACACTGAACGAAGTGAGTTTGAAATAATATTAAATTTCTCAAATTGCAGTAGACTGAGCTCGTAAAGCTAGGAACGTGAACGAATTTGAGAAAAACTTGTATTTTTCCTTGAATTTTTATTGTTTACAATTCTTTTTCCTTTTTAAAATTTAGTAGAATAAGATTTTTGAAATTTGGAAAAGTTGATATATTCGCTCAAACTCAAGTAGACGGTAAGCTCGTCAAACCACGCTGACAGAAGTGAGTTTGATTGAGATATATATTTCTCAAAGACACCAGTAGACTGAGCTCGTAAAGCTTAGTACCATAATGTAATTAGGAAATGCAACTGGAAAATATTATTACCTTTGTATTCATAATTTTCCTCAAGGGTATAGTTTGTATGCTTGAATTCTTTTTAAAAAATAGAAAAGATTACAATAATATTATTCAGACCCAAGTGTACGGTGACTCGTAAAGACACACTGAACGAAGTGGGTTTGAAATAATATTTAATTTCTCAAATCGCAGTAGACTGAGCTCGTAAAGCTAGGAACGTGAACGAATTTGAGAAAATCTTGTATTTTTCCTTGAATTTTTATTGTTTACAATTCTTTTTCCTTTTTAAAATTTAGTAGAATAAGATTTTTGAAATTTGGAAAAGTTGATATATTCGCTCAAACTCAAGTAGACGGTAAGGTCGTCAAGCCACGCTGACAGAAGTGAGTTTGATTGAGATATATATTTCTCAAGAACACCAGTAGACTGAGCTCGTAAAGCTTAGTACCATAATGTAATTGGGAAATGCAACTGGAAAATATTATTATCTTTGTATTCACAATTTTCCTCAAGGGTATAGTTTGTATGCTTGAATTCTTTTTAAAAAAATAGAAAAGATTACAATAATATTATTCAGACTCAAGTGTACGGTGACTCGTAAAGACACACTGAACGAAGTGGGTTTGAAATAATATTTAATTTCTCAAATCGCAGTAGACTGAGCTAGTATAGCTAGGAACGTGAACAAATTTGAGAAAATCTTGTATTTTTCCTTGAATTTTTATTGTTTACAAATCTTTTTCCTTTTTAAAATTTAGTAGAATAAGATTTTTGAAATTTGGAAAAGTTGATATATTCGCTCAAACTCAAGTAGACGGTAAGCTCGTAAAGCCACGCTGACAGAAGTGAGTTTGATTGAGATATATATTTCTCAAGAACACCAGTAGACTGAGCTTGTAAAGCTTAGCACCATAATGTAATTGGGAAATGCAACTGGAAAATATTATTACCTTTGTATTCACAATTTTCCTCAAGGGTATAGTTTGTATGCTTGAATTCTTTTTTAAAAAAATAGAAAAGATTACAATAATATTATTCAAACTCAAGTGTACGGTGACTCGTAAAAACACACTGAACGAAGTGGGTTTGAAATAATATATAATTTCTCAAATCGCAGTAGACTGAGCTCGTAAAGCTAGGGACGTGAACGAATTTGAGAAAATCTTATACCTTTCTTTAAATTTTAGTAATTTGAAAATTTTAGTAAATAAATTTGAAAGTAAGTTTGAAATTCTTTTAAATTTTGATTTTATTGGTTGAATTCTCAGTTTGTACAGTATCGTAAAGCTTGTGAGACTTGTGTCGATCTGTTAGAGCAGTCAGCAAAGCTTGTGAGGCTTGTGTTGATCTGACTGCCGAACAGTGCGCGCTCGGCGTATTTAAATACATTGCTCCTCCTCTTCTTTGGCTGGAAAACCTGCGGTATCGAATCGGGTGGTTGTGTCATCTTGAGTCATCGAATCATCGATGGTGTTGTTCGGCGGCGGTTGATGCTTTGCATATCTGTAATGTTAAATGGAGCGAGTGGTGCGGGAAAGCGATGTCCAATTGTACGGGGGTGGCATCCCTTCCAAACGTCAATTTTCAGCCGAGTGGGGAAAATCCTATGCTTTAACACAGACAGCGGCAGAGAGCGGTCGCTCATCCCTTCTCTAGGATATTTTCCGGCGACTCGTATCTTTCTTGAGGAGTGAGAGAGAACGTTATATGTGCGACAGAGAAAGAGAGATGAGAGAGATAAAAGATATATCCTTCTCTTTCTTTTGAGTCAAAAATGACTGGTTTTCTGTTACTTGTTAAAAATTATATAATGTTGGCAGCTTATAAATTATAAAATATGTTATGCTATTACATTTTGTTTTAAAATGAAAATACAAATTTGAACAGAAGTTATCGGTCTATTACAACAGGAGTTAAACGCATTACAAATTTGTTTAACTTAATTCTAAATTTATTGTTGAGATTTCTTATGCAATTTTTATAAAAAACATTAGACTATTCATTCTAGCTAATATATCAATCATACTATTAAGTTATCTTATTAAGTTAATTCATTCCTCTTAGATTTTCTAATATTTATTTAAAATATTTGAAATTCAATTAATTTGTGTAAATAACAATGTGTTAAAATACAACTGTTGTATAGTAAAATGTTTTATCTAATGTGTACAGTTCATAAAATTTGCATTAACAAATGAGAATCTCTTATAAATAGTCGTAATAGTTCATTATTATTAGAGAATGTACGATTTACAATGTATTATTCAAATTCGAAACAGTTTATTATTTTGAACGTAAAGTTGAGTAAATTAATCTAATAGAAGTAAACAAATGGATTATTGTTACTACAAAAACATATTATAATAACGGTTTTTATTATCTTCTAGTTTTTACTTAACATAATACAACTTTTATCTTAAACAAAATTATTTTTCCTAACTATAGTTATTGAGATATTTAGCGTTATTCTAAAATAATATTCTTATGCTATAGTACATTGAGTCCCAAAAGATGCTAGAAAATGCGTCACTACGCGGAGAGACTTGAGAAAATCTATTTTTATGCACGCCACGTGCATGCGATAGAGGGTACAGATAAACTCTCCCTTTGTCTCAGCATTTTCTTATTATTAACAATCCTGAATGTTTTACAAAATGTGAAATTTCCTTTTTTATTAGATATTGTGCGTAGCAACTGTTACAATTTTGAATGAAAGTGCTATGATTAGGTTAACGATAGTTATTCGCAATATAAAAGTTATCAATAACTAAAAAAATCTAAATTACAATGAAATTGTATTCGATAGGTTTATAAAAAAATAGTCGGTTACAAAAATTAAGCTAATGGTTAACATAAATTGTTGCTTTACATAATATAGTATTTATTATAATGATTATTTATTATTTGTTAGTGATAATCCGTTTCATGCTTAAGAGTTGTAGTTGCAAAAGTGCAGGTGGTTATTTAAACAGTTATATTATTGAGCTTGGTTATTAAATCTTTATATTATTAACGCGGAAGTAAACAAAGGCTGTAGATTGCAATGAAACATAGAAATATAGAATTTCTTATTTTTCTTAGTTTTCTTACTGCTCTATTTAATATTTGTAGTTGTTAAAACAATTTTATCGATAACGGTTTGAAAAATAATGTAAAATAATATTTCAATGTGTAGTATAAGTCGTGTACTCAAAATTCGGAAAGCGCGTCCCTGCGTGGGAAAGCGTCGTATCTATATTTAGATATGGGCCATGTGGTTTGCAGCCCCATGATTACGCATCCGCTCGAGGCAAGCGTCCTTTAAAGCTTATTCCACATTTTGAAGGAATATTTTATAAAGTTAGTTATTTCGAACTGAAAAACATTCATTTATTTATTATTTAATTAAAATTTTATTTATTTACAACAAGTAGTTTTATTACTTAGGTAGAGAAAATAATCCTCCAGGAATGTGGCTTAAAGTAATTATATTACAACCTTAAATCTATTTTACAATGTTATATTATTCATCCCACGCCTGAACGGTTGCTAATTAAATCAAACGTATAAAGGAAGAATTACAATTGTGATTATTGCACAAGGGTTTGTTTAACAATTCGCACTAAACTTATTATTCAGAACATAACTTTATAGAAAATTAGCCATATTCTGCAACTAGAGTGTTAATGAATTATTAATATAATTCACTCAAAGATTTTCAATTTACATGATTTTGAAATATAAAGTTTATTGGAAAAATTGCTATTTCTGACTAACATTTCTATTAAGGTGGGTTACTGTTTATTGTATAAAAATGAAACAGTCTTTGATATCAGCTGTTTTGTGTTTATTATACCCGGGGATCAAATATAACTTTTATTTCTTATTTTTTATTCGGCATTCATCAATAAGAAAAGAAAGTTTTAACAATAAACCGAAGGATGAATTTAAGAAAAGTGACAACTATAAGATTCTAAACTAGAAATTAATATGTGCGCCGCGTCGTCGTTTCTATGGCAGCTTGAGAAACTCCCCATAGCGCAGGTCACACCTACAACCCTTGGTGCAGCAGTGTCTTGATTCATTGACTACGAAATATTTTTAACTAATCCTCAAGAAAAATAAAAAAAAATTTGTTTCTGCAGTAATGTAGACGGTTTCGTCACAGCCCCCTACTAAAACGGTTGCTAGTTATTGCAAATGACTACAATCGTGCGCTGAGTATAATAGGTTGTTTAAACAATATTATTCTAGTATGGTAAATGTAATTATTTAATATCTTAGTCTCAGTCTGGTCTAATGTAACACAATCGTCAGAAAAATTCAAAGAATATTTTGATAAATTTAGAAAGAAAATAATCCCTTTCCGGACTTTTCGGATTCAATTATAATGTTTGTTGATTGGCGTTCAGTGATAACGGGTTCGGCGGAAACGAATTTACTTATGGAAGGTTGGCTTTGTATAAGTTCTGTATTTTTATTAGGTCTTAGATCTTTTAGTTTCTGATCAACTATACCTAGTGATTGATAAGAATTATCCTTATCTGATCTGTCGCTTTTGTCAGCTTTACCCATTTGAATCAATAAATAGGCTAAACTACTCCACACTGCGCCACATAGATGGTACGACCAACCATAAATGCGATGAAGAGCTACTCCATTCGTAACTATTTCCACGATCATTTTAATTCCCACTAGGATAAAAAGTATGGAAAATACTCCAGCACTGGCTGAACCAAAGCGTATGAATTTCTCCCATGCATTATTCCAGGTTGACTTGACGATTTTGTCTAAAGTATCCTCATTTAAAAGTTTTAGTAAGGTACTATCATTGTCAGTCACTGTGTGGCCACCCTGTTGAAAATATCCATGTGGATTTTACATTGATTTCCACATGGAATCCATATGGAATCCATATGGAATCTATACGGATCCCATATGGATTCCACGTGGATTCCATGTGGAAATCAGTCCCAAATCGTCCTGTGGATTTCCACATGGAATTCCATATAGATTTCTATATGAATTTTTCTACAAACATTTGTAAAACAAAATCCGTATGGATTTCCATGTAGTTTTCCATGGAGAAATCCAGGTAAAAACGATATGATCCATGTAGATTTCCATATGGATTTCCATGTGGTAATTTAAATGTTTATAAAAATGTTTATTTATAAAATTTTTTAATTTTTTTACTAGGGATACGTTTTTTACCATATCAGTAAAGCATAAAAAATTATAAACTATAATTTCCTCTTATGTAATTCTTCGAAAAGATTCTACAGCACTTGTTGTCAAAAATATGTATCCTAGTAAAAAAAAAATATAACAATTTTATAAATAAACATTTTTATAAACATTAAAATTACCATATGGAAATCCATGTGGAAATCTATATGGATCATGTCGTTTTTACCTGGATTTCCCCATGAAAATCTACATGGAAATCCATACGGATTTTGTTTTACAAATTTTTGTAGAAAAATTCATAAGGAAATCTATATGGAATTCCATGTGGAAGTTCACAGGACGATTTGGGACTGATTTCCACATGGAATCGACATGGAATCCATATGGAATCCGTATAGATTCCATATGGATTCCATATGGATTCCATGTGGAAATCAGTGTAAAATCCACATGGATATTTTCAACAGGGCATTCATTTCTCGGGCAACATCGTTGAAAAGTGCTCGTTTTTCTACAGGAAACATAATATGGTCCCTTAAATTATCGAGATCTTTTTTTGAGTATATGCCGGACGTGGCTAAAGTAGCTGGACTGACATAACGCCAAGTGGTAGTGGAAAGTGGTTTCAATAATGAAGTGCAAATGTTTCGATGGGTTTGGGTAAAATTCTATACCATCCATCGTCAATAAAATATTGAGAAGAGAGTAGTCTATTGCATGAAATTCTTATACCATGGGTTTTGAGGATATGAGTCTTTGGAGTTAGAAATTGTGTCACGTTTCTTCTGGTGACTTGTAATTCCGCATAGCAGTCGTCTCCGTGTTCTAATTTAACCTCAACTGGTATACATTTGACTATGTGTACCACCTCACCCGCTAATACAGCCATGTACCCGGATCCTTTCATCAAATTATAAACAAACTGATCTGATGATTGTGTTGCGATAGCCAACGCGTTTTTCAATGTTTGTCTTTCGATGTTACATCTCTGTAGGACTACATCTTGGTACAATTTTTTTATTTGAATTTTCATGTGTTTCTCTACAAAAACGAATTTGGAATTGATGTAAGTGAAAATGTCTAAATTTGAAACAGCAAGTTCTTCCCTACTAGCAAAGGACTTTCCCTGTATCGTCTCAAATATAAACAATTTAGGGTGTTCAGTTATCGTAATTTTGTAACCGCATAGTGATTCTTCGCCTTTAGTTGCTAATGCAAAAGTAATGTCTTGAGTAGTCAAAGAATATACGATTTGATCAGTGTCCATATCGATAATATTGTCAGCAAATCCTTCCTATAAAATTTAATATTGATTAAATTTACATGAATCTATTGGGAGTGGTTTCCAAAACCACTTGTCTGTATCAATGCAGGTACCTTCAGATAATGTGCAAACTGTACCGGAGTTTAAGTGTATTTTATTAGTATTAAATTTGACTCTAGCCCTTTGTTCACTTAGAGTTATTTTAATTACCCCTTGAACAATAACAGATTCCCATGATCCGTAAGGATCAGAATATCCGGCTCCGTTACAATTACCCATATCATCCATGTACCCGGAGAAAACTACTGGAAAGTTACTAGTTACATTGCGTTTAATTCCGCTAATCATTCGCATATTCGAATATTGGTACGTTCCTGTTTTATACATTATTTCACACGTGGTTTGATCGATGGGATGTAAATACTCCACTTGGCCATGCCTTACTGCGGAAATATGTGAAAGTGAACCGCAGTAATGCACAGTATGCTGTATTTCCACCTTACAAGAAATCGCAGGAGTTTCTAAGAACTCGTTAATTTGGAGAAGTTGTATGTATTGTTTCTTAAATTTAATATTGACTTTCTTTATCTCGCAAGGTCCCACTTCTAACAAAGATATTGTCGTGATGTTCAGGGTGCGAGCTCCGCAATCATAGCCGATCAGGCACGAAGAAAGTTTAATGATTGACGCGAGAATCAAAATGAGGTGCATCTCAAACAGATCGAGAAAACAAATTTATCTGGTGGTCTTCCTCTGAATCGAAATTTTCCTTTTTATTTTTATTTTTCTTGGGTTTTATTTCGTGATTAATATGAGAAATTCTAAGCCTGTTAGCATGTACTATTTTCGGCTTCTTATCAATTAAAATTTTAATATTATTTTTGTTAATAATCTCTAATATTTTATGAGGACCTGTATAATGATCTCCTAATTTCTTTGGTTTTGGTCCTTTTAATAAAAATACAAAATCTCCTACCTTAAAATTTTTCTGATTTATATTTTTATCATAATACTTTTTTGATCTCAACTTTGAATTTACTAAATTATCATATACTAATTTTCTAATGCCCGTAAGCCTAGTTACTAAATCTTCTATACAGCCTTGATATGTAGGCACTAAATCACCTTCACGAAGGGGATCACTGGACGGAAGTCTAGCTAAACGTCCAAAAACAACCTCAAATGGTGTATGATAATTTTAGAATCCACTGGCCATCCATACCAAATTAGTGCTCTTATTTATTATGGATAAATAAAAACACATTTTTCTCGTTCGACGTTTCGGACACTTTATTCTGTCCCTCTTCAGGAAACTAATTAAATAAAAATTAACAAATAATTTTACACACCAATATTAAACGCAACAATTTCAGTTTGGCAATAACAAAACTTAAAACTTACAAGTAGTCGTGATAATCGAAGTATTTTCGCGGGGAGCAATTTCGCTTGTCAATAGTTTGTTTTTACATTGTGATCGAGCTTATATATCTAAAAATGTACATGTATATGTTAAATTATATCACAGAGATGGACACTAATACTGTATCAACGTATTGTAAATACAAATGGTGGGGAAGCCGCCCCTTACAGCGCTAGCGACAGGAGAGAGGAAGACCTTCTTGAGGCGTTGAAACCGTATTTTTGTTATTTTAAAGCCAGAACATCGCAATTCTTTATGAAAGAATTATATTCATTAGGTAATCTGTTTATTTCGTACTGCTTGTTCAAATAGTTTTTTTGTGTGTGTATAAAGAGTGCTTCGGTGAAGAGTCTCTTCCCATTATTTATTTCTCTATCTAAAATTTTAATATCGTTGAAATCAATCGAGTGGCTATTTTCTTTTGTATGTGTGAATAATCCAGAATTTTCATCTTTATCAGCGTATTTCTTTGCGTGCTCTTTTATTCTGACCTTCAACCGTCTACTAGTCTGTCCGACGTATGAAGCATTGCAATCTTTACAATTTATTTTGTACACAACATTCGCATTATTACACATTTCATTTTTATCTTTGCCAAGTTTTATAATGTTATTTAATTTATTTTTTGCGCTATATACTACTTTTGTGCTATATTTTTTTAAAAATTTCTTTGTAAAACCTTCCAATTCTTTTACAAACGGTAAACTAATGATAGCTTTATAGTTGTTGACAGTATTTTTTGGTTTCTCTGCAAACCTTATCTTTTTCAGTCGCTTTTTTATGTGAAAATCTATTAAGTTTTGTGGATAACTAATTTGCCTTAGAACTTTTTTTATGAATGAGATATTTTGATTATGGAAATTTCTGTGTGATAACTTTATGGCTCTATCAACAAGGCAATAAATAATCGCTATTTTATTGCTGAGAGGATGGTGCGAATTATAATTCAGATAGCGTCCTGAAAAAGTAGGTTTTTGGTACCAATTTGTGATTAGTTGTCTCTGATTGTTTATTATAATTTTAATATCTAAGAAATTGATGCTATTGTTTTGTGAAATTTCTACCGTGAGTTGTAAGTTATTATCATAAGCATTAAAAGTATTTAAAGTGTGATCGATAGAGTTTTTTGGTATACATACCACAATGTCATCGACGTAACGAA
This sequence comes from Torymus aiolomorphi, assembly GCA_036365515.1. Classification (NCBI taxonomy): domain Eukaryota; kingdom Metazoa; phylum Arthropoda; class Insecta; order Hymenoptera; family Torymidae; genus Torymus; species Torymus aiolomorphi. Next base: position 130,101,722 of record CM070876.1, read on the forward strand.
AATAAAACATTGGTTTGAAATTCAATTTATTGATATACTCTGTTTCCAAATCATCCATAACTATGTCAGATAAAATTGGGCTTATGGGATTACCCATAGCTGATCCGAATATTTGTTTATAAAATTTATTATTAAATTGAAAATAATTGTTATTAAGAATGAACTTTATAGTCTCTATAAATTCAGTGCAACTCATATTTAATTTATTATGTAATTGTGTCCATCTTTTTTCAATCGCCTTACAAACCAGATATTCGGGGACGTTTGTAAAAAGACTGACCACATCAAGGCTAATAATCTCGTACTCAGGAGGTATTTGGATGTTATTAATTTTTTCTATTAGTTTTAAACTGTTGTCGATATGTGAGGCTGGAGTTTTTAAATTTTTTTGAAGGAAATTTGCGAAGAACTTTGAGACGTTGTATGTTGGTGAATTTAGTGTCGAAATTATAGGTCTGACGGGGAATCCTGCTTTGTGTATTTTTATTAAGCCGTAAGCTTTTGAAATATTAAATTTCTGTAAAACAGGAAGCAGTTTCTTTCCGTCTCCCATAAAATCTATCTTGTTCAATCGTTTTATTAATTCGTTTGTTGTTCTTTCCAAACTTGGTAGCGGATTTTTTTTAATTTCTTTATAATATTTTTTATCTTTAAATAAATTTTCAGTTTTTTCCAAGTAAGAGGATTTCTCAATTATCACAGTGGCGTTACCTTTGTCTGCTCTAGTAATTAAAATGTCCGGATTATTTTTGATAAAAGTTTTGGTTTTTTGTAAATATATTTTGAATTTTTTGTCAGTCAATGTGAGAGTGGATAATTCTTTGTTCTGATATTATTTTATTATATTTAAGAAAGTACCTCTTACTTTGGAACTGTATTTTCCATCGATATAATTATTCACAAACGTCTCAAAATTATAGTTATTTTTAATATTTTTAGTTCTCAGAGAATTGCAAAACAAAACAAAATAAGCTGATAAAAAAATTAATATCACAACTACTCAATATTGAAATTATGGACCTACACACGCGCATAGTACATACAAAAAAACATATTGAAAAAATAAGTAATAATTTAAAAAAGACAATAGATAACAATATCACTATACTGTTCTTAGATTACTATACTGCAAAACTTACATTCATTTTAAGTCCACTAAAAAATACACTGTAAAGGAAAAAAAAAAAAAAAAATTAAACAATAGCTATTTAAAAATGTACAAAAAACAGATAGAAATTAATAGATATATAGCTATTGGCAATAATGATATGAGCAGGGTCAAAGACTCTAATCATAATATACAGTTCGATGAACCTCATAATAGCGAACAAAATAAATACGAAAAGTGATGCGTGAATGTGTCGGATATTAAACTCCCGACATATGTCATTGACACCTTAAAACTTGGTGAGAAATTTAATTTCAATAACACATTTGATAAGCATTTAACTCTACAACATTTAAAGAATTTTGAGACCTTTGTGAATAATTATATCGATGAAAAAAACAGTTCCAAAGTAAGAGGTACTTTCTTAAATATAATAAAAAAATATCAGAACAAAGAATTATCCACTCTCACATTGACTGACAAAAAATTCAAAATAGATTTACAAAACCAAAACTTTTATCAAAAATAATCCGGACATTTTAATTACTAGAGCAGACAAAGGTAACGCCACTGTGATAATTGAGAAATCCTCTTACTTGGAAAAAACTGAAAATTTATTTAAAGATAAAAAATATTATAAAGAAATTAAAAAAAATGCGCTACCAAGTTTGGAAAGAACAACAAACGAATTAATAAAACGATTGAACAAGATAGATTTTATGGGAGACGGAAAGAAACTGCTTCCTGTTTTACAGAAATTTAATATTTCAAAAGCTTACGGCTTAATAAAAATACACAAAGCAGGATTCCCCGTCAGACCTATAATTTCGACACTAAATTCACCAACATACAACGTCTCAAAGTTCTTCGCAAATTTCCTTCAAAAAAATTTAAAAACTCCAGCCTCACATATCGACAACAGTTTAAAACTAATAGAAAAAATTAATAACATCCAAATACCTCCTGAGTACGAGATTATTAGCCTTGATGTGGTCAGTCTTTTTACAAACGTCCCCGAATATCTGGTTTGTAAGGCGATTGAAAAAAGATAGACATAATTACATAATAAATTAAATATGAGTTGCACTGAATTTATAGAGACTATAAAGTTCATTCTTAATAACAATTATTTTCAATTTAATAATAAATTTTATAAACAAATATTCGGATCAGCTATGGGTAATCCCATAAGCCCAATTTTATCTGACATAGTTATGGATGATTTGGAAACAGAGTGTATCAATAAATTGAATTTCAAACCAATGTTTTATTTTCGCTACGTTGATGACATTGTGGTATGTATACCAAAAAACTCTATCGATCACACTTTAAATACTTTTAATGCTTATGATAATAACTTACAATTCACCGTAGAAATTTCACAAAACAATAGCATCAATTTCTTAGATATTAAAATTATAATAAACAATCAGAGACAACTAATCACAAATTGGTACCAAAAACCTACTTTTTCAGGACGCTATCTGAATTATAATTCGCACCATCCTCTCAGCAATAAAATAGCGATTATTTATTGCCTTGTTGATAGAGCCATAAAGTTATCACACAAAAATTTCCATAATCAAAATATCTCATTCATAAAAAAAGTTTTAAGACAAAATAGTTATCCACAAAACCTAATAGATTTTCACATAAAAAAGCGACTGAAAAAGATAAGGTTTGCAGAGAAACCAAAAAATGCTGTCAACTATAAAGCTATCATTAGTTTACCGTTTGTAAAAGAATTGGAAGGTTTTACAAAGAAATTTTTAAAAAAATATAGCACAAAAGTAGTATATAGCGCAAAAAATAAATTAAATAACATTATAAAACTTGGCAAAGATAAAAATGAAATATGTAATAATGCGAATGTTGTGTACAAAATAAATTGTAAAGATTGCAATGCTTCATACGTCGGACAGACTAGTAGATGGTTGAAGGTCAGAATAAAAGAGCACGCAAAGAAATACGCTGATAAAGATGAAAATTCTGGATTATTCACACATACAAAAGAAAATAGCCACTCGATTGATTTCAACGATATTAAAATTTTAGATAGAGAAATAAATAATGGGAAGAGACTCTTCACCGAAGCACTCTTTATACACACACAAAAAAACTATTTGAACAAGCAGTACGAAATAAACAGATTACCTAATGAATATAATTCTTTCATAAAGAATTGCGATGTTCTGGCTTTAAAATAACAAAAATACGGTTTCAACGCCTCAAGAAGGTCTTCCTCTCTCCTGTCGCTAGCGCTGTAAGGGGCGGCTTCCCCACCATTTGTATTTACAATACGTTGATACAGTATTAGTGTCCATCTCTGTGATATAATTTAACATATACATGTACATTTTTAGATATATAAGCTCGATCACAATGTAAAAACAAACTATTGACAAGCGAAATTGCTCCCCGCGAAAATACTTCGATTATCACGACTACTTGTAAGTTTTAAGTTTTGTTATTGCCAAACTGAAATTGTTGCGTTTAATATTGGTGTGTAAAATTATTTGTTAATTTTTATTTAATTAGTTTCCTGAAGAGGGACAGAATAAAGTGTCCGAAACGTCGAACGAGAAAAATGTGTTTTTATTTATCCATAATAAATAAGAGCACTAATTTGGTATGGATGGCCAGTGGATTCTAAAATTATCATTAACATAAAATCCTACCATTCGATTCAAAAATCCAATCAAATGGTGTATGTTTCGTACTTTCTTGTACGCAAGTATTATAATTTAACATCGCAATATCAACCCACTGATCCCATTCGTTATCTCTGTCTGCGTATTGTTTTAAAAATTCACCTAACGCATGGTGAGACCTTTCTAGCGAACCGTTCGATTGCGGGTGAAAAGCGGTAGTCTTAATACGTTTTATTTTAAAACGTTGTGCGATTTTCTTCATTAAATTGCTAAGAAAATTTTGACCTTGATCAGTCAAAATAGTCTTAGGGGCTCCAAAAACGCAAATTAACTTTTTGATAAATGCGTCAGCAATTGTAGTTGCTAATGCATTTGTCAATGGTACTGCAAGGCAAAACTTAGATAATTGGTCTTGCATTGTCAGTATATATTCATTACCCGATTTTGTAACAGGCAATGGTCCCACAATATCAAGGGCAACTTTTTCAAAAGTTGTACCCGGTGTATCAGTGATCACCATTGGCTGTTTAGTGTTTAGCCTAACTAATTTTTTTAATTGGCATTCTATGCATTGATGAATGCATCTTTGAATATCCTGTTTCAAATTTTCCCAGTAATAATCTTGACGTATCCTATAAAACGTTTTTGAAACGTCACGATGACCTATGTAGTAACAATAGGGCAAGTGTGCATTTCATAAAAAATTTCGTTTCTCATGTTTTCTGGGACAATATGTAAAGTCCCTTTGGAAATAATGATTTTAATTTTACTTTTATCAAAAACTATTTTAAAAATTTCTACAATATCATTCCACGCAATATTCTCAATATAAGGACTTCTAGCAATACTAATGCCATCTATTTTTTTCTCTTGTAAATAAATCGCGAAGTTTAATTAATATTTCATAAACCCTTTCCTTAATAATTAATTGTGATTCTGGTAAATCATCGCGAATACATAAGGAAAACAAATATTTAATATTGCTACGTTTTATTTCGTTAATATTTCCGATTTGTAAAATTTGTTTTTCCGAAATCTTATTTGACTCTTTTAGTTTTTGTGCACCGACATCGCACGGGGTGCCATTTATGTCTACAAAATATATAATATTGTCTACCCTATGTTGAAGTAATTCTTTATTTTCTATAATATTTTTGACAATTATATTATCCGCTGGATCACTTACTATACTGTTACTTTGGTTATTAATATTGCTATTTAAAACCGATTTAATGCTACAATTTGACTGTACAGGTTCAGCTTCGGTATCCGAAAATACTGAGGTACTAGATTCTATATCCGATTTTTCTACATATTTATTATTATTATTTTTATTTTTACATTTTTGTTTCTTTTTCGGTTTACGTTTAACAGTATCAGTTTGCCTTTTAGTTTGATTTTCATTATCAGTATTACTTGCGGTTAGATCACGGTTAACAGGTGTATTTGTCATAATTTCCGCTTCTACATCGCTGTTACTTAAATCACTTTCTGCGTAACTAATTCGTTTTCCTCTCGTAACTCTTTTTGGTGGTGTTATTTGAGTTTGAGTAACATTAGATTTTTCTTCCGATAACCTTTCCGGAATTTTAACATTTTCTAATTGTTTTTGTCTACGAGTAACAACGCTAATTTGTTTTAAATCGATAGGATCTATCGGGTTGCGTGATAAAGCATCAGCATTTAAATTCAATCTTCCCGGCTTGTAAATCACGTCATAGTCAAATTCGGACAATTTAAATCTCCATTTCTGTACTCGAACATTTAATTCAGCTGATTTAAACCAAATTAATGGTTGATGATCAGTGATAATGTGTATTTTACGGCCATAAATATAGGATCGAAATATTTTTACGCAGTGTATCATCGCGAGAGCTTCTTTTTCGTAAACCTTGTAGGCTAACTCGGCGCCACGTAAAATTCGCGATGTGTAGGCGATTGGTAAATCTTTCCCAATTTCACCCTGAGATAATACACCCCCTACTGCGTAACCGGATGCATCCGTAGTAATGTTGAACGGCTGATTTAAATCTGGAAATTGCAAAACGGGAGGATTGCATAATGCATCTTTAAGTGCTTCAAAGGCTTCGTTAGCTTTATCATCCCACTCAAAAGTGACATTTTTTTGCAATAGCCGTGTTAGTGGTTTTGCAATATGTGCAAAATTTTTAATGAACCGACGGTAATATCCTGCTAAGCCTAAAAATTGCCTAACATTTTTCATATTCTTGGGTTGAGGGAATAATTTTACCGCTTCTATTTTTCTTGGGTCAGGATTAAGCCCTTTTTCGCTTAATATGTGTCCCAAGTAACTAACTTCGTTCTTTAGAAATTCACATTTTTCGAGTTGCAATTTTAAATTTGCTTCACGTAATCGTTTCATAACTAAGTTAAATTTCAATTTATGTTCATCTAATGTATCACTACAAATTATTAAATCATCGATATAGACAAATATTCCCTTATCGCCTTGCAATCCGCGTAAAACATTATCCATTAATCGTTGAAATGTCGCAGGTGCATTTTTAAGACCGAAAGGCATTCTCTTAAATTCATAGTGACCATAAGGTGTACTAAAAGCAGTTTTATGAGCGTCTCTAGGGTCCATTTTTATTTGGTGGAACCAGCTGACTAAATCTAAAACCGTATAGTATTTACAACCTCCGACCAGGTAAAAAATTTCAGAGATATTGGGGATCGGGTAAGCGTCAGCCACAGTCTTTTCATTTAGTTTCCTAAAATCGAGTACTAGTCGCCAACGGAGTTTTCCCGACAAATCTGATTTTTTTGGTACTATCCAAACTGGTGTGTTGTACGGAGAGTTGGAGGGTGCAATAATACCTGCATCAAGCATTTCTTTGACCTGCCTATCAATTTCCTCTTTTAATGAGAGAGGGTACTTATATTGTTTTGAATTTACGGGGTAATCATCTGTTGTCTGTATGCGATGCATTACTAGATCAGTCGCCCCTAATTTTTCATCTTTCAAATAAAAACAATCAGAGTTTTCTTTTACTAGGTCTTGTATAAAAATTTTAGTCTTATTCTCTAAATGATCTAAATTGATTAAATCTACAATATTTACTTTTACGTTTAAACTAAAAATTTTTTTAAGTTTATTTATATTAACTTCACAAGTTGAATTTTCTAATCCATAATTATCTGAATCAATATTTAATTCGTTGAAAATTTCCCTTTGATTTACTCCGTGATTATAGTACTCGCTTAAATGATCATTATTTAAAAACTCTCCATATTCAAATGAAGTAGCAATATCGTGATTATCGTAATAATTATCTAAGTTATCTAGACTCTCTAAAGTTTGATTTGATAGAGTGAATCTATCGTCCGAATCGTATAAAGCCCTATTCGATAAGGAGTCATTACTATAAATAGATTCTGAAGGTTTATGACTAATAAAATTTTTAACATTTAAATTCATGCTATTTTCAAAGTTTAATGGAGTACTTTTATTTTCTATTTTAAATATTTTATTTTGAAAATCTATAACAGACACGGTTTCGCTAAAAAATTATGAACCTATTACTCCTTCACATGGTATAAGGAAGCTATTTGGTACAACGTGTACAAATGTAGTGGTTCCAAATACCTTCATTTTAATAGTGCCTAACGTATTAGATTCTCCAATTCCTACTCCCCTTAATAAAATAGTCTCTGCTCTATTTATAACTCTATCAGATGGCACTAAATGTTGTTTGATTAAACTAACTTCAGAACCAGTATCAATAAGAAAACGTCCATATTGTTTATCAGAATAAACAATATCTACAAAAGGCAAATAATAATCGTAATTAGTTTTAATATTTGTTATTCTATTGAAATCTGGTTCAAAAAGTTTATTATTATTTTGATGAAAAGGATAAATTTGATTAGATATGGAAAGTGTATTTGATTTATAATTGATTACTGTCTTTGTAATTAAAAAGAAATCAGAACCTAGAATGCCATGGAAAGGTATTGCGAAAGTATTAGGTACAACTATAAAATCTATATTATGACCAAATAATACTATGCGGACCCTCCCCAACGTTACAATTGGAGACTCGCAAATTCCTTTGATTGTTATTTCTTCATGCAATTCAATTTTATCATTTTCCGTTAACATTTCGATTTTTATTACACTAACCTCTGACCCTGTATCTAACATTAAATTAACTGTTTTGTCAATATTAGTTTTTCTAAAACAAATAAAGGGGATTAGCTTGTCGGGAACCCTATGCTGCAAGGTAGTAATTCGGACGAAAGATTTCCCACCTGCGTCACGTTGGTCGAGCGCACTTTCGGCTGCTCCCCCGCTGCGCTCGTATTGGGTGGAGCTTGCCCGTTTCCCGATGCTCTTAGATTCTCATTGTAAATGCGTTTACGGCATTCACTAATAATATGACCCGGGGTTTTACAATAATTACAATGTTTATTTGTATTACTAGTCTGCCGGCAGGTAATGGCTATGTAGCCTACTCCTTGACATAATTGACATTTTACTTGTGAATCAAATTTATGAGTTTGTTCTGTTTTCTTTAATTGAAAGCATTTATCTGCTGAATGCCCTATTCCCTTACAATATTGCCAAATCTCTATTATTTTTGAACCTACATTGATCGGCACGATGCCCCTTTCTATTACAAATTGTGCATTCAATGAGCATTCTACATTGAGTCGCCTCGTGCCCAATCCTATTACAGATCTGGCAGGTTGGCTTAGTATCTATTTTATTATTATTATTATTATTATTATTATTATTATTATTATTATTATTGTTATTCTGACGTCCTTGAAGCAGATCGCATTTATTTGCTTCATGGCCCTCTTTACGGCAAACTTGGCAAATAAATAGATTTTTATTTTGTTTTGGTTTTTGGTTATTATCTGGTTTTTTATTGTTTCTTAACTGGATTTGCGCAGCCAATTTACGCTCTACATTTATCGCGTCTTTAATTATCTCGCGGACATTATTGGAATCTTTCAATCGTTGCTCTATTTCAAATTTTAAACCACGTTTAAAACAATCGATTAAACTTTCCTCTACGCTCGTTTTGAATTCGTTATTTACTTCGCCTTCAATCTTCTTGATGTCAGTTATTCGCGCCCCTATATCATGCATTCGATTTGCAAACGCAATAACGCTCTCATTTTCCCGCTGATATTCGTTTCCCAACTCGCCTAATAACTGAGTAATTGTTTTCGCGGGGGCATAAACATCCTTCAAGGCATTACAAAATGCTTCTATAGTATCAAAAGTTTGTCCCCTTATAGCCTGTCGCGCTTCCCCTTTTAATTGCGCGCGAAGTAGTTTTACTAAATTTCCTTCTGCTTCTGCAGCGATCATACCCTTCGCTTCTTCTACAGCCTCTACGAATAGGCTTATGGTTATATTATGCCCATCAAACTCAGGAACTGTCTTCACAGCATTCTTAATGGATACTAGTTGGTTACCCTGCAAGGGAGCAGCAACTCCGGTTCCCGTCATTTCGGAATCTGAATCGCTACCTTCTAAAATTTCCCTAGATGCAAACTCAATAGTTATTTCTGACTCCGAATCAGAAACACTATCGTCTGAATTTGGGTTACCTAACGGGGTGTAGTGTATCCTATCTAACGATCTCTGCCTGCGAGTGCGTAGGCCGATCGGAGTTAATTGTTCTATTTCACGTCTTAAATCCTCGTTGGATCGTGACGCTGAACGGGTAATTCTACGATCACTCATAAAAATGAGTTATCATAAAAAAAAAATTTTGATTTATTAATTTTAACAGTTTCGATTTTTAAAGTTAATAATAATAATCTAATTAATTAATTATTTATTGATTAATATAATTTTTAAGTTATATACTTATTTATTTGTTAACTAATTATCATTAATTTTTTACTTACGGGGATCTGAAAAATAGTTATATTTAACTTATTGATAATAATTCAAATTGTTTTGTTAATGAGTCTACCTTCTTATTTAATGCAGCTAAACTTTCGCTTGTATTTTCTTCAAATTTAATTTGTCTACTAGTAAGAATTTCAATACTTGATTTTAAATTTAAAATATTTTCATTAATTTTCATAAGTTCTTCAATTAAAAATACAGTTTTTTCCGTTAATTTACTTATTTGCTATTGGTCTCTAGCCAGATGAAAGGTATTAATAGAAACCTGATCACGTACTCCAGAAAAATCCGAATCAAACTGACTTTCTAAATATTGGATTTGTTTGGAAATTAAAAATACTCTATTCTCAAATCTGGTTTCAAGTAAAATATTGTCTAGAAGAGATATCATACTTAATGACTACTCATTATAAACCGTTAGAAATTGCATTAATTAACTTAGTTACTGAAATTATATAATTTATATATTTATATGTAAATAAATTTACCTATCAATGTGTTAATACGAGAAAACTATCCTATACTCTTAAAATTTTGACATCGAAAATTTTGTATGTAAAATAATACTATTAATATTAGCTGTCATATAATAAAAATATAGCAACAAATAAGTTATTACAAACGTTGCGTAATTGAAATATGAAATATAAGTATTAATTTAAATATAAAAGGTTGAAACCCATCTTTAAGCAAAACAATTCTAAGATTTTCAAAATTAGAATAAGAATAAAAACAAATTAAAAGTTATGGAAAAAAAAGAAGGGGGGGGGGGAGAAATTTAATTTTGTAGTTTCCTGTTTTATTATTAGAAAAAATTTTATTTAAAACTAAGAAGTTTTCTTAGTCTACAAAGTGGTCCGATTCGGGCCAATATTCTAATTCTTTGTCTGGAGGTACAATGGATAAATCAGGTACTAATGCTAACTTTATTTTAACACAGATTACACAATATTCTTTACTATAATTAACTTTACATTTATTGCACTTCAACAAATCCCTCTTATCCTCACTGCTTACTGGTGGTAGAACGCGATGTCCTTTTTTAAATTCTACTACCTTGATTTTAGTATTAAAAACTTCGTCCTTAATTATTCGAGGACGGGGTTGAGGACGGGTTGGCCGTTTGTTTCCCTCAGGTAAATTTTCTAACACTCCCAATACGCTGTTGGATCTCAGCTCTACGGTTACTGGCCGGTTTCTGAATAAGAAGTTTCCCGCGGCACCAAACTGCTGGTGATCCTTTCTTGAGGCTGCTCTTTGCCGAAGATTCCGTTTCTTCGACCCAGCCTCGGATTTATAACCCTGATTCTCCACTTTGAAAAAGGAAAAAGAAAGATAATTTTAGAAATTTAATTCGACTGGTTACCTTTTTTTATATTATTTACAATTTTCCTAATTGCCTTATGAAATTACAATTTCAACTTTTAATTTAACGAAAGTGAATTTAACTTGACAGTAATTAAGTTCAGATTCTGGTCGTACGATTGAAATTTTTGAGTAATTTCCCTTTTTAAGTTGAAATGGCTCTTAATTACTTCCGATAGATGCAAGCAACTTTTTTCCTTTTTTATAGTTAATTTATTTATTTTATTTACCGCAACTGACAAAGTTTCAGTTAAGTTTTTAATTTGATCACCCTGAGCTTTAATAACACTTCGGAAATATTGGAAGTCTTCCAAAATAGCGGAAACTATCTCGCGACTATCTTGTTCAAAAACTTGAAATCCGTTAATACGAGAATCTAATTCGACTACGCGGTTTGCAATATAGCTATCAAGAACAAAATTATTGACTACCGGAATCATTATACATTATCCAAAAAAACACATCTCAACATTTACAAAAGGCAACACTAAGAGAAATGGTTCAAAATTTACTAACTATTTTAATTCCTTAGATTCCCAACAACAACAAAAATTCACTTAATGTAGAAATTATGGTTTTCTACACGTCTTATTTACAGCAGCAAATGGCAATACACAAGGTTATTACCGAATTCACAAAGATAATTAGCTGCCGGTTCACTTTTTCGAAAATAAGAAAAGAAAATAAAAATTACTTTAAACAAAATCTTTCGAAGGTACAGAAATACTGCGAGCACAAACGTGAAACACAATGTCCGGCGTAGACGAAGGTGTGGCAGCAAATGAAAACGTAGATATTCGCTTATTTGAGAAAACTAAACGATGATAAAAAGGGTCTGCTGCGTTTTACACGTGTTTTAAATTGCACTCACAATAAAATTCACCCGGCTTTCGCCCTTACTCCTCTACCTGGCAGGGTTTTTTTCTTTAATTTTTAATTTTCTAGTTTGTTTTACTCACTCAATTTTGTAGTATTTAAGATTCACTAATTTCGTATTATTAAAAATTTATTAATTTTTTTTTTAGTTTAGCACAGAGGCCATTGCGCGTGATCACTTCTTTTAATGATTCATAGGCTTTGGGGCTTAACTAACATAATAAATGTATAAAACTTCAAAATATAAAAAAAAAAAAGATTTATAATGCTTAATTTAATTTGTTCATTGATTTATGAAAACAAATTTTTTACACTTACTTATTTTAATTTTATAAAACTATACGAGCTTAGTTGTCTCCAAAACTTTTATTAATATGATATAATTTCTTTATTTGAATACAAATTCTTCAGTCAATTATTGACAAATAGTATAGCACAAAAAAAAAGGACAAACATGACTGTAATTACACATCCTTTCCAATTTTCTCCCTCCGGGGCCTCCAAAATTTTTATAGTCTTATGTCACGTCCTAATTCATGACACGACTGGGATAACTAACTCAATTAAGAGTTAATGCTCTTTTTGGTCGTAGCTGCACCAGCTAATAAACCATGGACGAGCTATGGTAAGGAGTGTAGTACTAAAATTCACTGTTGCCGTTATAATCTGAGTTTGACTAATTTTTCTTGAATTAGGATTGGATTTCTATAAGGACCAACGGTGGATAGCCCGAACGTCTCGTAAAGATCGTTTGGCCGCACGTATCCCCGTATGGACTAGGAATAAGGTCACGAGCCCAGGAAATGATGTGTGCAGGGTACTAATTTTTACCCAATCTCAGGTTATTTCACAGGTTCACCCTTCCCTATGAAGAGCAGAGCTCGCGATTTAATTTACTGACTAAGTTTTAATTGTTTACTCTTGTTCTCTCTATCTTCTATTATTTTATTTTTATAATTTACCTTTCGAAATTCTAAGATTTACAATAATACTACTCAAACTCAAGTGTACGGTGACTCGTAAAGATACACTGAACGAAGTGAGTTTGAAATAATATTAAATTTCTCAAATCGCAGTAGACTGAGCTCGTGAAGCTAGGAACGTGAACGAATTTGAGAAAAACTTGTACTTTTCTTCGAATTTTGTTAAAGCTGATATATTCGCTCAAACTCAAGTAGACGGTAAGCTCGTAAAGCCACGCTGACAGAAGTGAGTTTGATTGAGATATATATTTCTCAAAGACACCAGTAGACTGAGCTCGTAAAGCTTAGTACCATAATGTAATTGGGAAATGCAACTGGAAAATATTATTACCTTTGTATTCACAATTTTCCTCAAGGGTATAGTTTGTATGTTTGAATTTTTTTAAAAAAATAGAAAAGATTACAATAATATTATTCAGACTCAAGTGTACGGTGACTCGTAAAGACACAATGAACGAAGTGAGTTTGAAATAATATTTAATTTCTCAAATCGCAGTAGACTGAGCTCGTAAAGCTATGAACGTGAACGAATTTGAGATAATCTTGTATTTTTCCTTGAATTTTTATTGTTTACAATTCTTTTTCCTTTTTAAAATTTAGTAGAATAAGATTTTTGAAATTTGGAAAAAGTTGATATATTCGCTCAAACTCAAGTAGACGGTAAGCTCGTAAAGCCACGCTGACAGAAGTGAGTTTGATTGAGATATATATTTCTCAAGAACACCAGTAGACTGAGCTCGTAAAGCTTAGTACCATAATGTAATTGGGAAATGCAACTGGAAAATATTATTACCTTTGTATTCACAATTTTCCTCAAGGGTATAGTTTGTATGTTTGAATTTTTTTAAAAAAATAGAAAAGATTACAATAATATTATTCAGACTCAAGTGTACGGTGACTCGTAAAGACACACTGATCGAAGTGGGTTTGAAATAATATTAAATTTCTCAAATCGCAGTAGACTGAGCTCGTAAAGCTAGGAACGTGAACAAATCTGAGAAAATCTTGTACCTTTCTTTAAATTTTAGTAATTTGAAAATTTTAGTAAATAAATTTGAAAGTAAGTTTGAAATTCTTTTAAATTTTGATTTTATTGGTTGAATTCTCAGTTTGTACAGTATCGTAAAGCTTGTGAGACTTGTGTCGATCTGTTAGAGCAGTCAGCAAAGCTTGTGAGGCTTGTGTTGATCTGACTGCCGAACAGTGCGCGCTCGGCGTATTTAAATACATTGCTCCTCCTCTTCTTTGGCTGGAAAAGCTGTGGTGTCGAATCGGGTGGTTGCGTCATCTTGAGTCATCGAATCATCGATGGTGTTGTTCGGCGGCGGTTGATGCTTTGCATATCTGTAATGTTAAATGGAGCGAGTGGTGCGGGAAAGCGATGTCCAATGGTGCGGGGGTGGCATCCCTTCCAAACGTCAATTTTCAGTCGAGTGGGGAAAATCCTATGCTTTAACACAGAGCGGCAGAGAGCGGTCGCTCATCCCTTCTCTCGGGTATTTTCCGGCGGCTCGTATCTTTCTTGAGGAGTGAGAGAGAACGTTATATGTGCGACAGAGAAAGAGAGATGAGAGAGATAAAAGATATATCCTTCTCTTTCTGTTGAGTCAAAAATGACTGGTTTTCTGTTACTTGTTAAAAATTATATAATGTTGGCAGCTTATAAATTATAAAATATGTTATGCTATTACATTTTGTTTTAAAATGAAAATACAAATTTGAACGGAAGTTATCGGTCTATTACAACAGGAGTTCAACGCATTACAAATTTGTTAAGTTCACTTAATTATAAATTTATTGATGAGATTTCTTATGCAATTTTTATAAAAAACATTAGACTATTCATTCTAGCTAATATATCATACTATTAAGTTATCTTATTAAGTTAATTCATTCTTCTTAGATTTTCTAATATTTATTTAAAATATTTGAAATTCAATTAATTTGTGTAAATAACAATGTGTTAAAATACAACTGTTGTACAGTAAAATGTTTTATCTAATGTGTACAGTTCATAAAATTTGCATTAACAAATGAGAATCTCTTATAAATAGTCGTAATAGTTCATTATTATTAGAGAATGTACGATTTACAATGTATTATTCAAATTCGAAACAGTTTATTATTTTGAACTTAAAGTTGAGTAAATTAATCTAATAGAAGTAAACAAATGGATTATTGTTACTACAAAAACATATTATAATAACGGTTTTTATTATCTTCTAGTTTTTGCTTAACATAATACAACTTTTATCTTAAACAAAATTATTTTTCCTAACTATAGTTATTGAGATATTTAGCGTTATTCTAAAATAATAATATTCTTATGCTATAGTACATTGAGTCCCAAAAGATGCTGCAAAATGCGTCACCACGCGGAGAGACTTGGGAAAATCTATTTTTATGCACGCCACGTGCATGCGATAGAGGATACAGATAAACTCTCCCTTTGTCTCAGCATTTTCTTATTATTAACAATCCTGAATGGTTTACAAAATGTGAAATTTCCTTTTTTATTAAATATTGTGTGTAGCAACTATTACAATTTTAAACGAAATTGCTATGATTAGGTTAACGATAATTATTCGCAATATAAAAGTTATTAATAACTAAAAAATCTAAATTACAATGAAATTGTATTCGATAGGTTTATAAAAAAATAGTCGGTTACAAAAATTAAGCTAATGGTTAACATAAATTGTTGCTTTACATATATAGTATTTATTATAATGATTATTTATTATTTGTTAGTGATAATCCGTTTCATGCTTAAAGAGTTGTAGTTGCAAAAGTGCAGATGGTTATTTAAACAGTTATATTATTGAGCTTGGTTATTCAATCTTTATATTATTAACGCGGAAGTAAACAAAGGCTGTAGATTGCAATGAAACATAGAAACATAGAATTTCTTATTTTTCTTATTTTTCTTACTGCTCTATTTAATATTTGTAGTTGTTAAAACAATGTTATCGATAACGGTTTGATAAATAACGTAAAATAATATTTCAATGTGTAGTATAAGTCGTGTACTCAAAATTCGGAAAGCGCGTCCCTGCGTGGGAAAGCGTCGTATCTATATTTAGATATGGGCTATGTGGTTTGCAGCCCCATGATTACGCATCCGCTCGAGGCAAGCGTCCTTTAAAGCTCATTCCACATTTTGAAGGAATATTTTATAGTTATTTCGAACTGAAAAACATTCATTTATTTATTATTTAATTAAAATTTTATTTATTTACAGCAAGTAGTTTTATTACTTAGGTAGAGAAAATAGTCCTTCAGGAATGGGGCTTAAAGTAACTATTACAACCTTAAATCTATTTTACAATGTTATATTATTCATCCCACGCGTGAACGGTTGCTAATTAAGTCAAACGTATAAAGGAAGAATTACAATTGTGATTATTGCACAAGGGTTTGTTTAACAATTCGCACTAAACTTATTATTCAGAACATAACTTTATAGAAAATTAGCCATATTCTGCAACTAGAGTGTTAATGAATTATGAATATAATTTACTCAAAGATTTTAAATTTACATGATTTTGTAATATAAAGTTTATTGGAAAAATTGCTATTTCTGACTAACATTTCTATTAAGGTGGGTTACTGTTTATTGTATAAAAATGAAACAGTCTTTGATATCAGCTTTTTTGTGTTTATTATACCCGGGGATCAAATATAACTTTTATTTCTTATTTGTTATTCGGCATTCATCAATAAGAAAAGAAAGTTTTAACAATAAGCCGAAGGATGAATTTAAGAAAAGTGACAACTATAAGATTCTAAACTAGAAATTAATATGTGCGCCGCGTCGTCGTTTCTATGGCAGCTTGAAAAACTCCCCATAGCGCAGGTCACACCTACAACCCTTGGTGCAGCAGTGTCGGTAGGGTAGTAGCGGTTCAGGGCTATGATCTTAAATCATTGACTACGAAATATTTTTAACTAATCCTCAACAAAAATAAAAAAAAATTTGTTTATGCTGTAATGTAGACGGTTCCGTCACATGCTCTTTTTTTATATATATATTTTATATATAAAGAAGATTGAAAGAAGAAAATATATATATGATCTTAAAAAGTGAACATAAAACGAAATGCATAAACAAAATCGAAAATGGATTTTTTAACAGAATCGAGATAAAAAAAGAATGAACTTTGTTTTATTACAATCGATTCAGGAGAAAACAAAATAGCAACAGTTTGAAGATTAGCATACGATTTGTACCATGTACAAAACTATCAAAAAAATATTTGTTTAAAACAAAATTATTATATATGTAAGCTTCAGTTGCAGAACACTCAATATTCATTAGACAAACAAATAAATCAGGAAAACTAGAGAAAGACTCTATTTTCTCTGAAACAATCCAGTTAAGATTCATGTAATATAGGTACCAAAGCTTGGTAATGAGATCACAATGATAATTTTGTACAATGTAAAATTAGTTATAACTCTGGATTTTGTTGAATATGGATGCTTACACTGCAATGTATTTAAAATATATATATATATATATATATATATATATATATATATATATATATATATATATATATATATATAACTATCAAAAGGCTGGAAAACAATAAGTTTTGAGATGAATTGAACAATTAAATTATGAATTTTAAAAGTACTGATGATAATAATACTAAAATTAGTAGTTACTGACAAAAAAAGAACATGTCAAATTCACAAAAATGCTTCACTGAATGATTTAAAATATTATTTCCATTTTTCATTTGATACAGATAAAGCACCAGAACCAATCAAATAATAATGAGATAACCATCAGGACACTTTTTCTTTTATCATACTACTTGAACAAAAATAGAAAATTTAAAATAATTATTTTAACAAAAATGTTCGATTTTATGGAATGGTAAATGGTATAGGTTTGCTGTCACTGATCTACTAGGATAAAAAAAGATTTGAAAATTTTGATTGATCACTTACAATTTTTTATAAAAGTAATGTAAGAAAATAAAAGAAAGGTTTAGTTGGATTTAATTATAAAAGTTTTAAAGACTAGAAATATGAAAGATATATGTGTTTGAAGTTTGCAACGTTGGGATCCAACGAAAAATCGATTTTTGTAAAAACATTTTTTTTCACTTGAACTCGCTTTTTTACAACAAAACATGATTAAATACATATAAAAAACTAAAAAACATCAAATACCAAAATACCGTCATCTCCCAAACAAAAATTATATAGGGGAGGAAAGCGAAAAAAAAATCTCACATCGTTGCTTTAGGTATTGCTATTAATTTTATGGCGGATTATCAAATCTAACGATAAAATAGACCTAAGAAAAAATTACGAACAAAATCAATTCCCCGGCAAACCCCCAAATGGACGATTATAGGGGGGTTGAATGCAAAAATAAAAATCTCACTTCGTTACTTTAGGTATTGCTATTCATTTTATGGCGGATTATCAAATCTAACGATAAAATAGACATAGAAAAAAAATTACGAACAATATCAATTCCCCGGAACACCCACAAATAGACGATTGTAGGGGGGTTGAAGGCGAAAAAAAAATCTCACTTCGTTGCTTTAGGTATTGCTATTAATTTTATTGCGGCTTATCAAATCTAACGATAAAATAGACCTAGAAAAAAATTACGAACAAAATCGATTCCCCGGAACAGCACCAAATGTATCATTATAGGGGGGTTGAAGGAGAAAAAAATCTCACTTCGTTGCTTTAGGTATTGCTATTAATTTTATGGCGGATTATCAAATCTAACGATAAAATAGACCTAGAAAAAAATTACGAACAAAATCGATTCCCTGGAACACCACCAAATGTATCATTATAGGGGGGTTGAAAGCGAAAAAAAATCTCACTTGGTTGGTTTAGGTATTGCTATTAATTTTATGACAGCCTATCAAATCTAACGATAATATAGACCTAGGAAAAAATTACGAACAAAATCGATTACACGGAACAACCCCAAATGGACGATTATAGGGGGGTTGAAGGCGAAAAAAATCTCACTTCGTTGCTTTAGGTATTGCTATTAATTTTATGACGGATTAGCAAATTTAACGATAAAACAAGCCCAGAAAAAAATTACGAACAAAATCGATTCCCCGGAACACCCCCAAATGGACGATTATAGAGGGGTAGAAGGCGAAAAAAAATCTCACTTCGTTGCTTTAGATATTGCTATTAATTTTATGGCGGATTATCAAATCTAATGATAAAACAAGCCCAGAAAAAATTGGGAACGAAATCGATTCCCCGGATCACCCCCGAAAAGTCAATTATAGGGGGGTTGACGGCGAAAAAAAATCTCACTTCGTTGCCTTAGGTATTGCTATTTATTTTATGGCGGATTATCAAACCTAAGGTTAAAACAAGCTCAGAGAAAAATTAGGAACAACATCGATTCCCCGGAATAACCCCAAACGGACGATTATAGGGGGGTTGAAGGCGAAAAAAATATCACTTCGTTGCTTCAGGTATTGCTATTTATTTTATGGCGGGCTATCAAACCTAAGGTTAAAACAAGCTCAGAGAAAAATTAGGAACAACATCGATTCCCCGGAATAACCCCAAATGGACGATTATAGAGGGGTTGAAGGCGAAAAAGAATCTCACTTCGTCGCTTTAGCTATTGCTATTAATTTTATGGCGGATTATCAAATCTAATGATAAAACAAGCCCAGAAAAAATTGGGAACGAAATCGATTCCCCGGATCACCCCCGAAAAGTCAATTATAGGGGGGTTGACGGCGAAAAAAAATCTCACTTCGTTGCCTTAGGTATTGCTATTTATTTTATGGCGGATTATCAAACCTAAGGTTAAAACAAGCTCAGAGAAAAATTAGGAACAACATCGATTCCCCGGAATAACCCCAAACGGACGATTATAGGGGGGTTGAAGGCGAAAAAAATATCACTTCGTTGCTTCAGGTATTGCTATTTATTTTATGGCGGGCTATCAAACCTAAGGTTAAAACAAGCTCAGAGAAAAATTAGGAACAACATCGATTCCCCGGAATAACCCCAAATGGACGATTATAGAGGGGTTGAAGGCGAAAAAAAATCTCACTTCGTTGCTTTAGGTATTGCTGTTAATTTTATGGCGGAATATCAAATCTAATGATAAAACAAGCCCATAAAAAATTGGGAACGAAATCGATTCCCCGGATCACCCCCGAAAAGTCAATTATAGGAGGGTTGACGGCGAACAAAAATCTCACTTCGTTGCCTTAGGTATTGCTATTTATTTTATGGCGGATTATCAAACCTAAGGTTAAAACAAGCTCAGAGAAAAATTAGGAACAACCTCGATTCCCCGGAATAACCCCAAACGGACGATTATAGGGGGGTTGAAGGCGAAAGAAATATCACTTCGTTGCTTCAGGTATTGCTATTTATTTTATGGCGGGTTATCAAACCTAAGGTTAAAACAAGCTCAGAGAAAAATTAGGAACAACATCGATTCCCCGGAATAACCCCAAACGGACGATTATAGGGGGGTTGAAGGCGAAAAAAATATCACTTCGTTGCTTCAGGTATTGCTATTAATCTCATGGCGGATTAGCAAATCTAACGATAAAATAGACATAGAGAAAAATTACGAACAAAACCAATTCCCCGAAACACCCCCAAATGGACGATTATAGGGGGGTTGAAGGCGAAGAAAAAAATCTCTCTTCGTTGCTTTAGGTATTGCTATTAATTTTATTGCGGCTTATCAAGTCTAAAGATAAAATAGACTTAGAAAAAAATTACGAACAAAATCGACTCACCGGAACACCCCCAAATGGACGATTATAGAGGGTTTGAAGGCGAAAAAAAATCTCACTTCGTCGCTTTAGCTATTGCTATTAATTTTATGGCGGATTATCAAATCTAATGATAAAACAAGCCCATAAAAAATTAGGAACGAAATCGATTCCCCGGATCACCCGCGAAAAGTCAATTATAGGGGGGGTGAAGGCGAAAAAAAAATCTCACTTCGTTGCTTCAGGTATTGCTATTAATCTCATGGCGGATTATCAAATCTAATGATAAATCAAGCCCATAAAAAATTAGGAACGAAATCGATTCCCCGGATCACCCCCGAAAAGTCAATTATAGGGGGGTTGACGGCGAAAAAAAAATCTCACTTCGTTGCCTTAGGTATTGCTATTAATTTTATAGCGGCTTATCAAATCTAATGATAAAACAAGCCCATAAAAAATTAGGAACGAAATCGATTCCCCGGATCACCCCAGAAAAGTCAATTATAGGGGGGTTGACGGCGAAAAAAAAATCTCACTTCGTTGCCTTAGGTATTGCTATTAATTTTATAGCAGCTTATCAAATCTAACGATAAAATAGACCTAGAAAAAAATTAAGAACAAAATCGATTCCCCGGAACACCACCAAATGTATCAATATAGAGGGGTTGAAAGAGAAAAAAATCTCACTTCGTTGCTTTAGGTATTGCTTTTAATTTTTTGGCGGATTATCAAATCTAACGATAAAATAAACCTAGAAAAAAATCACGAACAAAATCGATTCCCCGGAACACCACCAAATGTATCATTATAGGGGGGTTGAAGGCGAAAAAAAACTCACTTGGTTGGTTTAGTTATTGCTATTAATTTTATGGCGGATTATCAAATCCAACAATAAAATATACCTAGAAAAAATTTCGAACAAAATCGATTACCCAGAACAGCCCCAAATGAACGAATATAGGGAGGTTGAAGGCGAAAAAAAATTTCACTTCGTTGCTTTAGGTATTGCTATTTATTTTATGGCGGATTATCAAACCTAAGGTTAAAACAAGCTCAGAGAAAAATTAGGAACAACATCGATTCCCCGGAATAACCCCAAACGGACGATTATAGGGGGGTTGAAGGCGAAAAAAAATATCACTTCGTTGCTTTTGGTATTGCTATCCATGTTATGGCGAATTATCAAATCTAAAGATAAAATAGACCTAGAAAAAAATTACGAACAAAATCGATTCGCCATAACACCCCCAAATGGACGATTATATGGGGGGTGAAGGCGAAAAAAAAATCTCACTTCGTTGCTTCAGGTATTGCTATTAATCTCATGGCGGATTAGCAAATCTAACGATAAAATAGACATAGAAAAAAATTACGAACAAAATCGATTCCCCGGAACACCCCCAAATGGCCGATTATAGGGAGGTTGAAGGGGAAAAAAAAATCTCACATTGTTGCTTCAGGTATTGCTATTAATCTTATGGCGGAGTATCAAATCTAACGATAAAAAAGACATAGAAAAAAATTACGAACAAAATCGATTCTCCGGAACACCCCGAAATGGACGATTATAGGGGGGTTGAAGGCGAAAAAAATCTCACTTCGTTCCTTTAGGTATTGCTATTAATTCTATGGCGGATTATCAAATCTAATGATAAAACAAGCCCAGAAAAAATTAGGAACGAAATCGATTCCCCGGATCACCCCCGAAAATTCAATTATAGGGGAGTTGAAGGCGAAAAAAAAATCTCACTTCGTTGCTATAGGCATTGCTATTTTTTATTGCCATTTATCAAATCTAACGATAAAATAGACCCAAAAAAAAATTACGAACAAAATCGATTCCCCGGAACAACCCGAAATGGACGATTATAGGGGGGGTGAAGGCGAAAAAAAATTGCACTTCGTTGCTTTAGGTATTGCTATTAATTTCATCGCGGAGTATCAAATCTAACGTTAAAACAAGATCAGCGAAAAATTAGGAACGAAAGCGATTCCCCGGATCACCACTGAATAGTAGATTATAGGGGGGTTGAAGGGGAAATAAAAATCTCACTTCGTTGGTTTAGGCATTGCTATTTTTTATTGCCACTTATCAAATCTAACGATAAAATGGACCCAGAAAATATTACGAACAAAATGAATTCCCCGGAACACCGCCAAATGTATCATTGTAGGGAGGGTGAAGGCGAAAAAAAAATCTCAATTTCTTCCTTCGGGTATTGCTATTAATTTTATGGCGAATTATCAAATCTAATGATAAAACAAGCCCAGAAAAAATTAGGAACGAAATCGATTCTCCGGATCACCCCCGAAAATTCAATTATAGGGGAGTTGAAGGCGAAAAAAAAATCTCACAACGTTGCTATAGGCATTGCTATTTTTTATTGCCATTTATCAAATCTAACGATAAAATAGACCCAGAAAAAAATTACGAACAAAATCGATTCCCCGGAACACCCCGAAATGGACGAATATAGGGGGGGTGAAGGCGAAAAAAAAATCGCACTTCGTTGCTTGAGGTATTGCTATTAATGTCATCGCGGATTATCAAATCTAACGTTGAAACAAGCTCAGCGAAAAATTAGGAACGAAAGCGATTCCCTGGATCACCCCTGAATAGTAGATTATAGGGGGGTTTAAGGCGAAATAAAAATCTCACTTCGTTGTTTTAGGCATTGCTATTAATTATATTGCGGATTATCAAATCTAACGATAATATAGACCTAGAAAAAAATTACGAACAAAATAGATTCACCGGAACACCCCCAAGTGGATGATTATAGGGTGGTTGAAGGCGAAAAAAAAATCTCAGTTCGTACCTTTAGGTATTCCTATTAATTTTATGGCGGATTATCAAATCTAGCAATAAACCAAGCCCAGAAAAAATTAAGAACGAAATCGATTACCCGGAATACCCCCGAATAGTCAATTATAGGGAGGTTGAAGGCGAAAAAAAAATCTCACTTCGTTGGTATAGGCATTGCTATTAATTTTATTGCCACTTATCAAATCTAACGATAAAATAGACCCAGAAAAAAATTACGAACAAAATCAATTACACGGAAGACCCCCAAATGTATCATTATAGGGGGGTTGAAGGAGAAAAAAAATCTCACCTCGTTTGTTTAGGTATTACTATTAATTTTATGGCGCATTATCAAATCCAACAATAAAATAGACATAGCAAAAAAATTACGAACAACATCATTTCCCCGGAACACCCCCAAATGGACGATTATAGGGGGGTTGAATGCAAAAATAAAAATCTCACTTCGTTACTTTAGGTGTTGCTATTAATTTTATGGCGGATTATCAAATCTAACGATAAAATTGACATAGAAGAAAATTACGAACAAAACCAATTCCCCGGAACACCCCCAAATGGACGATTATAGGGGGGTTGAAAGCGAAAAAAAATCTCACTTCGTTCCTTTAGGTATTGCTATTAATTCTATGGCGGATTATCAAATTTAACGATAATATAGACCTAGAAAAAATTTCGAACAAAATCGATTCCCCAGAACAACCCTAAATGGACGAATATAGGGGGGTTGAAGGCGAAAAAAAAATTCACTGCGGTGTTTTCGGTATTGCTATTTATTTTATGGCGGATTATCAAATCTAACGTTAAAACACGCTCAGAGAAATATTAGGAACAACATCGACTCTCCGGAATAACCACAAACGACGATTATAGGGGGGTTGAAGGCGAAAAAAAATCTCAATTCGTTGCTTTTGGTATTGCTATTAATTTTATGGCGAATTACCAAATCTAAAGATAAAATAGAACTAGAAAAAAATGACGAACACAACCAATTCCCCGGAACACCCCCAAATGGACCATTATAGGGGGGTTGAATGCAAAAATAAAAATCTCAATTCGTTACTTTTCGTATTGCTATTAATTTTATGGCGGATTATCAAATCTAACGATAAAATAGACATAGAAAAAAAATACGAACAAATCGAATTCCCCGGAACACCCCCAAATGGACGATTATAGGGGGGTTGAAGGAGAAAAAAATCTCACTTCGTTGGTTTAGGTATTGCTATTAAAGTTATGGCGGATTATCAAATCCAACAATAAAATAGACATAGAAAAAGGTACGAACAACATCATTTCCCCGGAACACCCCCAAATGGACGAATATAGGGGGGTTGAAGGAGAAAAAAAAGAATCTCACTTCGATGATTTAGGTATTACTATTAATTTTATGACGTATTATCAAATCTAACGATAAAACAAGCGGAGAAAAAAATTAGGAACGACATCGATATCCCGGATCACCCCCCAAATAGTAGATTATAGGGAGGTTGAAGGCTAAAAAAAAAACTCACTTTGTTGGTGTAGGCATTGCTATTAATTTTACTGCGGATTATCAAATCTACGGATAAAATAAACCTAGAAAAAAATCACGAACAAAATCAATTCCCCGGAATACCCCCAAATGTACGATTATAGCGGGGAAGGCGAAAAAGAATCGCACTTCGTTGCTTTAGGTATCGCTATTAATTTCATTGCGGATTATCAAATCTATCGTTAAAACAAGCTCAGAGAAAAATTAGGAACGAAATCGATTCCCGGGATCATCCGGAATAGTAGATTATAGGGGGGTTGAAGGCGAAAAAAAATCTCATTACGTTGGTTTAGGCATTGCTCTTAATTTTATTGCGGATTATCAAATCTAACGATAAAATAGGCCTAGAGAAAAATTACGAACAAAGTCGATTACGCGGAACACCCTGAAATGGACAATTATAGGGGGGTTGAAGGCAGAAAAAAAATCTCACTTCGTTGCTTTAAGTATAGCAATTAATTTAATGATGGATTATCAAATCTAACGATAAAACAAGACCAGGAAAAAATTACGAACACAATCGATTCCCCTGAACACCCCCAAATAGTCGATTATAGGGGGGTTGAAGGCGAAAAAAAATCTCACTTCTTTGGTTTAAGTATTGCTTTTAATTTTGTGGCGGATTATCAAATCTAACAATCAAATAGGCCTAGAGAAAAATTAGGAACAAAATCGATTCCCCAAAATACCGCCAAATGTACGATTATAGGAGGTTGAAGGCGAAAAAAATCTCACTTCGTTGCTTTAGGTATTGCTATTAATTTCATGACAGATTATCAAATCTAACGATAAAACAGCCTAGAAAAAAAATTAGGAACGATATTGATTCCCCGAATCATCCCCCATTGGACGATTATAGGGGGTTTGAAGGCGAAAAAAAATCTCAATTCGTTGCTTTAGGTATTGCCATAAATTTTACGGCGCATTATCAAATCCAAGGTGCTTGAAATTTCGAACGTTCATAGTGAACGAAAGATTTTTACCATTTTCAGATTTAGCCGAAGTTGGATACTTAAAAAATGATAATAACTGTATCTCTTCACCTGTCACTCTTGCAGTCACCACTATAACCACTCCGATGAATTCTAACCAAAATTATAAACTATAAGTTAATATTTCGTTCATTACGAACGTTCGGAATTTCAAATACATCAAATCCAACGATAAAATAGACCTAGAAAAAAATTATGAACAAAATCGTTTCCCCGGAACACCCCCAAATGGACGATTTTAAGGGGGTTGAAGGCGAAAAAAAATCTCACTTCGTTGGTTTAGGTAATGCTATTATTTTTATGGCGGATTATCAAATTTAACAATAAAATGGACCTTGGAAAAAATTACCAACGAAATCGATTCCCCGGATCTCCTCCGAATAGTCGATTATAGGGGCGTAAAAGGCGAAAAAGAATTCTCACTTCGTTGCTTTGGGTATTCATATTAATTTAAATAATTTTATAGTACATGAGCTTGAAGTTTGCAGCGCTCGACTCGAGCACTTTCATAATTTTTTTTTTTTTTTGGATTTCAGTATTCTATTCGATAAGAAACAGCAGAATAACACGAGAAATATCGTTAATAACAATTCCCGAACATACCCATACACACACACATACATCCATAAAGACATTTTTCAAAAATCATGTATTTTGGTTCCTAACAACTCGAATATTAATTATAACATGTTTTTACGACAACTCAAAAAATTACTATCACAAAGCTTCATCTAGGAGGAAGCAAACAAAATTAACAATAAGATCGTATGTCCGGAAAACCCTGGTTGGAAGGGAAGATTGGTGCGATACGAGCGCATAGCGAGTATACGTGAACACCTAAGGATGATCTATCGAAAATTCTATCTCGAAAACGAGATCTTATACCCCGCCAAATATTTAATATGTTATTTAATATAATAATACAAGCTTAGAAGAATTAACAAGAAAATCGTATGTCCGGAAAAGTCCGCTTTGATGGGGAGATCGTGGCGATATGAGCGCATACAGCGTACACATGAACACATACACCATGACATATCCAAAATTCTATCTCGCAAACGAAGTGTTATACCTCGCCAAATTTTTAATAAGTTTTTTAGCATAATAATACAAGCTTAGAAAAAATTAACAAGAAAATCGTATGTCCGGAAAACCCTGCTTGGAAGGGGAATTGGGGCAATACGAACGCATAGCGAGTATACGTGAACACCTAAAGGATGATCTATCGAAAATTCTATCTCGAAAACGAGATCTTATACCCCGCCTAATTTTTAATATCTTTTTTAGTGTAATAATACAAGCTTAAAAAAAAATTGGCAGCAAAATCGTATGTCCGGAAAACCCTGCTTGGAAGGGGAGATTGGGGCGATACGAGCGCATTGCGAGTATATGTGAATACCTAAAGGATGATCTATCGAAAATTCTATCTCGAAAACGAGATCTTATGCCCCGCCAAATTTTTAATATGCTTGTTAGTATAATAATACAAGCTTAAAAAAATTAACAAGAAAATCGTATGTCCGGAAGACCCTGCTTTGAAGGTGAGATTGGGGCGACATGAGCGCATACAGCGCACTCATGAACACACCCCAGGATATTAAAAATTCTATCTCGAAAACGAAGTCTTATACCCCACCAAATTTTTAAAATGTTTTTTAGTATAACAATGCAAAATTAAAAAAAAAATTAACAAGAAAATCGTATGTCCAGAAAACCTTGCTTGGAAGGGGAGAATGGTGCGATACGAGCGCATAGCGAGTATATAACGTGAACACCTAAAGGATGATCTATCGAAAATTCTATCTCGAAAACGAGATCTTATACCCCGTCAAATTTTTAATATGTTTTTTAGTACGATAATACAAACTTAAAAAAAATTAATAAGAAAATCGTATGTCCGGAAAACTCTGCTTTGAAAGGGAGATTGGGGCGATATGAGCGCATACAGCGTACACATGAACACATACACCATGACATATCCAAAATTCTATCTCGCAAACGAAATGTTATACCTCGCCAAATTTTTAATAAGTTTTTTAGCATAATAATACAAGCTTAAAAAAAATTAACAAAATAATCGTAGGTCCAGAAAACCCTGCTTGGAAGGGGAGATTTGGTGTGATACGAGCGCATACCGAGTATACGTGAACAACTAATGGATGATCTATCGAAAATTCTATCTCGAAAACGAGATCTTATACCCCACCTAATTTTTAATATCTTTTTTAGTGTAATAATACAAGCTTAAAAAAAAATGGCACCAAAATTGTATGTCCGGAAAACCCTGCTTGGAAGGGGTGATTGGGGCGATACGAGCGCATAGCGAGTATACGTGAACACGTAAAGGATGATCTATCGAAAATTCTATCTCGAAAACGAGATCTCATACCCCGCCTAATTTTCAATATCTTTTTTAGTGTAATAATACAAGCTGAAAAAAAAATTGAGTGTACAATATCATGTCCGGAAAACACTGTTGTGGAGGGGAGATTGAGGCGATATGAATGTGTTTGATGTTCTGAACGTTCATCGTTAACGAAATATCGAGAATTTTCGGAATTCGGTTTTTTTTATGTTATTTGTTAGAGATGTGCATAAAACATGAATGAACTGCAAAATAAGTTATTTCCAAAGTGATTATCCCCCCAAATCATCCCTAAAATCAACCCGACTAGACAATACATGATAAAAAAAATTTATACCAGCACTATTTCATCGCGCGGTACGAAGAAAAGCCAACTTGGAAGTTACAGGCAAAGAAAAGCCAAAAACAAGTCTAAGGCGAAAAAAAGTCAGTTTGGGTCCTTCCAGGCGAAGAAAATCCAGTTTGACTTGTCTCAGACGAAAAAAAGCCAATTTGGACAAAAAATCCCAACTGCCGACATTTCGCGCGAGAAAAAAAGTTCAATTCTTTTACCGAAAATACTTTTACGTACGCGTATTGATAAATAATGTTGTATTATGCTTGTACATTTTAATTGTCAGAATAAAACTACTCTTAATACTATTATTAAGTGGTACTAGGAACCTTGAATCAATGTACTGAGAGTCAATACATTGATACAAGATTCAATCTGTTCTGGATTTGCGATTGGCTTTGAACATATGTTAAAAGCACTGCAACGCCGTTCATGAATTATAGTGTACTCGCAATCGCAGGTTTACTGCGCTGTCAGATATATCCGAAAAAAGAGCAACGGCTCCGAGCTGCAGACGCGCATGAGCGCGCCTTCCAAGCGTTTTACCCAGTAGTGCCGCTGGATGGGGCTATTGCGTTCGGCGTTCCTAAGAGTTTTTCTGTGTAAGTATAGTATAATAAATGTACAATTACGTGTACACAATCATTTTTTAACGACTTATTTCAGTGCTTTTGACAAATGTTCAGAAACTATGATAACAAAAAGTGGAATTATCAATACACTAATTCGGGATTCTTAGAACCGCTTATTAATAGTATTAATAGTAATTGTATTGTAATAATTAAGATTTACAAGCCAAATATACGGGGGGGGGGGGGGTCCAAAGTTTAGACGACTCACTTGAAAATTGAAGTCAACTATAGACGTGCTCAGTTTCGATATAAGCTACTGCAGATTGTGCAAAATTTCGAAATTCTAAATTACGAAAATCATATTTTCGAATATAACAATTCACCTACTGTCCAAAACATCGAATTTCATTAATAGAATTTTAATAGGGATACAATAAACATATTTCGAAATAAATCATTAGAAACGAGTTATATTTGCTTTGAAATCGTATTGATGAAATTCGATGTTTTGGACATTAGGTGAATTGTTAGATAGAAAATATGATTTTCGTAATTTAGAATTTCGAAATTTTGCAAAATCTGCAGTAGCTTATATCGAAACCGAGCACGTCTATAGTTGACTTCAATTTTCAAGTGAGTCGTCTAAACTTTGGACCCCTCCCCAAATATACAACATTATTTATCAATAGGCGTACGTAAAAGTATTTTTGCTAAAATAATTGTATTTGTTTTCTTGCGCGAAATTTCGCTAGTTGCGATTTTTCGTCTAGGGACGGCGCAAACTGGCTTTATTTCGTCTGAGATAAGTCAAACTGGCTTTTCTTCGTCTGGGAAGACCCAAACTGGCTTTTCTTCGCCTTAGACGCGTGTTTGGCTTTTCTTCGCCTGTAATTTTCAAGTTGGCTTTTCTTCGTACCGCGCGACGTTTTATACTATTAAAATTCACCATTTTTTAAAAATTCCTTCCCAATGGTGGATTTTAAATCAAATTTTTTACTTTAAAAATAATAATTGGAAAAATTAAGGGATGCGAATAGCTTCAGTCAAAGGAGATATAAAAATCAAAGATTTTGGCCCATATCCAGTTAACAAATATCAAATGGTTCATCCTGTAGGTTACGGCATGATACAGATTTTAAAATCTCAAGATCTTTGGATCAAATGGGTTTACAGACCTCTGGTAGGGTCTACTTCATCAAAAATAAACTATATATATATATATATATATATATATATATATATATATATATATATATATATATATATATATATATATATATATATATATATATATATATACTTCATCTACTTCATCAAAAATAAACTATATATATATATATATATATATATATATATATATATATATATATATATATATATATATATATATATATATATATATATATATATATATATATATATATATATATATATATATATATATATATATATATATATATATATATAATATCATTACTGATCAAAACTTTTATTTTTTAGGTGAATAAAAAAAAAATGTTAACTGTAGTATCCCCTTAATATAATATAATTAAATTTAATTTAAACATTAAAACACATTCAGTAAATTGATTTTATATACGGAAAGACATGTTTAAGGTATAGCAAAAAGATTTTTTGGTCGAAACATGGTTTAAGGCGATGATTATGAAAAAACTGAAAACCCCTCCAAATTCGTTCCATAACTGGTGTTACGAGTGGTAGCTTCCAGAGAGAAAGCGCGTGCGGCCATGAACTCATACAGACTCTCGAAGAACGAAGACACGTAGCCCAACACAAACTCCCGGTCAGCAATATGCCGAGCGTTGATAGAGGACGGCGAATGTCGAAGGTGCATGACATCAACCAATGCGAGTCAGCAGAACAGCGAATCCACGAGGCACTGAATTACCGGCACGAGATGTGGAAATCGAATTAGTGGGAAGAAACGAACAGCCGATGAGCAATGATCCCCCACTTACGATCCCCAAGACAGAGATATAAAAACCAAGGGAAGCGCATCCAGAAGACAGAAAGAAAGAGAACGAAAGCGGGGTCAGAGAGAGGACGGAAACGAGGTATGAGGGACGAGGACGAGCGGATAACGAATTCACGAGAGGACGTCGATCGGTTGCATCGCGGACGCGTGTTAGGATTATCTCTCTCGCGCCTATAAGTATTTTAATAAATAACTCAAGTATACTTTAACTCTAGTTGTATTTCACTGCATCGTTTCGAGTCTCGGCTTGGAACGACACGAACACCTCAGAACCCTTCGTACGTGCGTGAACCGAGATAGGCTCACACGTAACACTGGTACTTTTACCTTATACGAGCTATGAAAGCGCCCATACTTGGAGCAAGTTAGAGAATCGGCAAAAGAGGGATCGCGCCGATCGCGCGACTACTACGCTCGAAGAAATATATATAGATGTACCGCGCGATCAGTGTGTTGCGTAGAGGCGGAGTGGGAGAATCGGTAGAAGACGGTTCGGCCGGCGCACCTCACGAAAGTCGGCGGTGCTCGCTCCAAACTGGGTACAACGCGCGATCAGTTCCATGAATCGTTGCGTAGCGGGGGAAATCGAAGGTGCGGCTTGGCCGCCGCTGACTCGCGTAAATTCACGATGTGCTCGAACTATTATACGTTTGACACTGCCTCTGTGGACATCGAAGAGTGGGGAGGGGGACCAACAGCTTGGTTTGGTCGAATCCTCAAGCGCTTGAACATAATGCGGCCGCGCGGATGCTGTATCGGCGACGCCGATGCGCCTCGGCGGTGCTCGGAGGGGCTCGGAAGGATTCGCCGAATTGCCGCTGGCTGCAATGTTATAATATGAGCGCGTGGGGACTGATTGTCTCCGCCGTTCACGAGCCGTTTTTCACTTTCTATCAGTATTCAATCATCGCTTTTTATAGTTTTTGATTCGTAGAATCTAAATTTAGATGTTACAATTTAACAAAATTGCAAGAACCTTCATTTAAATGAATTTGTTTATACAAATAAAAACAGTCTTTTGCGAACAGAATAATTCTTTCTTGGAAATTAAGGCAACTTTAAGATTAAAATGATCCTTTCATCATCTACAAAAAACAAAGAGTTATAAAGAGTTATAAATTTTTAAAATATTAATTTTCAGTATTTGAGAGATTTTAATAAAAACCACAAAATTAAACATCAAGTAAAAATTATTACCGTTACTTATCGTTTTCCATCAAAAAAGGATGTGCATAGTTAAATATACTCTATATTATAAATAATTCACGTTAATATACGAGTAAATCTCAGCAACTCTTAACTTTTTGGGAACTCGAAAATAGCAGGCAAATGAACCAAAGCTCAAAATGATTGCCATTAAATAAAAAAAATAAAAGTAACAATAATAAATAATGACAAATCAGTCCGAAACTCACGAGGGAAGTTTCACACGTCTGGATCACAGATCTGGATAAAACTTCAGGTTGTAATTTTGTGGCTTAAGAATTCACGGAAATTACACCTTTTTTTAAACGCCAAAACATAAAAAAGGAATTGAGCTTTGAAGAAACATCTACAAGACAATACTCGGTATGCGCTCATATCACCCCAATCTCCCCTTCAAAGCCGGGTTTTCCGGACATAAAATTTTGCTGCCAATTTTTTTTAAGCTTGTATTATTACACTAAAAAAGATATTAAAAACTAGGTGGGGTGTAAGATCTCGTTTTCGAGATAGAATTTTCGATAGATCATCCTTTAGGTGTTCACGTATACTCGCTATGCGCTCGTATCGCACCAATCTCCCCTTCCAAGCAGGGTTTTCCGGACATACGATTTTCTTGTTAATTTTTTTTAAGCTTGTATTGTTATACTAAAAAACATATTAAAAATTTGGCGGGGTATAAGACTTCGTTTTGGAGATAGAGTTTTCGATAGAGCATCCTGTAGGTTCACGCATACGCTGTATGCTCACGTTTCGCCTCAATCTCTTATTTATGGGTTGTTTTGTGTATGGGTATGTTCGGGAATTGTTATTTTCGACATTTCCTGTGTTATTCTGCGGTTTTTTATCGAATAGAACACTGAAATCCAAGAAAAAAAAAAACCGCTACCAATTCATTGGCAATATTTAAAATTTAATACTTTATCTTGTACGGTTAGACTAAGTAGGAGAAGGTCATTGGTCCAGATTCAGCTTAAACTGTGCGTTATATCTTTTTTCGTAATGGACCGATTTTTTTAGGCAACAAACTTGATCTGAAGATATATAAAAGCTACATCTGTGCCAAATTTCAGGACGATTGGGTAATTTTTGCTCTAGTTATCGTACGACAACGAAAACGCAAATTTTTTCTAAAATAATTTTTTTCTAAAAAACAAATGAAGATAATCTCTTGAAATTTTAACCACAAATAGTCTTCAATTAGTGTAATAACTGGTTATTTATTTCAAGTCGATAAATAAATTATTTTTTGAGAAATTAATTGATGAAATATAAAAAAGTTTTCCTTAATAACAATTGACAGAGTGAAGATATTTTAAATTTTAAAAAAGGAAAATATAGGTAATTTAAATACCTTTCCAGATAAGTTTATTATATTATGTAATAATGACTGTAAGATATGAAGAAATCAAAAAAACTAAAAATTCAGAATCGTTTTTTGCTTATAAAACAAAAGAAAATCAAAAAAAACTCAAATCCATCCAGGTACCTTTCTTCCCGCGCGACGAAGAGAATGAGCTTTACCCGATGAAAATCGGTTGATTCGTTTCGGAGATATGAAGAGTTCAAACACACACACACACGCACACGCACACGCACAAGCACACACACACACACACACACACATACACAGAGACACACACACACACACACACGAAAACAAAATGATCAAAATCAACTAATATACACTATATCGCCTTAAAACATCTTTTTGAACATTTTTTTTTTCGGAAAATTTTTTCATCGTTACAAAGCTTCCTCTATGAGGAAGCAAAAAATTATGAAAGTGCTCGAGTCGAGCTCTGCAAACTTCAAGCTCATGTACTACAAAATTATTTAAATTAATATAAATACGCAAAGCAACGAAGTGAGAATTCTTTTTTGCCTTTTCCCCCTATAATCAACTATTCGGGGGAGATCCGGGGAATCGATTTCGTTGGTAATTTTTTTCTAGGTCCATTTTATCGTTAAATTTGATAATCCGCCATAAAATTAATAGAAATACATAGAACAACGCAATGAGAAATTTTTTTAGCCTTCAACCCCCCTATAATCGACTGTTCAGGGGTGATCCGGGGAATCGAATTCGTAGGTAATTTTTTCCTAGATCTATTTTATCGTTAGAATTGATAATCCGCCACAAAATTAATAGCCATACCTAAAGCAACGAAGTGAGATTTTTTTTTCGCCTTCAACCCCCTACAATCGTCCATTGGGGGGTATTTCGGGGAATCGATTTTGTTCGTAATTTTTTTTTAGGTCTATTTCATTGTTGAATTTGATAATCAGCCATAAAATTAATAGCAATACCTAAAGCAACGACGTGAGATGTTTTTTTCGCCTTCAACCCCCCTATAATCGACTGTTCGGGGGTGATCCGGGGAATCGATTTTGTTCCTACTTCTTTTCTAGGCTTGTTTTATCGTCAGATTTAATAATCCGTCATAAAATTAATAGCAATACCTAAAGCAACGACGTGAGATTTTTTTCGCCTTCAACCCCTCTATAATCGTACATTTGGCGGTATTTCGGGGAATCAATTTTGTTCGTAATTTTTTTCTAGGTCTATTTTATCGTC
This sequence comes from Torymus aiolomorphi, assembly GCA_036365515.1. Taxonomy (NCBI): domain Eukaryota; kingdom Metazoa; phylum Arthropoda; class Insecta; order Hymenoptera; family Torymidae; genus Torymus; species Torymus aiolomorphi. Next base: position 130,136,747 of record CM070876.1, read on the forward strand.
AGATTTGATAATCCGCCATAAAATTAATAGCAATACCTAAAGCAACGAAGTGAGATTTTTTTTTTGCCTTCAACCCCCCTATAATCGTCCATTTTGGGGTGATCCGGGGAATCAATTCCGTCCCTAATTTTTTTTCTGGGCTTGTTTTATCGTTAGATTTGATAATTCGTCATAAAATTAATAGCAATACCCAAAGCAAGGAAGTGAGATTTTTTTTTCGCCTTCAACCTCCATAATCGTCCATTTGGGGGTGTTTCGGGGAATTGATTATGTTCGAAATTTTTTTTCTAGGTCTATTTTATCGTTAGTTTTGATAATCCGCCGTAAAATTATTAGCAATACCTAAAGCAACGACGTGAGATTTTTTTCGCCTTCAACCCCACTATAATCGTACATTTGGCGTTATTTCGGGGAATCGATTTTGTTCGTAATTTTTTTCTAGGTCTATTTTATCGTTAGATTTGATAATCCGCCATAAAATTAATAGCAATGCCTAAAGCAACGAAGTGAGATTTTTTTTTCGCTTTCAACCCCCCTATAATCGACTATTCGGGGGGTGATCCAGGGAATCGATTCCGTTCCTAATTTTATTCTGGGCTTGTTTTATCGTTAGGTTTGATAATCCGTCATAAAATTAATAGCAGTACCTAAAGCAACAAAGTGAGATTTTTTTTTCGTCTTCCTATAATCGTCTATTTGGTGGTGTTCGGGGGAATAGATTTTGTTCGTTATTTTGTTTCAGGGCTTGTTTTATCGTTAGATTTGATAATCCGCTATAAAATTAATTGCAATACCTAAACGAACGAAGTGAAATTTTTTTTTCGCCTTTAACCCCCCTATAATGATACATTTGGGGGTGTTCCGGGGAATCGATTTTGTTCGTAATTTTTTTCTAGGTCCATTTTATTGTTAGATTTGATAAGCCGCAATAAAATTAATAACAATGCCTAAACCAACGAAGTGAGATTTTTTTTTCGCCTTCAACCCCCCTATAATCGACTATTCGGGGGTGATCCGGGGAATCGATTTCGTTTCCAATTTTATTCTGGGTTTGTTTTATCGTTAGATTTGATAATCCGTCATAAAATTAATAGCAGTACCTAAAGCAACAAAGTGAGATTTTTTTTTGCCTTCAACCCCCCTATAATCGTCCATTTTGGGGTCATCCGGGTAATCGATTCCGTTCCTAATTTTTTTCTGGGCTGTTTTTCTTGATAGATTTAATATTCAGTAAGAAAATTAATAGCAATACCTAAAGCAACGAAGTGAGATTTTTTATTCGCCTTCAACCCCCCTATAAATAGATTTCGGGGTGTTCCGGGGAATCGGTTTTGTTCGTAATTTTTTTCTAGGTCTATTTTATCGTTAGATTTGATAGGCCGCAATAAAATCAATAGCAATGCCTGAACCAACGAAGTGAGATTTTTTTTTCGCTTTCAACCCCCCTATAATCGACTATTCGGGGGGTGATCCAGGGAATCGATTTCGTTCCTAATTTTATTCTGGGCTTGTTTTATCGTTAGGTTTGATAATCCGTCATAAAATTAATAGCAGTACCTAAAGCAACAAAGTGAGATTTTTTTTTCGTCTTCCTATAACCGTCTATTTGGTGGTGTTCGGGGGAATAGATTTTGTTCGTTATTTTGTTTCAAGGCTTGTTTTATCGTTAGATTTGATAATCCGCTATAAAATTAATTGCAATACCTAAACCAACGAAGTGAAATTTTTTTTTCGCCTTCAACCCCCCTATAATGATACATTTGGGGGTGTTCCGGGGAATCGATTTTGTTCGTAATTTTTTTCTAGGTCCATTTTATTGTTAGATTTGATAAGCCGCAATAAAATTAATAGCAATGCCTAAACCAACGAAGTGAGGTTTTTTTTTCGCCTTCAACCCCCCTATAATCGACTATTCGGGGGTGATCCGGGGAATCGATTTCGTTTCCAATTTTATTCTGGGTTTGTTTTATCGTTAGATTTGATAATCCGTCATAAAATTAATAGCCATACCTAAAGCAACGACGTGAGATTTTTTTTTCGTCTTCAACCCCCCTATAATCGTCCATTTGGGAGTGTTTCGGGGAATTGATTTTGTTCCTAATTTTTTTCTAGGTCTATTTTATCGTTAGTTTTGATAATCCGACATAAAATTAGTAGCAATACCTAAAGCAACGAGGTGAGATTTTTTTTCGTCTTCAACCCCCCTATAATCGACTATTCGGGGGGTGATCCAGGGAATCGATTCCGTTCCTAATTTTATTCTGGGCTTGTTTTATCGTTAGGTTTGATAATCCGTCATAAAATTAATAGCAATACCTAAAGCAACGGAGTGAGATTTTTTTTTCGCCTTCAACCCCCCTATAATCGCCCATTTGGGGGTGATCCGGGGAATCGATTAGCGTTTCTAATTTTATTCTGGGCTTGTTTTATCGTTAGATTTGATAATCCGTCATAAAATTAATAGCAATACCTAAAGCAATGAAGTGAGATTTTTTCTTCTTCAACCCCCCTATAATCGTCCATTTGGTGGTGTTCCAGGGAATAACACTTAAAACATAGAATATGAATTCTTTTTTAAATATTCATTCCCACACATGCGCCTCCCAACAGAATATGCATGAAGTGAACAGAATTTGGTAAACCGAATACTGAACGTTACTCGGTTACTGTTTATGCACACTCGCCCCATCGCCCGGCATGGGACTGAAGTTTGCATCGTTGAAATGCTACAAAATAATTTTTTACGATTGATTAAACTTATTAAACAATGGAACTTTTTTCTATACCTTGTTATAAAGTTATTTTATACTATAAAATACTAAATCTACACGCACAATTAATATTAATTCGTATAAACTTGAAGTAAAATGAATTTTTTTTTTATTTCATTGCACTCCAACGTTCCAAACTTTAGACTCATCGCCCAGCAATGAAAGCTGTTGTGTTACCTTCTATTATCTATTGCCTTTAATCTTTGTTGCTATAAAAATAGGTACGTCATAATCTGTTTATTGTATAGTATTAACTTCAAAACGATGCTTTTAATTAAATATAAATATTCAGTTCAGTGGTTTTTCTGGGCACAGATGCAGTTAAGCGGTTATGCACTTAGCTGATATTTGCTTTTTGAACGCGTTCCAGATTTCCGGACCAAGTCTGCATGAAAAATGGGAGTTAGAAGGTATAAATTCTGTTGCTAATTCAATTTTGACAAAAAGTCAGTTGTCATTATTCCTGAAAGCCACAGATATATATATATATATATATATATACTAGGGGGGCTACCCCCTACTCGCTCCGCTTGTCGACCCCTGATCTGGACTTTTTAAGGAAGGAGTAAACTTAAAGAGCAACCAGATATAGGTCGAAATAAATTAGATTCATGTTCAGCCCAACAGTTTTAACATTAAAAACTAACTTTTGACAGACATTATCGATATCACAAAAACATATAGCCTATGGGTCTGAAGTTTGCATCGTTGGAATGCGACGAAATAATTTCTTATAATTAATTTAATTTATTAAACAATGGAAATTTTATCTAATCCTTTGTTAGAAAGTTATTTTATTTTATAAAACATACTAAATCTATCCACAAAATTAATATGAATTTGTATAACAATGATGCAAAATAATTTTTTTTTCATTTCATGGCCCTCCAACGTTGCAAAATTCAGATCCATTATAGCCTCTACTGTTTGTCTTTCAAATTTCTGTATCGCAGGTATATTATTATAATTCTGTTAGTCAAAGGAAGAAACAACAAATATCAAAATATTACTACTCTGAACATAGTACTCTAATCTGATGAACATTTAGCAAAAGCTACAATTTGCATCTCAAAAAATATCAACTTTCAACAATTTCTGCTGAAATACTTAACAAAGATAAGATATGGGTCTGAAGTTTGCATCATTAGAGTGCAACGAAATAATTTTTTACAATCAAAGTTATTAAGCAATGGAAATTTTATCTAAATCTTTGTTATAAAGTGAATTTATTCAATAAAACACTAAATCTACATACAAAATTAATATTAATTCATATAACCATGAAGCAAATAAAATTTTTTTTTCATTTCGTTGCACTCCAACATTGCAAACTTCAGACCCATGATAATCTCATAAGTGAATTTATTATACCCACTTAATCAAACTTTTTTTAAACTTAAATATTGATATTAGTTATAAAAATAAGTTGTTTTTATATCTCTCATCGTAAAAAAGTTTTAAATGATTTTATTGATATCTTTCTTGTTTACCTGCTTAAATAGCTGCTTAAATATCAATAAAGAACCACACAGAACACAAAATTAGTATACACAGTGTACAAAAACATACAATAAATTTCAAAAATCTCAGTATAATTATAATAAAATTATATTTTATTTCTTTAGAATTCATATATATTTATAGACTATAAATTATGGCTCTTGCTAAACGACCGTCAGATTTCATGAGAGCGCATATACCTATATATTGGTAAAACCTAACCTTCAATTGTCTGTAGTTGAAGAATTGACGCTTAAATAAAGAAAAAAAATAGACAAGGATTGAGGTTTGACTAAAGAAATAATAGTCCCTTCCAGGTCAGACTCTCAAAGCAACAGTTTTTACGTGTTTTTAAATGTGTTATAGTTATTTGGCCGTCAGATCTAACGGTCGTTTAGCAGAGGCGATAAATTATACGATAAATTGTATGATAAAAATATACACACACAAAAATTGAATTGTTTCCTCACTTGAAGTTAATTCTAAAATACTAATATTTTAAACTAAGAAGATATTAAATATCATTGTTAGCGACGACACAAATTTAAAAGTAATTTTAAAATCAACGTAAAAAATATTTTTATCATGAATTCTATATAATTATTCGGGAAATGTATAAATATTTATTATTACATTAATTTTGATGGTTCAACATAAACATTAATAAACATTAAAATAAATAATAATTGGTAGATAAAAAGGGACATTATTTGGAATAATAATAATTTAAAGCCTCATACACAATAGATACTATTTCCCTTTTTTGGCCCTTAATGCTGCTTCTACAATTTTACAATTACAGAGGTCTGATTCTCTACTGCCTCTACCACATAAGCGCGTACAACCGCGTTCGACCGCGTAAGAGCGCACGCGCTCGCTTCTCTCATTGGTCGTCGAAGGCCTGAGCTCGCTCCCAACCAATGAGAGAAGCGAGCGCGTGCGCTCTTACGCGGTCGAACGCGGTTGTACGCGCTTATGTGGTAGAGGCATAAGGGACTCGCCACAAATGACCCGTGGAGTGCCGTGGCGTGCCCGTGGCGTGCCCGTGGCATGCCCGAGCCGTGTCGTGTCGTGTCGTGTCGTGCCGTGTCGTACCGTGTCGTGCCGTGTCGTGCCGTGTCGTGCCGTGTCGTGCCGTGCCGTGTCGTGCCGTGCCGTGTCGTGTGCTTTTGAAAAACGGGTGTTCCGTCTACCAACTCTATTGCGTCCGTGCTTTGATCTGCGATACTCCCGTAGATGTATTAGGGCCTTTGCACGCTAAAAGCATAACGCAAAGGAATAAGGAATAAGAGGGCATAAGGTGGACATAAGGTACTTATGCTCCGCTTATTCCTCTTACGCCCGTGTTGTGTACGCAACGGATCGTGCATAACCCCTAAATTGCTTGTTTTGGAGTAAGTTTTTTAATAATAAATTGCAAGTAAACATTTACCTCTTCATCCATTGTTCAAAAATGTCTACACTAGAATTATTATAAAAATAATCACTAAATGATTAAGAAGAAAACTTTTCTCACTTCTGCACGTTGAAATGATAAAATACAAAAGCCCCTCAAGTTTTATTATTTTGTCAACTTTTTACATTGTAACCAATTAGAGTCAATTAATAATTACAGTAAGCTATTTCATTTCGAAAACTTTACTCCAAAAAAATCAAGAGGTTATGCACGTTTCGTTGCGTGCACAACACGGGCATAAGAGGAATAAGCGGAGCATAAGTACCTTATGTCCACCTTATGCCCTCTTATTCCTTATTCCTTCGCGTTATGCTTTTAGCGTGCAAAGGCCCTTATAGATAGAGTACGGAAGTCGGGCCTCCGACCGTCTCAGAGTTAGAAAGAGAGAGAAGATCGCGGGACATAGCTGTCTCTCTCTCTACTCACGCGTACGCAGTACACGCAGAAAGGGAGCGTCAGCGCCATCGCATGCGCGTGAAGAGAGAGATTGCTACGTCCCGCGATCTTCTCTCTGTCTTTCTCTAACGTTCGGACATTTTCACTTACGGACAACCCTATGTCTCCCCTGCTCTACTATAATACCTCTATGCAATCTCCACGCGCGCTTTGATCCTTGTTGCTTGGAGCACGGACGCAATAGAGTTGGTAGACAGAACACTCGTTTTTCAAAAGCGCACGGCACGTCGGCACGCGACGGTACGTTACCTTGCTTATGACGGTTGAAATTGTAGTATGCGTATGCGCATGCGCAAAACTCCATGTTTTTGTTTTTTTAGTAGCTTTTAGAGGAGCGAATCGAATAAGAGACGACTTGACGGTAATGTCTCGTCTCAACTTACCATTTGTCACATCGACTAAAGTATTTCAATATTTTATGGAACAACTTAAAATTTGTCATACTCATATTTAAAAAACTTCAGTCGATGTGACAAATGGTAAGTCGGGACGAGACGTTATCATCAAGTCGTATCTCACAGTACAGAATCAGACTTACTCGATTCGCGCTTCTAAAAGTTACTAAAAAACCAAAAAACAGAGGTTTGCGCATGCGCATAACACAATTTCAGCCGACCTAACAGTGTGTCGTTTTTGGTATGTGTCGTGTACGACACACTTAGAGAATCAGGGGCCTGATTCACTAAGCGAGTCGGCACGACACGCACAAATTAACGACACACTGCTGTGTCGGCTGAAATTGCACGACACGCATGCGCAAAGCCAATTTTTTTGGGTTTTTTAATAGGTTTTGGAAGCCCGAGTCGAGCGAGACACAGTTGATTGTAATGTCTCGCCTCTACTTACATCGAAATACGTACTATAATTGTATGTCTACGATCAAGTTTAAGTTGGGTCGTAGACACAATGATTGTATCGAACGACTTGACATTATGTCGAACGACGAATGTGACACGAAGATTAAACTTATCTAAAGTACAGTTGTAGTTTTTGCTTTATTTTCCTTTCAAGTGTTACGACCCGTGTCGGGGTCTTTTAGCAGAAAGGCGCTTCTGCAATGGTCGCCAGGTTGACCAATTATAATTCGGGAACGTTGCTCAATTAAGCGCTAAAGCGTACAGAGTTGCGGGAGGTTTGAAATAAAACTCGAACTCGAGTATAACTTTAACTTTAGAGTTTATTAAATTGACTTGAATTGATCACTTTAACAATTTTCAGTTAATTTGTGTCCGTAACTCTATATAAGCTCGATAAGCTCATTAAAATGGAGCCAGCTTGCGCACACTGATGCAATAACTGTTAATAGAACAAAGCCGGATTACGCGCACTGGTGCAATACTGTCACGAAGCGTTAAGGTGCTTGGTAACTTGGAACTACAAGCTTAAGGGCGCAACATACACAGTGGCAAGCACTAGATTAGTTGGCCTCGATCCCAACGTACACAGTGGCAAGCACTAGATTAGTTAGCTATGATCGCAACGTACACAGTGGCAAGCACTAGATTAGTTAGCGATGATCGATTAGAGAGCTTCTGGGCACAACATGCACAAGTACAGCAGAATACCAAGCTAGTTAGTAACGATCCAGGTTTGGTTCTGAGTTCTTGTGGTTCAGTGCTCCTCTTTTATATTCTAAGCGCGGACCTTCCGTGTTCCGTTCGTTAATGGGAGGAGTTTTGCCCTCTGGTGGTGAGAAGATGATTTACTCGAAGTCAATTCTGAAGCCCATAGGTGCTTAGGAGGGCCGGGGCTTCCCTCTCTTCTCGCGAGCCTATTGGTGGGGGAACCCTTGTGGATGCCTAGATTCTGGCCGAAAATCCCTTCTTGAATTGCAGTTCTCGTACCTGTCTTCTAATTGGTTACCCTTTAAAGAGCTATTTGTCACGTAGCCTCGCAAGTCGATTGCACCATAGATCGGCTGATGCAACGTTGCCTGATGCAACACTCATAGCTGCCCTTTCCTATGCTTAACCGTTCCGCATTCCAGAGGTCTCTTGCTATAATGGTCCTTCTCGGAATTGTTGATCCCGAGGAGCTTATTTACGCTCATGCTGCTGTCTTAACCGTCGTTGCGTCCTTCTGTAACCGTTATCCCTTGATTGCGATCCTTGACGAAATCAGTACTTGTTCCTGTAACAGAGCCTTACTCTACCTGAGCGAGCTTTCCCTTACTAATAATCCTGTAATCATTCGCAGTTCTAATTAATTAACAATTAATTATTAATTGTTTATCGCTTACGGTTGCTCTCAATTAATTATTATTATTCATTTTAGGCCGCGGATTATTAGATTATTGTTTATTTAAGGTTATTGTTATTGTTGATTTCTAATTAATAATTCTTGGTTCAGGATTGTTATTCAATGGGAATGCGTTTTTTTTTAAATTATTATTTAACATGTTACTTTATTTAATGTTTATCAGAATTGAGTAATTAAGCAAGCTTTCATTGTAGAATCGCCTAAAGTATTCTACCGCTCGTTCGCGCAAACGCAGTTCATAACAGTCCCCCCCATTTTTTAAAACTCGAACCCATGGTTCGGGCTTTTACTAATTTTGAAATTCAAATTTTCGCGCGCTTATGGGGCTACTCTTGAGTCTTGCTTTTACCGCGAGTCCGAGTGAGGGAGCCACGATTCACGCCGGTTTCCGAGATCGTTGATCACTCGTTGTTGACTGCTACCCGTCAAAACATTGAGCGCTTCCAGCTAGGTGAGAGAAAAACGTTGTGATCTTCTTGGTTTCCGGAGCAGATAATAAATCAGACCATCGATCAGCTTATCAGATAAGTATATTATGTCTATAAACACCATTCGTTTTAGTGACATGATGCTTTGAGACTTGAGAGGAATTTCTTTTCTTTCAGAAATTGATTTTGACACGGAGGAGGGAAAAACAAATATTCAGTCTTCAAAACAGCCAGGAGAAGAAAATTAATAATGAAAGGAAGAAGCAAATAAAAGAATAAATAATAAGAAGTAAACAGAAGGGTATTGTTCGATTAAGATATCAAAATATTATTAGATATGAGAAGTTGCGCTTGTGATAGTCTATATTGTATTCAATTACTAAAACCCTGCTCTATAAAAATCCAATACAGAATTTTTGGTGCTTTCGAAGGATACACATGTGTAATCATTTGACCAAAGGAGAATTCATTACATGAGAAAAGGAAGGAAACGAGGTCTTGGCGCCAACACATTATCAAGGCTTGCTCACTTATTATATTGATGTAGTTCAAATAGATTGGTCAAAATAACAAGGATACACGATCAAAAAAAATGCTGATTAAGTTTATTGAGAAAAGTACAGAACTGGTACAAGGTGATTTAAATGCATAGAAAGAAACACAAAATTAAATGCATAAAAAAACGTTTAAACATATGACAAAAGTCAGATGCATAAAAGTTGAGCACATAATAAAATGAAATACATGATAATAATAAAGTTTAAACACATAATGTGATAAAAGTTAAAGGCATAAAAGTTTAAGCACATGATAAAATGAAATAAAAGTTCGAACACTACAAGGGCAGTGATGCTATGATCATGCCCTCCTTTATCTCCTTTTCATGGAGCATATATGTGTAGCTGCACAATGCACATGCGACTACAAGAGTTATGGTGTGCGGATTGCCATCGCAGTGGCAGCTGGGCACTTTGAGCTCTGTTAAAGAGTCCCACCACATGTCTATGCTGGACGCTCTACTCCTCGTCAATATCCTGAATGCAGTTTAGGCATCTCCAGTCACTTTCTTCTGGCGATAGATAAAAGAAAACCTCACAATGTCCAACTTCTATTGCATTGTTTTGAGTGGCTTTAGTCATCACTCCTGCTAAAAGCATGTTCAATTTTTTTTTATTCTCTGCTATTCTTAGCAACTTGTGGGCTATAAAATGGATGTATTCCTTATGGAGGTAGGGCTGGCACTGGTCTTGGATTCATTGTGAGGATCTTTTTTAATTGGTGAGTAGTGGGTTGGTAAGAGGGGCCTCGTAGGTGGATCCAGACCTCTGCCTCGACCTCGATTTTCATTTCTTCCCCCCTACCTCTATTTCTTCATTCTCTGTCTCCAACTCCATCTCCTCCTCTTTTATTTCCATTGCTAAGGGATCCATTGCTTTTAGCAGGTTAGCGATTACTCAGGCCAAATCATTTTCTCTCAGGCTTGTCTCTCGGCTCGTGAAATGCCGTCACAGGTAATTTTCGTTAGGCAGGATGTAAACAATTAATTGACGACAGAGCTTCTTCTTTCTTTCTTTCTTCCTTCTTGTAGCGCTGGTGTGGCTGCTGTTTACGCAGCCTTTTCCTTACGGGCCATCAACAGGCGGTGCGCATGCGCGCGAAGCGGCGGGTATTTTGAGATGCAGATATCTGAAAGCAGAAATACGAGGGCGCCGCAGCTCACCCCCTTTGCAGGGGATGAGCGGCGGCGCGCTTGTCCACCATGGCTCTCCCCTGGGGAAGGGTAAGGGTGGAGTAGCGCCGAGGGAGTTTGTAGGAGGAAGCAGAAATGTAGTGTTCTAGGGAGAGTATGGAGCTGGAGGAATAGTGAGAATGCTCAGGTTTTTAAAGGCGAATTTCGCAACTCTTTAAAAAGCCGCATAGGAGAGAAATAATGTATGGTTTAGGAGCGTGCAAGAACTGTGAAATGATGTATGGAGGGAAGATTTTTTGTTTGATTAAAGAGCGTGTGAGAGTGGTGCGTTGGTTGACGTAGCGGGGGCAAGACCAGAACACATGGTTGAGGTCTTCTGTGTCCCCACACTGACATTCTGGGGAGTCGGAGAGATTTTTTCAGAATAGGCTGAAAGCTAGGTTGTAGGCGACAGAGCTGCTGGCTGTTGAAGAGTCGCCAGGGCAATGGTTTTCGCGCAAAAAATGATGTAACTCCTGAGAGTGGGGGAAGTCATTTAACACACATCACCGAACGGCCCAGCGAGATGGCGCCATCCCTCGGAAATCGGTACGGTGCTACCGATTAAGGTAGGTAGCGGCGCCTCCCTACTCTTAGCGTGTGCGGTACCACCAAAGACAGAAGGAACCGTCCGTATGATTTCAGCCACATTCAATGTGCTCCGAGCATATTAATTGATCGAAATTATCAAGTTGGTTACCCCAATATACTTTGACATTTCCAATGTACTTTGACATTTTCATAATTGAACTAAAACTATTTATGCTCACCAAACGAATCGTTAACAACTAATCAAAACTGTCCTACTGAGGTGACAAACCTCATCCATCACTTATTTTGAGAGGGGATTTATGAGTGATCTATGAAAATAGCCCCAGTGGGGCAATGCAATCTTAGATTAAAGTCCTTCAACAATTTGTGCTTTAGAGATGAAATTCAAATAAGAAGTTTATTAGAGAGCACGGCTTTATTTTACATAATTTAAGATTTTAAGGGCAAAGCTTATTAGTTTCTCATGACGTAAGGGTAAAATTTGTTAGTTTAACGTTTTTAAGAGTTCTGCGCTTAATTATAGATATTAGTTTATATAATTGAAGTTCTTATTTCCCTTTTTAAGAGTAAAATTTGACTCTAAATAATTTTATAAGGATTGAAAACTTCAATTATTTATTTATTTTTGTTGAAAGGGATTTTTTGCTTCCTCATAGAGGAAGCTTCGTAACGGTGAAAAAAATTTTCGAAAAAAAAATGTTCAAAAAGATGTTTTAAGACGATATATGTGTATATTAGTCAATTTTGATCATTTTTGTTTTCGTGGATGTATGTGTGTGTGTGTGTGTGTGTGTGTGTGTGTGTGTGTGTATGTGTGTGTGTATATTTGAACTCTTCATATCTCCGAAACTAATCGACCGATTTTCGTCGGGTAAAGCTTATTTTCTTCGTCTCGCGGGAAAAGAAAGATACCCTGATGGATTTGAGTTTTTTTTATTTTCTTTTGTTTTATAACCAAAAAACGATTTTGAATTTTTAGATTTTTTGATTTTTTCATATCTTACAGTCATTATTACATAATATAATAAACTTTTCTTGAAAGGTTTTTAAATTACCTATATTTTCCTTTTTTAAAATTTAAAATATCTTCACTCTGTCAATTGTTATTAAGGAAAACTTTTTTATATTTCATAAATTAATTTCTCAAAAAATATTTTATTTATCGACTTGAAATTTTAACCAGTTATTACACTAATTGAAGACTATATATGGTTAAAAGTTCAAGAGATTATCTTCATTTGTTTTTTAGAAAAAAATTATTTTATAAAAAATTTGCGTTTTCGTTGTCGCACGATAACTAGAACAAAAATTATCCAATCGTCGTGAAATTTGGCACAGATGTAGCTTTTATATACCTTCAGATCGAGTTCGTTGCCCAAAAGAATCGGTCCATTACGAAAAAGGATATTTGAGGTTAAAAATTTTTAGAAAAAATTTCTGAATCGCATTTTCTCAGAGATTACTTGATTTATCGACTTAAAATTTCAACCACTTATTAAACTTATAGAAGACTATATTTGGTTAAAATTTCAAGAGATGATCTTAATTTGTTTTTTAGAAAAGAATTATTTTAGAAAAAATTTGCGTTTTCGTTGTCGCACGATAACTAGAGCAAAAATTATCCAATCGTCCTGAAATTTGGCACAGATGTAGCTTTTATATATCTTCAGATCGAGTTCGTTGCCCAAAAAAATCGGTCCATTACGAAAAAAGATATTTGAGGTTAAAAATTTTTTTAAAAAATTTTCGAATCGCGTTTTCTAAAAAAATACATGATTTATCGACTTAAAATTTTAACCACTTATTAAATTTATAGAAGACTATATTTGGTTAAAATTTCAAGAGATTATCTTAATTTGTTTTTTAGAAAAGAATTATTTTAGAAAAAATTTGCGTTTTTGTTGTCGCACGATAACAAGAGCAAAAATTACCTAATCGTCCTGAAATTTGGCACAGATGTAACTTTTATATATCATCAGATCGAGTTCGTTGCCCAAAAAAATCGGTCCATTACGAAAAAAGATATAACGCACAGTTTAAGCTGAATCCGGACCCATGACCCTCTCCTAGTTAGTCTAACCGTACAAGATAAAGTAATATATGGCCGAATCCATCTCAAATCAGACAGCCCGCGTATGCCTATTTCACCTATCATGTTGAAATAAAAATATTTATGTTCTACTCGAAAAAATATTTTACACGTGTTTTTTTATTTTTTTGTTTCATCAAAATTTCATGCGTTCAGCGATGCCGAAAAATTCCGAGAAAATTCTTTCATTGAGAAAAAAAATTTTCAATGTGATTTTCAAACTGCTATTGTTTCAGCAGTTTTTCGAGCTTTTAAACGTGTAACACACAATTTCACTCAGTTTTGAGTCCTCTTTAACGGCCTTAATGTCATTTTCAAAAAAAATAAAAAATCCACGAGCTATGCACTTTTTACTGAAAAATTCATTTTTTAGGGAAGTGCCTTTTTCTCGAAAACCCCATGTTTTTTTTGCACAATTTTTGTTGTCGTGATAGAGGACGGTAATGCCTAGCTAGACGTATTTGTGAGATTCGGTACTTTTTCCCTGGGATAGCGATCACTAATGAGATAACACACAAACAAATTTTTCACGCCTAATGCTTATATATAGTCAATGATATTAGAGTCAATGTAAAGGTATTTGTCTTTGTGTGTATGTAATATACAGGTACACATAACTATGTATTTATTTGTTATTTGCGTCTTTTTGATTTTTTATTTTTATACCTTTTTTTCATTTGTATACCTATTTTACTACCTTTGTTTTTCTGCTTCATTGTTCTTAATTCAGTAAGCGGACGATCAGCGGTCTTTGCTGTCAAACAATGTATTTTATCGTCACATGTTTTTTTAACCCATATATGAGTTTTTTGAATTCCAGGATACTTTGGAGTTGTAAGGCAATGCATATTTTTTTGTTTTCTGAATTGTTCTATTTCAGCATCTTGTAAATGTATTATTTTAATAGCATCAGTATATTTTTGAACATGTATTGCAAAATCATTTGCGTTTTGAATAGCTTCTTCAAGGGGCTCTCGAAGATTATGCGAAGTAGCATAATGCTTTATAAGTCCACCCACACCATCTACAGCTCCTTTGCCGTGCCCAGTAGCAGAGAACAACCATTTTATATCACACGGTGCTCGTTTTAGTTCATCTAATTGAAAGCGATTTTTAAAGTGACTCGCAGCGCCGTCTGATACGATGGTAATTTTTTTAATTGAATCACAACAATTTTCTTTCAAGAATTTTATAATTTTTTGTACTGCTAGCAAAGCATACGCTGAATCATGTTTTCGGTCATCACTTATAACTGCGAAACTTTGTGTCGAATCCCCTTGATAAGAGACTGCTGTGAAAATAGAAATTTGATCATTAACCCAATGATTTCCTTGAACAGCTTTATTATGAATCACAGCCCAGTTTTCAGCGAAGTCTATTTGAAGAACTAAATGATGTGAGTCTTTTTTAGCACTTTCTCTTTCTGTTTTTATAGCTTTGCGTTGTATATTTTTTACATACATGTGAGTACTAACCCTCATGGTCCAAACCGAAAGTTCATCTTTAAAAGCAGAAATTGATAGTGTCTTTTTAATCAGGTTTCCATTATCCCACAAAGCATATGTAATTTCTTCTGTGCCTTCTACATCTTGCAGTTTTAAAACATGAAACGTAATTCCCTTAATCCCTGGACATAGTTTACATTCTTGTAAATAACATAAATCAGATGGCTCAGAACACATTGTTGCATTTATTATTTGTGACCGACTTTCATCCAACTCTGTGACGTTACTCCCTCTAAAATTAATTAAGCTCGTAAGAAATAAATCATAATTTGCGCAATAGATACAGAGACAAACTTCTTTGATGGGGCTAAGTAAGACATACTTTGGTCGCAAACTATAAAATTTCGATTTTCCAATTCTCAATTCTGGATAATCATTTTTAAATACTTTATACGTCTCTTTTAAACTTCGAGTAAGAAAACGCTTAACTTTTTTCTCTTTTTTATTGTTAACTTTAATTGTAACAACGTCACATTTATTAGGACTTTGTCTTGAACAATTAAAATCATCATTTAAATAATATTCCATAACAATTTTTTCCATGTTTTCATCAATCGGATGGCCTGAATTTGCATCTGGTTCTGAATAAATTCCTTTTTCTTTAACAAGATTTCTCGATTTGTTGATCATATACATTGTTATTTCTGGAAATAAAGATAAAATTTCATGTTTTGTAAAGGATGAAGGTAGCAAAGTCAGAATTTTTATTTTTTCTGATACCGTAGAACACTTTTGCAAGGCTAGACCAAGATTTTGTATCCATTCTGTACAATGGCATACAGTTGATTCATTTGCTGTTATAGAAACGTCATAAACATTGTTCAACTTCACATCAAGGGTATTAGACAATGTTGAAAGTATTTTTTTTTCTTCTTTGTTACGTAATTTTCAATTGATTTTTCATATATAAGATTTTTTCTTTTAAGAGGCGATACAGAACCTAAGAAAGATGTACTTATTTCATTATTAAATTCTTCAATGCGTTCTGGAGTACTTGGTAAAAAATCTTCATCTCTATCAACTACGTTATCGGTAACTTCATTATCCGTTATAAATTCATTGTCAGTACTACTCACCAATTCTAAAGCACGATTGTAACAATGTTGACACAGATATGTAGAAGGTGTCAAAGGTAAATGAGGATAGAGGTGCTTCAATGGATGAGCAAGATTCTCAAGTTGTTTTAAACGTACGGAACTAGATTTGTAAATAATTTGTTTGTGTTTGTCTAAAAAGTCTGCACATTTGATTCTCTCTGTTGAGTAATATTGAGACATCGTAGTTGAGTTGATAAGGTGTAAATATGTAATAATTTTCCAAAAGATGATGGTTTTAAATAAGACGAGATGTGTGATATATAGCAGAAACCGAACTTTTCTTTGTAAATGTTAAGTCAAACCATATCCATCTAGCGGACAAATGTACTAGTACATATACTCCTATAAGTAGGCGCACGTACATGTATATTACATACGCACAAAGATAAATACCTTTACATTGACTCTAATATCATTGACTATATATAAGCGTTAAGCGTGAAAAATTTGTTTGTGTGTTATCTCATTAGTGATCGCTATCCCAGGAAAAAAGTACCGAATCTCACAAATACGTCTAGCTAGGCATTACCGTCCTCTATCACAACAACAAAAATTGTGCAAAAAAAACATGGGGTTTTCGAGAAAAAGGCACTTCTCTAAAAAATGAATTTTTCAGTAAAAAGTGCATAGCTCGTGGATTTTTTATTTTTTTTTTGAAAATGACATTAAGGCCGTTAAAGAGGGCTCAAAACTGAGTGAAATTATGTGTTACACGTTTAAAAGCTTGAAAAACTGCTGAAACAATAGCAGTCTGAAAATCACATTGAAAATTTTTTTTCTCAATGAAAGAATTTTCTCGGAATTTTTCGGTATCGCTGAACGCATGAAATTTTGATGAAACAAAAAAATAAAAAAACACGTGTAAAATATTTTTTCGAGTAGAACATAAATATTTTTATTTCAACATGATAGGTGAAATAGGCATACGCGGGCTGTCTGATTTGAGATGGATTCGGCCATATATAAAGTATATTATAAAGTATTAAATTTTAAATATTAGAAGTAAAAATTAATTAAAGGGATCAATAAATTAAGTTTGAGGAAGCTACATGCCAATGAATTGGCAGCGGTTTTTTTTAAGGGTGAAGGGAGCCCCTTTTCCACCGCTCCCTTCTGTGAGACTCTCTATGGATCCGCTAGGACTCTACTCGACAGAATATATCGAGAGCACACCAAGCTATCCATCCCAGGATAATAAATAAAATAATGCCATTTACGCTAAAAATCCTGGTCGTCTCTCCTTGTACCCTTTATTTTTATTTAGTTAATTACAAGGTGATGTTACAAAATTACATAATTTTACGCAGTGAGAACATTAATTAGGGCGCAAGTACGCATATTTCAATTTATCTAGGTACACTACCTTAGTTCGGCTATTACCGATATCGATTCGCGCATTTCGATCACCCATTATTTCAATAATTTTATATCTCCCGGCATATTGCTCGTTAAATTTACCTATCTGAGGTTCTTTTAATAAATAGGCGTCTTCCCCTTCTTTAAAATCTTTAATATTTAGTTTTTGATCGTAATATCGCTTAGATTTTTCTTTAGCTTCAAGTATTTTTTCTTTTGTAGTTGCTTGCGAATAATTTACCTTAGCTATTAATTCATCGAGATACATCACATACGTTTTATCGATTACTTTATTGTCAAATTCGGGGGGGGGGGCGAGCCGTTTGACCGAAAATTAGTTCGTAAGGAGTAAATTCATGAACAGAATGGACCGTTGTGTTGTACAAAAACACCGCACATCTAACCCAATCTGCTTTATCTATATACATTTTTAAATATTCTACTAAGGTATGGTGGCTGCGTTCTAATGATGCTATTCTTTGCGGCCTAAATGCAGTAGATCTACGCTGTTTTATCCTAAATATTTTTGCAAATTTATTTAATAATTGACTCTGGAAATTACTTCCTTGATTGGTTTTAATGGCCTTTGGACAACCAAATCTACAAATAAATTCTTGCGAAAATACTGTGGCTACCATTTCCGCAGTGATGTCAGAAAGTGGGAGTACATCTGAATATTTAGTTAAGTTACATTGTAAGGTTAACAAATACTTATTTCCGGCAATTGTTATTGGTAAGGGTCCAATAATGTCCATTTCTAGGATTTCGAAAGCTTCAGAAAGCTGGTTATTGTCATGGGAAATTTAGTTTTCACGCAAACAAGTTTTCTTTTCTGACATTCCTCGCACGTTCTGACATATTTAGTAATCTCTTCCTTCATACCAGGCCAGAAATATTGTTCGCGAATACGTTGGTACGTTTTCGAAATACCTTTATGACCTCCAACCGCGGAATCGTGCGCTTCATTAATAATTATAATTGCTGGGAGGTCGTTAGGTGATGGAATGACGACTTCTCCGATACAAATTGTAATTTTTAAATCCCCCGTATTCCATTTAAAACGTAGCGCTACTTCAATAGGTAACCAATGCAATTTTTCTAAAGCATCGCCATTTTTTGATATGCTAACAGAGACTACGCCCTTCTTGCTCATTGCAGATTGTAAAGAAGTAAGACAGTCAACAACTGTAATAATCGCGGGTGCATCATCAGCCTTGTCTTTAATAAAAAGTGAATAAATAATTTTTTTAGTATGAAGCTCCGTTCTGACAATCGCGCCTACACCAATATTTTGTTCTCGTAATCCGTCTAAGTCTATCATACCTAAATCAGTCAATTGTTGGCATACAGGAGTGATTAATTCACAGTCTACGGACATAAAATCAGCAATATTGTCTTGTCTCATTACCAATTGATCACTGGAATATGCGACGTGTTCAATTATAAAGGCAAAGCTTACACCAACGACAGGAGAGGAGTTATAATTATTTATATGAATATCAGATATACAAGGATCATGATCGCCCACTAGCAAGAAATGTGTCATGGGATAAATCATCCGTCGTCTTTTTAAAAGTAAGGTTACCTCGTGCACACTAGCTTTATTAGTCTCATTCACAACAACGCCCATTGTGGTTCCCAGCAAATCCATGCTGGGACCACCAGCCCTATTGACACCTGTCGCAGCACCCAACAAATCCATGCTGGAGCTACAGGCCCACGTATTGACACCTATCGCAGCACCCAGCAAATCCATGCTGGAGCTACCGACCCACGTATTGACCAAGTCATCATCTGTTCTCATTATTCCATAAGGAAGGGATTCAGAATCTTCTGAATTGTCCTCGTCCTTATGGACTTCTGCCTCCAGAGACTTCAGAATGATAGGACCTTTGGAATCCTCTGAACTTCTTCTGTCCCTGGGGCTAGCTTCAGAGGCTCCGAAATGATAGGACTTTTGGAATCCTCTGAACCTTTTCTATCACTGGGGACTAGCTTCAGAGGCTCCGAAATAATAGGATTTTTGGAATCCTCTGACCTTTTTCTGTCACTGGGGACTAGCTTCAAAGGCTCCAGAATAATAGGATTTTTGAACAAAAGGAATAAATGTTCAATGATTCTTTCTGTCTGAAGGATCGGATTCCGAGATAGGACGTCAGCATTCGTATTTATTATTCCAAGTTTATATACCATATCGTATTCATATTTTTGTAACTTAGTTCCTCACATGCCCACTCGAGCCATCGTATCCTTCAGGCCAATCAGCCATATCAGTGATCGATGATCCGTAACCAAGGTAAATTTTTTACCATACAGATAAGAACTGAAATGAGTCACTGCTCTAACTACAGCTAAAAGCTCCTTTTCTGTCGTGGTATATCTCGTCTCAGCGTCTAACATGGTTGAGGAGTAATAAGCGATGGGCAAATCATTACCTATAGGCCTTGACTAAGAACCGCTCCTATCGCGTAATCTGATGCGTCCATAGTTAAAATGAAAGGTTAGTTAAAATTTGGAAATTGCAACAAGGGTTGGGAGCATAACAGAGATTTTAACTCAGTAAACGCGACTTCTTGATTGGTTTCCCAAACGAAGGGTATTTCTTTCTTTAATAAGACATTCAAAGGTTTTGTAATCTTCGCAAAATTTCGGATCAAGCGGCGATAATACCCAGCTAAACCTAGAAATTGTTTTATATTTTTACGGGTTTTTGGATGCGGAAAATAAAAAACTGCTTCTGTTTTCTTTGAATCAGGCCTTACTCCGTTTTCTGAAATTACGTGACCTAAATACGATACTTCCTTTCTGAGGAATAGGCACTTATCAGGTTGCAATGTTAATCCGGCAGTTTTTTATTCTACCGAATAATTTTTTAATTTTTTCATTATGTTCTTTTAATGAGACTGCGTATAACACAATGTCGTCCATATACACAAATAATTCGATACCTTGCAACCCAGTAAGTATTCTTTCCATCAGAGCTTGGAAGGTAGCCGGAGCTTCCCTCAGACACCTTGCCATTCGTTTGAATTGTAAATGTTGAAATGGTGTCGAAAATGCGGTTTTAGAAGAATCTTCAGGATCAATGGGAACCTGATGGAAACCCGAGGCTAAATCTAATGTTGAAAAGTATTTACATCGTCCTAATTGGTCGAGAATTTTGGTGATGTTAGGCAAGGGGTAGGCCGAAGCTATTGTTTTTTCATTAAGTTTTCTAAAATCGATAACTAACCTCCACCTTCTGTTACCCTTTGAGTCAACTTTTTTTGGCACTATCCAATGGGGCGAATTATATGGAGACTCGAACTTCTCAATAATATCATCTTCCTTTGACTTCTCTACCTGTCTCTGAATTTCGTCCCTGAGATGTGGAGGGTGTCTATATTGTCGAACATTTATAGGAACATTATCAGTCGTGGGAATTTTATGTTTTACTACCGAAATTTTACTTAATTTATCCCCAGGAAAATGAAACTGATAAGGAAACTCCTTTACTAATTGCCGAATGTTACTTAGCTCTTCCGCGCTAAACTCTTTTAAATCCAAAGCTGCAATCTTTGCGGGCTTTTTCAATATCGTTGTTATTTATTGCCCTTATATCCCTTACGGGGACGATGGTATGATCAAAAGGCTCTAATGTCACTGGTAGTATATATTTATAATAAACAGATGCGCATAACCCTCTTTATTTTTAACTATACATTCGCCCGCGAAAATACCGGGTCCTGCTTTAAGTTTAGGTATACATCCACTCTATTAATCATTATTTTGAATTTTAACTCTGTATAAAGTCTTAGTTCGAGCTGGTAAATAGATATTGTCATGGCTCACAAAAGGGATCGCCTGGGTATTGCTACGATTTAATATCAACTGCTCCTTTAAGAACGAAAGTTTGGCATACTTTGTCCTTAGAAATCCTAGTCCGAGAATACCGTCATGTTCGAAAAGGAAAATTATCTGACACTATATTCATGCGACAACGTACATCTCCGAAATTAATATCTACCCATCCTATCGTTTTTACCAAGCCCTCGCTTATACCTGATAATCCGTATAACATATCCCGATTAATAAGCGTACCGAGTTTAAGAATATTTAATTTAAGCAGATTCAATTCAGATTCTGTATCTATTAGAAATGGCGGATTACCAATTCTTAAAGAAGAACTTTGTAACGTTACACAGGGAGCTCTTGTTTCGCCTGTTCTCCCGATCGCGACAATGGCTCGATTTTGGACACCGATGTCGTCGGTTGACCGCTTGTCACTGTTGTTCATGGGACGAACGCGATTCGCGTTTAAAGACCCTGGCAAAGACTGCCCCCCTTTAGTGCCATTTTTCAAAAAACATCTCTCGGTAGAGTGCCCGGCTCGTTTACAAAAGTCGCAAAAATAACTAACCCTGCGCCGCTTGTTTTCACGATTATCTCTACAATTTTTTGAAATATGTCCTATCTCCACATTGAAAACACTTAATTGTGAAGCGAGAACTTGATTGATCGTTACATTTTTCTAATTCAGGTTCAATTGGATTGCAAATTACTTGATTCGCCGGTTCCGATCGCGGATAATCCCCTCTACTTGCACCTTTCCTCTGATTAACGAGACGTTCGATGTCAATCATTGATAATGAAAATGTAGCTTATATAGGCGAAAATGACCATAATCTTTCAAGCGAGTTATAGCGTAATGGATAGGGTGCCTGCGCAGGAAACCAAAGTTCGTGAGTTCGATTCTCGGTTGGATCGGAAATTTTATGTATCACTTTTTTTCTGCGATAATGTATTTGCTATCCATTGAGGAAACAAGTTTCATTAACGAATAAGCGTTATATATTATTTTTTTTGTTTGTATTGTTACGTGATTTTTCACTTAATTAATCACGTGAGAAATTGCGCCAAATCGTCGCGTGAGAAATCACGTGAGAAATCATATGATTAATCCCGTGATTTTTTCGCCAGGGACTTAATTGTTTGTCTATGATCAATTTTTGTACTTTAATTGTATGTCTATGATCAATTTTGTACTTTAACTGTATGTCTATGATCAAATTAAGTCGTGTCATAGACACAATCATTGTATCGAACGACTTGACATTGTGTCGAACGGCGAATGTGACACGAATATTAAACTTATCTAAACTACAGTTGTAGTTTTGGCTTTATTTTCCTTTCAAGATAATATAAGGCTCTTGCTAAATGACCGTCAGATTTCGTGAGCGCATAGACAGGGATTGAGGTTTGACTGAAGAAATGACAGTTCCTTCCAGGTCAGACTCTCAAAACAGCAGTTTAATCTGACGGTCGCTTAGCAGAGGTATAATAACAATCAAGAGGAAAAATCTAATGTTGGGTCTACTTAGTGAAGGGCTCCCGGAGTTCGGAAACGGGAAATAATAACTAGATCTAGTTATTTTTGAGCAGTGCTAAGTTCAAGGCAGAGAATTTGCTGAGAATGCAGCATGGGGATGGGGACAGTCTAACTAGCCTGACCTGACTCTGAAATACACGTTGCAATGTCGCGCTTACACTCGGTCACTCACTAAAGCTTTCTCTGCCTTGAACTTAGCACTGGTCGAAAATAACTTGATCTAGTTATTATTTCCCGTTTCCGACTCCGGTGGCCCATCACTGACAAGGAAACGTCCCGAAATGTCAAATTCAAAAAATTACAAAAACTATACTAGGTAGTAGTCCTCCATGAGACATTCACAAATATATTTTTTTTATCGACAACCAATGCCTTTTTGAGGGTTAAATCCACGCCGGAAGTTCACATTGAAAAATGATTTTTTCGATATGTCTCTGTCTCTATTCAATTTTTTTTTCTGAAATAAATTGGAAAATGTTTCTTATAAAAAGTACAAGTAATCTAGAGAGTGTGTATATATATATATATATGTGTGTGTGTGTGTGTATATGTATATATATATATATATATAGGTATATGTGTTGGTACTTTTGGGGTATATATACACCATAGATTGCTACTTTTGGGGACTTTTGTCCTTTTTGGGGACCGGCTTCAAAAATACGATGCATCTATCGCTACTTTTGAGGTCCATAAGGCTTCGCTACAATACATCTTAGGTAGTTTTCCGGGCTTTTGTTCCGGAATTTCGGTACTAAAAGCGGGCGCCGCAGGCCCCCTGCGAACCACGGTACCCTTAGGGTCATTATTTCTTTAGTCAAGTGTATTTGTTCCGGTATTCCAATGTAAACTCTCAGAGTAAGAAACTCTAGGACCCCAATAGTACCGATGTGTGTATTTATATATATATATATATGTTAGTGTTGTTTTTGAACATCAGCCCACCTCATCCGCCCCTCGCCGCCCTCTCTGCCCGCTCCGCCGCCCGCCCCTCAGCCCACCCATCAAAATAACGTAAAAATTAGCGTATTTATATGAGTTTTTTTTTTTAAATAGCCTCTGAGGCCCCGTCACCCACCTCTCAGGCACCACTCTGCCCCCTCCTCCGCCCGCCCCTCGTTCTACCCTCTTCCCGCCACTCATAGTCACTTTTTTCTTTAATCGTATTTATCATTTCGGTATACATGCGACAAAGATCTTTTTTTCTCACACAACGCGTAAAGTATTGTGTTTTCACATTGACCTCAGTCTCGCTTCGCTCGGACCGTAAATAATTATAAACGGCACTAATCATTGGAAAAAAATAGACATACGAGTATAGGCTTCGCAGTTTCTAGGAATGAAGTTATGTGACGTTTTCGACCCTGAAATTAAAGATTAAGCACAAACAACTTTCTGTAAGGTATATGGGAAAATTGTATATTGTCTCCCAACAATGAGGACCATTGATATTTTTTTTAACACAAATAAGTATATCTTTTCCACGCCACCCAAGAGGTAGATAGATAGGCGCGCTTTTTTTATAGAGGTTTCCCTTTTTTGTATCTTTGAATTCATTTTCCATTAAATATTTCATTATTTTTTCATAATAAAAAGTTAGTAAAAAATGGCCTATTCCTTTGTTAAAAAAAATTTTTAATTTTCAAGTATTACTTTTGCTCTACTAAATAAACTGTAACGCGTGCGCGAGTTAGGTACGAGGGTCATTTGATAAGTACCTAGCCTACAAATGAAAACACCAAAATTTTACAAAAAATAAAATTTATTTTTCAATGTAGTCTCCTTTTAGTTGAATACACTTGGTCCAGCGGTGTTCCAATTTTGTTAACCCCGTTGAAAAAAATGTTTTCTCTTGGTTTGCAAAATAGGCCTCCGTGGCGGCGATTATTTCGTTATTGGAGTGGAATCTCTTCCCGGCGAGCGAATTTTTTAGGTTCGGAAACAAAAAAAAGTCGCACGGAGCCAAATCTGGAGAATACGGTGGATGGGGCAGCAGTTCGTAGCGTAATTCGACCAATTTAGCCGTGGCGAGTGCAGAAGTGTGAGCCGGTGCATTATCGTGGTGGAAAAGCACTTTCATTTTAGACAAATGGGGCCGTTTTTCTTCTAACACGGCGTCAAATCGGCTCAATAGTTCGGTGTAGTACTGTCCTGTGACCGTTTTGCCCTTCTCCAGATAGTCAATAAAAATCACACCTTGAAAATCCGAGAAAACAGTGGCCATCACCTTTCCGGCCGACGGGACCGTCTTCGCCTTCTTCGGAGCAGGTTCACCGGGTTAGGTCCACTGTTTTGACTGCTCCTTGGTCTGTGGAGTGTAGTGGTGAATCCATGTTTCGTCGACGGTCACGTAACGACGCAAAAACTCTTTTGGATTGCGATTAAACAGCTCCAAACACTGCTCTGAACTGGTCACACGGATGCGCTTGTTGTCTGCAGTCAGCAAACGCGGCACCCACCTTGCTGACAGCTTTCTCATGCCTAAAATCTCATGTAGGATATGCCACACGCGTTCTTCTGAGATGCCTACTATCGCAGCTATCTCGTGCACCTTTAATCGGCAGTCTGACAAAACGATATCGTGTATTTTTGTCACGTTCTCCTCCGTAGTGGCTGTTTTCGGAGCACCTGGGCGTGGATCATCAAAAACCGACGTACGACCACGTTGAAACTCGTTATACCAAAATTTAACGGTCGCCATCGAAGGAGAAGCATCCCCATACACTGCATCCAAGCGTTCTTTAATTTCACTGCGCAATTTCCCTTCCAAAAACAAGAATCGAATCACCGACCGATATTGTTCTTTCTCCATTTTTTCAAAAATCAACGGACACATTTGCTTTCACACGCTCTCAAAAATAAACTACAACTCCGATCCGGCTGAAATTTCGTCTGTAACCGTTTACAGGAAAATACTGCACTGTAGTGTATTTCTGGTGCGATAGTGGCACCATCTGGCGGTGAGGCTAGGTACTTGTCAAATGACCCTCGTAATTCGAGATTCGAATTACCCGCACCGAGCAGGCATGCTCACTGGGGGCGCGAGCGCGAGAGCATTCTGACCGGATTAGAACGGTTTCGCGACGCGTAATATGCCCGTGGCGTACCCGCGAAGCTGCTACGGCTTTATGCGAGTCACGGCAGCCATATTCGTGTCTGCCATCGCGCCGAAAACGTCTCCTCCGTGTCTCTTGTAAGTTACCTCGTCCGCGCCGTCGCATCGTGTTTTAGAATTACCGCGAGAGTAGTGAAGGCACCGATATAGTGTGTACGTGCGGAAGAGAGACAGAGAGAGTGCGATCCCCAGCCGCGTGAGCCACACGAGACCGCAGCCAGCCCGCCTGTCGACCCAATACAGCGAGTAAGAGAGAGAGAGAAAGAGAGCGCAACTGCTGTGCGAGCAACAGAGAGCGAGAGAGAGCCGAGTGCACCGGCTGCATCTTCCTAACGTAAGTTTTCTACTCTCCTCTCGAGGGTTTATTGTAAAGGCTCGCACGAAAATCGCCCCGTGCAAGCTTTCTGTGCCGTGCACGTGCGGGTGTGTGTCAGCCCGCCGTACTTTAACACCGGCGCGAGATTAGCAGCTTCGCCGCGCGCCGTATTGTTCGCGCGTTTGAATATTAACTGTCGCGCGCGAACTAACAGTTTGTTTTAATAAGCATGTGGGTTGTGCATGTAATTGTTATTGGTTTTAATATACTGTGATATCTAGTTACTAGTCGCATTGTTCATTACAACCTGTCCTTCTCCCGGATACCGCCGCCTCCGCGGGAAAACAACTCCCCCGGTCGTTTTCATATCTGAGCATAGCGGCCGCGCACTTTACTCTTCGAGCGCGTGCTTTTCACTCAGCGATCCAATTAGTTGGAAAGCGAAGTTCGCATGCGATCTTCCCGTTGAATTCGGGATTCCAGGAGCAGATCTCCGGCCAAGTCATTTTAGTCTGACACCCGCGGCACGGTGTTCTAGGGCATTGCTGGCCTGTGGCTTGTTGGGATTTTCCCCCACTAGCCATCCCGTTACAAAACATTTGTTATATTTTTAAACATTTTTATAGTTATTTAATTAACATAAATTTTTCATACAGAAAATCATACAGAAAATCAACAAAGAATTATTTTTGAAGAAAATAATTCTTTGTTATTATATAATAAGTCGTTTAAATATTGTTTCTCCAAAGGATGTTGAACGGCTTCATTTAAAATTAATTTTAAATAGTATTAAAGGTGCAATTCCGTTTCAAGATTTACGAACGTATGAAAAAATTACATATAACACATAGAGAGAAACTACAATAAAAATGGGTTTAGTTGATGATGACTTACAAATAAAAAATATTTTTAAAGAAGCTTGTGACGTTAGGTTAGGATATCAACTACGTCAACTTTTTGCTTGGTATTTACTATCTGAAAATATTAATGGTAATAATATTTGGAAGGAATTTAATAACTTTTTCATAGAAGATTTTAAAGATGATAAATTAAACAATGCCCTCATACAAATAAATGAAATATTATTTTTAAACGAAAAATCATGTATAGATTTTGGATTGCCTGAACTAAATAAAATCTTAAAAATTCAATGTAATGAAGTTAATAAGACTGAAATTTTATTCTGTGCAGAAATTTTTAGTAACATGTATACACAACTAAATTTAGAACAAAAGTATATTTTTGAGAAATTATTAAATAATGAACATAAGATTCATTTGATAGACGGACCTGGTGGTTCAGGTAAAACATTTTTATACAAAACATTAATTTTTTACTTTTTCTCTAAAGAAAAAAAAATGTTATCAATGTCTTGGACTGGTATTACGTCAATACTATTACCAAAAGGAAGGACAAGTGAAAAAACATTTAAATTACCTTTAGATTTAAAAAGTATAGAAAGTGCATTTTTTAAATTAGACTCTGATAAGAGAAAATTACGGGAAGTAGATGCAATAATTTAGGACGAGGCATCAATGATACCAAAAAAAGCTTTAGACATTGTAGATAAAACATTAAGAGATGTTTGTAATAATAATTTACCATTTGGGGGGAAATTAATTGTATTAGGAGGAGATTTTCGCAAATTCTTCCAGTTATTAAAAACGGTTGTAGAAACACAATTATACAAGAAACAATAAAATATTCAGATATTTAGCCACTTTTCATTATAATGAAGTTAAAAAAAATATTCGTTCTAACAATGAAGAATTCGCTTCATTTTTATTAGATATTGGAGAGGGAATAATTAATCCATTCAAAGTACCAAACAGTTGGAAAACTGACGATGATTGTTTGAAAATATATATAGATATAAATTATAATTTATCTATGAATAGTGTCATTTTAACGTCTCATAATGAAGATTCAACTATTCTGAATAATACAATTTTAAAATTGATCGATAGTGATGAAATGACTTATTATAGTATAGATACTGCTACGTGTAAAGGTGTTGATCTATCAGATGATAATATTTACATAAATTTTCCTATTGAATATTTGCATAATATTCGTGAAGGTTTACCTCCACATAAATTAAATCTGAAAATTAATGCGATAGTAATATTAATAAGAAACTTAAATATAAATGATGGTTTATGCAACGGAACGCGATTAAAAATAACTAGACTATAGATGTAGGAATCCTAATAATATATTTATTCAAAATGATTCGGAAAATACAGAGGAAATTATCAATATTGTGTGGAAAGAAATTTTTGATGAACAATTATAATTATTCTTATATTTATTATGTAATAAAATTACAAATTATTGTTTATAATATATATTAATTCAAGGTATATTAAATTAAAAAACATGTCAGACCAAGGTGATGTAAAATCAATACCATTACAAATCCTTTGGAATCCAAGAGAAAAAAAATTTATAGAAGTTCACACCATTGAACAAGCTCAAATTTTAGACGATTTAAATAAACAGTTGTTAAAACATGACCACGAGGACAATAATTATATGAACAATTTAATAGATGAATACAATAATCATTTAAACCAAAATAAAACAGAATTTCCAGTATTATGGGATACAGAAAAAAAAAAAAAATATGTAGAAGTGTATACATTGGAAGAAGAAAATCGACAGTCCGAATTAAATACAAAAATAGAAGAAAATATAAAAGAAACAAATAAGTATAATGAATATTTAGAGGAGTCATTGAAAGTATATAATTTAAATTATATAAAAAATCTAATTAAAGATCTTAGTAGATAATTGGTCTGCTCTCAGCGACCTGCAAAATTGGTCTACTTTTATTGACTTTTAAATTAAAAAAAAATGTCTTAATTGGTCTGCTATCAACGACATTATTAAAAAATATTTTTAAAATCGGTCTGCTATCAGGGACCTTTAAAATTAGTCTCCTACCAACGATCTTCAAAGCCAGTCTGTTATCAGCGACCTTCAAAACCAGTCTGCTATCAGCGACATTCAAAATCGGTCTGCTATCAGCGATCTTCAAAATCTGTCTGCTATCAAACCTCCAAAATTGATTAGCTTTCAAAAATCGGGTTTCTATGAGCGACCTTCAAAATCGGTCTGCTATCAGCGACCTTCAAAATAGGTCAGACATATACATGTCAGTATTCAGACCTCCAAGATTGATTAGCTTTCAACAACCTTTAAAATTAACATATTTTCAATGACTTACAAACTGATCTTTTGCTTAATCTTCAAAATCGATCTACTTTTAGAATTCAACAACGGTTTCGATTTAAGTTTCGGTCTGCTTTCAGCGACCTTCATAATTAATATTTTTAGCGTCATACTTTGAGCGACCTTTGAAATCAATATGAAGTTCAAAAGCTTTGAATGACTTTCAAGCTTAAAATTTATGTTATTTAAATAACTATAAAAATGTTTAAAAATATAACATATGTTTATTCAATAGAATAAAAGTAATACTTGAAAATTATACAGTTTTTTTAACCCATTAGGTGGCAAACGTCCATGGTTGCAACGCTTCGATTTGACATTATCTCATTCGTCCAATTCTCAATGGATTTTGATGAAACTTGGTTTCCTTATGTTTTAGGGTATGCTCTTTCTAAAATTCACCAAGTTTTTTTCAAAAAATGTACAGAAAAAGATATATGGCCGATTTTTTTGGAAAAAGTCGAAATTTTTTTCAATTTTTTTTCAAATTTCGCTCTGCGAAAAAGAAAGGGACCTTAAAGTATACTCCCTAAACAATTTTTTTCGCGACATGAGACGATAATCTTTCAAATACACTTGATTTTATTCAAAAATGTTGATTAGAAAAAAAATATGGCGGTTTTTGTATCGTAGTGTAATATAAAACTTCATGATTTTTTACTCAAAAAATATCAAATATTGGAAAAAATTTTATAGAACAAAAAGTGCTCAAAATTGATCAAGGAACACGTGTGAATTTTTCCGGATCGATTTGGAAAGATCGTACCCTAAAACATAAGAAAACCAAGTTTCATCAAAATCCATTGAGAATTGGACGAATGACGTAATGTCAAATCGAAGCATTGCAACCATGGACGTTTGCCACTTAATGGGTTAACAGAGGAATAGGCATTTTTTACTAACTTTTTATTACGAAAACAAAAAATGACATATTTAATGGAAAATGAATTCAAAGATAGTAAAAACGGGGAAAACCTCTATAAAAAAACGCGCCTATCTATCTACCTCTTGGGTGGTGTGGAAAAGATAGACTTTTTATATCTCTGGGAGCGTCCGCCAGAAACCAGCCAGCGGGCGCGCGGGACGCATTTTTCATGCAAAACACGCTCTGTTCAACTCGCTCATAATCGTATTCTGAGTCTCTCAGGAAAAAACAAAAGATATATATCTATAGATTTTTCCTGCTCTTTCCAATCGTGCTATTCTTTTTACTCCGAAACTTTTTCTTCTGGTCGAAAATTCAAGTTGAAAGTTCAGAGACATTTTTCTCAAAGTATTCATGTTTTTTTTCAAAATGCATAGCACCATTTGAAAGTAAAAGTTATAAGCTATAAAACCCTACATTTTCAAGTTGGAGAAACGTAGAGCTCAGAAGTAATAAGATTGAAAAGACAGCGGCGAGCGGCCGCGTGAAATCTGTTCTGCTCTTGGACGCGCCTCTGTATGCGTATATATCTATTATACTTTAATCGTTGCATCATTTTCACTTATTATCATTTCTGCTACTAGAGGGACCACAGAGTCGTTCCCAATACTTAAAAAAGCTCCTTGGAAGGTATTTATCACCCACTGAAAATGTTTTCTTTCTCAATATTTATTATTTTCATAATAAAAAAAAACTTTAAAATGTCAAAGATTTTCAATCGCTGTTGTAACCCTTTTGATGAAGGAAAGCATTCATCTAAACTGAGATTTGTTTCTGAAAAAATGAAAGCTCGTTTTCCGAACTTACAAGATAAAGATAAAATATGTGATTCTTGTCGATTAAAATTTGATGCGAAAATTGAGGAAGAAAATGTAGTGTCAATGGAAGAATCTAGAGAAATTATTTCTAATTTACAAAAATTGTTTAACGATGATAATTTGTCGAAAAATGAAAAAATGTTACTTTTAAAATTACTCCCAAAAAACTGGAGTTCTCGTATAGTTGCTAATTTTTCTAATTCATCCCGTTGGCTTGTAACAAAATGTTTGCCAGATAGTCAATCCCTTTTAGTTGATAAAAGGGGAAACCGAAAAATATCGTGTGATACTGTAAACGAAGTAAAACTTTTCTATCAAAATGACGATAATAGTAGAATCATGCCAGGTTATAAAGATAATAAGTGTATACGAAATGATGATGGC
Source organism: Torymus aiolomorphi (assembly GCA_036365515.1). Classification (NCBI taxonomy): domain Eukaryota; kingdom Metazoa; phylum Arthropoda; class Insecta; order Hymenoptera; family Torymidae; genus Torymus; species Torymus aiolomorphi. Next base: position 130,168,105 of record CM070876.1, read on the forward strand.
ACAAAGACCTATGTTCAGAAATGACTTGTTTTGTACAATCTTAGAGAGTTATATTTAAAGTATAAACAACAGTATCCCGAATCAAAAATAGAATTCACTAAATTTGCCGAATGTCGCCCTAAATATTGTGTTTTAGCTGGTGCTAGTGGTACGCATTCAGTGTGTGTGTGCATTTATCATCAAAACGTCAAACTCCTCTTAGCTGATTTAAGAGGAGTTTCTTTTGATAAAATGGATACTTACAAAGATTGTATAGCTGAAATAGTTTGTAAAACACCAACAGCGAAATGTTACTTAAATATGTGTCAAAATTGTCCTGGTATTGAACCTCTAAAAACGGAACTTGAACTATTTCTTGAAAGGTCTGGGATTAATGAAATAAAATTTCAAATGTGGAAAACTACTGATAGATCAACATTGCAAACTGAAATTGTTTCTAGTTCTTTATTTACTGATATCTTTTTTCCTCTTTTACATAAACTCAAAACTCATTCTTTCATTTCCAAACAGCAGTCATCTTATTTTCAAATCTTACGAGAATCCTTAAGCAAAGGAGAATTTTTAATTTCCCTAGATTTTTCGAAAAACTATGCGTTCATTGCACAAGATGCGGCACAATCATTCCACTATAATAATAATCAATGTAGTTTGGCAACAATAGTTATTTACTACAAAGGTTCAGATTCTAAAATTGAACACAAAAGTATGGCGGTTTTTTCAGACAACTTAATTCATGATACTGTGGCAGTTTACCTAATTCAAGAAATTATAATCGATTACCTTAAAAAATCTTTTGATTTCGTTAAAATAATGATTTAATTTACTGATGAAGCTGCACAACATTTTAAAAATAAACATAATTTTCAGAATCTTTTTCATCATTATGAAGATTTTTCCGTTGAAGCTGAATGGCACTTTCATGCGACTGCTCACGGAAAAAATGCATGCGATGGAATCGGTGCTTCTATAAAAAGTAATGCTAGGCGAGCAAGTTTGCGGAAAGTATCCGATTATTATATATTGTCGCCGCAAGATCTTTATCAGTGGGTGACTAAATACTTTGAAAATATTTTGTGCTTTTTTTCATCAAAAGATGAATATGCTAAGGCTACAAATAAATTAAGACAAAGGCTAGATTCAGTGAAAACAGTGCCTGGAACTCAATCGTTTCACTGTGTTAGATTATTAGCTAACACTGAACAGTTAGAACTAAAACGATTTTCAACATCCAAAGATTCTCAATTATATCCACCAGTTAAAAAAGCCGAACCCTCTAAAACTCGAATTAAGAAAAACATGAGTATCGTGAAAAGACCAACAAAAATAATCGCAAATAAAAATAAAAGAATTAAGGTTTAAATAAAAAAATAATATATTTAAAACGTAATATATGATGCACTGATAAAACATTGTGTAATGCTTTTAATAGGAAACAACGAAAATATGCACTACGTTTATAAAAGCACACTCGGGTCCAGCGCAAAAAGTTTGCGCAGTCGCTCGCCGCTGTCTTCTTAATCTTATTACTTTTGAGCTCTACGTTTCTCCAACTTTAAAATGTAGGGGTTTGTAGCTTATAACTTGTACTTTCGAATGGTGCTATGCATTTTGAAGAACAACATGTTATACTTTAAGAAAAATGGTTCTGAACTTTCCACTCGAATTTCCGACCAGAAAAAAGTGTTTGGGAGTAAAAAGAATAGCACCATTGGAAAGAGCAGGAAAAAATCTATCGATATATGTCTTTTGTTTTTTTCTGAGAGACTCAAAATACGATTACGAGCTCATTATACCAAGCCCGAGCGTGCGGCGCGTCCGAGCGCAGCGCGAAGAGCACGCGCGGCCACTCACCGCTGTCTTTTTAATCTTGTTACTTTTGAGCCCTTCATTTCTTCAATTTGAAAATTTAGGGTTTTGTAGCTTAAGACTTGTACTTTCGAATGGTCATATGCATTTTGAAAAAAAAACATGATATACTTTGAGAAAAATGTCTCTGAACTTTCAACTTGAATTTTCGCCCAGAAGAGAAAGTTTCGGAGTAAAACAATAGCACCATTGAAAAGAGCAGGAAAAAATCTATCGAGGTATATCTTTTGTTTTTTTCTGAGAGACTCAGAATACGATTACGAGCGAGTTGAACAGAGCGTGTTTTGCATGAAAAATGCGTCCCGCGCGCCCGCTGGCTGGTTTCTGGCGGACGCTCCCCTCTATATATTATATAGAGTGTCTGTGACTGTTAGCCCATATATTACCTTTACCTAGAGATACATTTCCTCATATGTCGTACAGAAAGTTATTTGTGCTTATCCATAATGTCAGGATCAAGCGAAGCGAAGGCCCAACTCGTGTGCGTTCGTGGTCCTCATTGCTACGAAGGCAATATACAATTTTTCCACATACCGTACAGAAAGTTATTTGTAGTTAATCTTTGATTTCAGGGTCGAAAACGTCACATAACCTCACTCCTAGAAACTGTGATGCCTATGCTCGTATTCCAAATTTTTTTTTAGATAAAGACTTATGATCCTTACTTATTTTTAATAATATCTATATAATAATCTCTACTATTTTTTTTAATTTTAGAATAAAAACTGATAAGTAAAAAGTCCACTTACTAATGGGGGTTTGCGAGCGGAGCGAGCAGGGGGGTACCCCTCTAGTGTGTATATATATATATACATATGCATATATATGCACTACCTTAAACAAGAAGAGGAAGCATAACCCTACTTTTCATTATACTATACGTATTACCCATTGGTATTATTATATAAGATAAGATAAGAAATTTTCTAGATAAGAAATCATAGAATATTTTATTTTTTTAGTTAATAACATATATTTCAAATATCCCAAGTAGTCAATTGGTGGTGAGAAGAATTCATTTGTTCGTGTATCAATGAACGGGGGAATAACTTTCATTAGATAAGTACTTACTGGCTTAATTTTAAATGGCTAAAATCATTTTTTAAAAATTGATACTTTATGTAATTTTTTACTATTACAGATACAGATATTATAGAAGAAGAGTTTTTCAAATAATTTTGGAGATATAGCTAATAATGTTGAGGAGTTATAATTATGTACTGTCTGAAAAATCTAATTTTGAATTCGCAAGTTGAACGATTGTCCTCATGACCCTGGCGGCAACGAAGATAGATCTAAATAGAAGAACAGACTCCCAAGGAAAAGTGTCGTCTCGGAAAGTGAAGGTTCTTACCCCGACCACTACGCGGTGCTAGTGTCGAGCACCCCAAGTCAAGAGCGTCTCTCCGCCACACAGGGGCCCCATACAGTCAAATAATTATGCTGTCCAGAAATCCCGACTTAAAGTAGATTTTTGTCTAGTTAACTTCTCATTACATTTATTTATCCCCTTTATTAATAAAACTAATAATGAAATTAACCCAAGTTGAAAAAAATTCAAATTTCAACCAAAGCCCGAAGGGGGAGGCGATGTTCATAAACGATCTTGCGACTATATTTGTACATCGGAGCGGTAGCTGTGAGCGTTAAGGCGCGGTATGCCTTTGCGTAACCTTTTGGCCTCGCGGTCATAGGTTCGAATCATGATTGTTGTATTTTTTTTTGCTCACATTAACTTTTTTCAGTGTTTCTAATCGCGAAAGCTAATTTTTAATTAATTTTTTGATTATAATAAAGGAAAAAATATTAATTTAAATGAAAAAGAAAATAGTACACTTAAAATGTATGTATCTATTAATGTAACTGAACACTAATTAACACATTTTTGTACAGTGGACTATTATTAACGTCAATATATTATGTCTATTAACATACATATTTTGTATACTTAATACAGTGTTTTTCTCATAACTTATAAACCACTATATATTAGACCTTTTGTTTATATATAATTATAACAAATTTATTGAGACAACAAATTCGAAACCTTTTTTAATTTCGTAGTACATACTCATTTGTTTTATACACAAATTTGATTTTCAAATTTTAAAATGTAGAAAAGAGCGCCCTAACCCCCGTTGTACAGACACACACACACACTGACGCACACACATAATATTCACACGGCACTAGCGCCCTCGCTCATCTTTTTGTCCTGGTCAGTCCCATGCACGCTCCCGAGGTGGACGGACATGCATACCACACATAATATGTAACCTTACTTCTTTTGGCTTTGTTAAACTCAATGTACATTTTGTTGACTTGTACACACGCTTTCCTTTATTATTTGCCTTCACGCGATCACCCATCCTCACATAACTACATAAAATGTAATATACTTAAAAAAAACCTTCTAAAAGAAGGTTAAATTATTTGGCAAGTATACATTTTTCCGAAACATTGTATGAAAAAAATAAATTAAATCATTATTCAAAATTCTCCCACGCTTTCTCCGGTCATCATCCATGTCAATTAAGTTTGTTAGAAAAACAAAGTAATTTTTTAAATAAGAAAAGTCATACTCTCCAAACTTGTGAAAATAATTCACAAAATTGTGCATAAAAAAGTAATGAAATCAAATATAATGTGGACAAGTATTTTTATCCATAGTTTAATTATTCTATTCGATGTTTTATTAAACATTATTATTACCCCGCACAATAACGTAAATGAAAAATTATAAAGAAAAATAAATTTATTAATTATTATTAATTGTTCTTCCACGCTTTCTCCCCGATCACCCATGTCAATTAAGTTTCTTAGAACAAAACAAGAAATTTCAAAAAACTTTTAAATAAGAAAAGCCATGCTCTCCAAACGGTGCTTCAAACCTTACTTGAGTCGTCTTAAGTCCGTCTCAGCATCTATGAACTTGGACATTAATACTCTAACCGTCTTCTCAAAACAAGTTTATTTTTTGTGAAAGCTCAATTGAGAAATGTTAATTTTGACTTACTGGCTTGGCCCTTCATATTTTATTTGACAGTGATATTAGTGTCTCGTTTCAAGATTTTTTTGCAAGTAAGTAAAAAGTAACGTTTCTCAATTGAGCTTTCACAAAAAATAAACTTGTTTTGAGAAGACGGTTAGAGTATTAATGTCCGAATTCATCCGTGGTAAAAATGATCTTCAAGGTTCGGAAATGTCCGGATCTAAGGAATCTTTCCGATCATTTCCGATTTTTGGAACCAATTTCTTCCGAACCCTTCCGAACTGTCATGGAGTTAAACTGTTAAGGATGTTGGTGATCTCTTTAGAACATTTCCGATCTATTAAGATTTGTTTCGAAATAATTTGGTATATTTATTCAGGATTGGTTGGTTCGTTCCGAACCTTGTTAAAGTATAATGAATCATTACGATCAATTCAGGACTTTGGTGAACCATCACGTTTCTGGCTATTAGTAACCGTGGAATCATTCGGAACAAATGCCCAAGATTATTAATATTTATTCCAATATTTATTAAGAATCGTAAAGTATGTTGGTGTTATGCCAAATAATTTTGAAGTTCAATAATAAAGTTTTAAATAAAAAAAATACTTCATGTGTTATTATCATTTTATATATAAACGATAATCTTATTAGAATTAATTATATATTATGACAAAGGGAAAAACTTTATTGATATTCGATCGATTTCGGTATAGTTTGTATAGGTTCACAACAATCCAGAAACTTTCGTAATGCTTCATAAAGGTTTATTGATATTCGATCGATTACGGTATAGTTTGTAAACGTTCACCCTATTAAAAAAAATCACGTGAGTAGTCACGTGAGTACTCATGTGGGAACGCGCGTGAGTTCTCACGTGAGGTTTTTGACGATATTCTCACGTGAATAATCACGTGAGTAATCACGTGAGTACTCACGTGATAAGTGAAAAAAATTGTTGAAAGAAAATTAATAATCAATGTTTTTTTTATTGAACTATTACATAAATATTTGAACATTAATTTTTGCGTATACCTTCGAATCCTTAAATAGTATAGGGAGATATCAAAAACGAGGCAAGCCTCGTAATTACAACTCTTTTAAAAGAGTTGCGTTATTGACTAAGTCTTACCACTTTATGTATCCTCGCCGGCGTTCATTTGCCTATGAAAAATGAGAAATGGGTTTCCGCCTGGCGGTTAAAAGAGTTACTAGGCGTGGAGCTCAGACGGGCCCCATCAGTAATCAGTTCCGCCGGTGTCCGCCAGGCGGCAACCCCTTTCTCGATTTCCATAGGCAAATGAACGCCGGCAAGGATACATAAAGCGGTAAAACTTAGTCAATAACGCGACTTATTTAAAAGAGTTATAATTACAAGGCTTGCCTCGTTTTTGATATCTCCCTATACTATTTAAGGATTCGAAATTATACGCAAAAATTAAAGATCAAATATCAAGGAGCACGGGAGCGCTCTGAAGGCAAGTATAGAAGAAGCCTAAAGGAGCGACCCGTGCTACATATACATTGAAATGGGTGTACGAAAAATTCAATGCGCATTTACGTATATTGCGTTAGCTTTTAGTATATAACATATCCCTCTTAATCGAAAGCAATTTCATTGCTCTACTCAAATCAAAAGATTTTAGTTGGTTAAATGTAGCCAATGGTAGGTTTTTGGTGTAGTTATAGAATTTGTAGCTAATGGCCGTACTACCAGGGTGTTTTTATAAGTAAAACAATTATTTACAACGTTTCGGACATTTTATTACGTCCCTCTTCAGGTTCTAAATACAACAATTATACAATTATTTTTTACAATTCACAATAACTTAATTTCGCATTAATAAATAAAACTTACATTTAAAACGTATTGTCAGATTCTTTTACGGAAAGTAATCCGTTCGTCACTGCTTACAATTCGGATTTTTCGTCGTATTTATACAGATGTTACGCATATATGTGTGTGTATAAGACGCGCGTACAGTGGTGGGGATGCAATAGACGATTTTCGAAGCGACACAGCGGGTGTGCTATCAGGAGAGTATGTCTAAGTAGAGGGGGACCCCAACCAATGTTTCAAAATTTTGACAACGAGCAATAAGTTTTTACATATAATAAAATACATACTTAACAATAATTTTTTTCAATTTAATGGAAAATTTTACCAACAAATTTTCGGTTCAGCTATGGGTAATCCCATTAGCCCCATCTTGGCAGACATTGTCATGGAAGATTTGGAAATTCAAGCGTTAAATAATCTTAATACGAAACCTTTGTTTTATTTCCGTTACGTTGACGATATTATTTTATGTATACAAAAAGACACGATTGATCATACTGTAAACACGTTTAATTCCTATGACCAAAATTTACAGTTCACTGTTGAACTACCACTTAATAACTGTATTAGTTTTCTTGACATTAAAATTATTGTCAATAATCAACAACGCATTATCACAGATTGGTACCATAAACAAACTTTTTCCGGAAGATATTTAAATTATTTATCTCAACATCCTCTTTGTAATAAAATTGCCATTATTTATAGTTTAGTTGACAGAGCATTTAAATTATCACACAACTCTTTTCACAATAAAAATATAAATTTTATCAAGGAACTTTTAAAACAGAATAATTATCCACCTGAATTATCAGAATTTCATATAAAAAAACGCCTAAATAAATTAAGAAATAGTAATAACAATCGATGCAATGAGAAAAATAAAAAAATGTTTATTACACTTCCATATGTTAAAGAATTAGAAAGATCCATGAATATTTTGTTTAAACAACACAATACAAATATCATATATAGTACCAAGAATAAACTCAATAATATTATTAAATTAGGTAAAGATAATACTAAAATCTGTGATAAAGCGAATGTTGTTTATAAAATTAATTGCGAAGATTGTGAGGCTTCGTACGTTGGCCAGACAGGTAGACGTTTAAATGTACGAATTAATGAACACTCTAAAAAATACACTAGGAAAGACGATAATTCATCATTATATCTACACACAAAAAACAATAATCATAAAATAGATTTCAATAATGTACAAATTCTAGATACAGAAATTAATAGAGGAAAAAGATTATTTTCGGAAGCTGTATTCATACACACACAATCAAGATATATGAATAAACAATTCGAAATTAATAGTTTACCAAAAGAATATACCACTCTAATAAATAATTGTCAATTTATGTGCTTATAAGAGGAAAATACTGAAAGCAGCAAGTGAAGGAGAACAGGAGAACATGCTGAGGTAGAGTTACCACGCACGCCCACGTTGTCGTAGGATTGCTCGTTGTCAAAATTTTGAAACATTGGTTGGGGTCCCCCTCTACTTAGACATACTCTCCTGATAGCACACCCGCTGTGTCGCTTCGAAAATCGTCTATTGCATCCCCACCACTGTACGCGCGTCTTATACACACACATATATGCGTAACATCTGTATAAATACGACGAAAAATCCGAATTGTAAGCAGTGACGAACGGATTACTTTCCGTAAAAGAATCTGACAATACGTTTTAAATGTAAGTTTTATTTATTAATGCGAAATTAAGTTATTGTGAATTGTAAAAAATAATTGTATAATTGTTGTATTTAGAACCTGAAGAGGGACGTAATAAAATGTCCGAAACGTTGTAAATAATTGTTTTACTTATAAAAACACCCTGGTAGTACGGCCATTAGCTACAAATTCTACAAAAGATTTTATTTAAAAAGATTATCTGGTTGGAAAGATATAGAGAGCTGAATTTTTTTATGTGCTGTTTCCTTTCCGAACTTTTCGTCTTGTTATTCAGATATCCGGTTTGCAGCTCTTACGACACTTCCGGTTGTCGTCTATCTTACACTTATATATCTATATATATTTATAATACATATAGTTATAGCATATCGTATAGTAAATAAATCTCACTCGACTCGAAAAGAAAGAGAGAGAGAGTATATAACAACAACAAAATTTTGTGACTACAATAACCTCGAAATATCGTATGGTATCTTTATTCTCTTATATAGACTCCAAAAGAGAGAGACAGAGAGAGAGAGAGAGAGAGAGAGAGAGAGAGAGAGAGAGAGAGAGAGAGAGAGAGAGAGAGAGAGAGAGAGAGAAGATATGATAAAACGAACAACTGTAATTCTAAAATAACCTCGAAATATGGTATGGTTATATATATTTTTATAATTCAAATCAGCTGATGGCATGGCATCATATACTTTTATATATAGATAAGTATTATTTTTATACTAGAAGATATAACATGTAAAATATAATACAATAAAAAATTGATACTTTGTGTAACCTTTTTCATTTTCAGATTATACAATTCTCAGTCTTTGGTGAATTTTACATATCATGTTATAACTAATGATATTGAAAATAATGAAATAAAAGAAACTGAGTCAAAATTGAGTTTAGCAGGGAATATTACTATATATGGAGACTCAAACTGATGATAGTCATTCCCAGAAATTTTTTATCTGCACCATCCAAATTTTTCAAATTTGTATAAATTTTATTGTTGGTGGTATAGCATGCTTCTGGATGTTAGATGCAATTTTGGAATATACTACTATTGGACAAATTCCATCAGTCTTCATAGAGGAAGAAAATAGGATTAAAAACAAAAAAAATATTATGGCATTAGGTGCAACAGCCCTTCCCAAACGCATGGAAGATAGTCACCTCAATCTTCATAGCAAAGTGTTAGAACCACTAGGTTCAAACAAGATTTATCGAATACTCCCTTTGTGTCCATTTTCAACTTTGGCCACACCAGACTAGATAACGAAACTACACCAGTGTATATATATTATTTAAATAATCAAAGATCTCAGAAAGTCGACAGATTAAAATAATTTTGGCTGATTCTACTTGCACGACAGATTCATAAGCTCAAACGTCAGTAATGTAGCAATAGGCAAAACGCTACTAGATATGTTTATGCGAATGTTGGTATATATAGTCCGGCTTTTCCATCACAGCCTTCATGGTAACATTATTGATGCAAGCTTAAAAACTTTCATTTAATTGTAAAAAATAGCATTCGTTCCAAGTATCAAGAGCGTAATGAGTCGGACTCACGCTCGTAACGTATTTTTAATTATAAAAAAAATAAAAAATAACCCTGTCTTTACATGGTAGCACTCGTTTAAGGTAAGAAACCAGGGGGAGGGGGCTAAGAGAACTTTATAATATAGGAAAGTGAACATTTTATTTGATAATATAATATATGAATGATCTACTCCTTCGTAGACCATAGAACATAAAAAAATCAAACGAATCGAATCATGGCTTGCACAATAAACGAAATGCAACAGCGAAAGTAGAGGTACTATATAGCCGCAACCACTAAGTTGGGGGATCCGCGCTCCCCGCAGCCCCATTGCAATATGTCTTATGAACAAGAACCCTCTAACCCTAACCTAACATTTTTCTGTCGTGCAAATAGAATCGCCGTATTTTATTTATTATTACACAAAACAGTGAAAATTATATTGTATATCTATAACCTCACGTATCACTCAGCAATATTTTCTTCTATGCAAAAGTGTATTACGAAGTTTATGAATCTCGTAGCACGTAATTACTTCCCAGATAGCACGTTCCGTTTTGCGAACGTTGCAAAAACGTTGCTTTAAAAACTATAAAAAGTTTAATTATTGGTGGCAGAAACGAGTTAACAACGTTTTCACAACGTTGAAATGTCCGCCTTTGTCGCAAAAAACTCGTTTCAGAAACGTGTTAGGAAGATCGTTAGCGCGCTTTGATCACGTTGCTAGATCGTTTTAATGGCAACCTATCTACAACGTCTTTGAAATGTGTTTATTGTCCCTTTGGTATTTTCAATGTAGTTTTCAGTTTTTATTGTTAAGGGGTTGCTAGAAAGTTTACTTGCAATGAGCCTGCAACCTATAAACAACGCTCCCACAACTATTTTGAAAACTCCAATACTTTAAGGGGGTTAGTGCGATATTGGCTTTTCTTAAGAATTTCTTGAAACTTGCAGGGTAGACTCATATTACTATTATACGCAGTATCTGTAAATTTCAGAAAGCCTAGCTTCCCCGTTTGTGAGATATAAGCTCCCAAAGTTACGAAATTTAACACGGTGTCTTATGGGACCGTCGTCATGAAATGTAAAAAAATGAACGTTTTCGTCAATAACTTGGAAAGTTTTCTTAAGACTTGAAAGAAAAAGAGATATGTTACTAAGAACAATACTTTGAATGTCCTCTGCAAATTTCAGGAAGCCTAGCTTCACCGTTTTCGAGATACAGTTGTTTAAAGTACGTAGCCTCAGGGTAGACGACGCCGCGCGTGTCCTTGTGTGCGTGTAAACAAACGAAGGCTCGCTGCGTGTGTGTCTACACAGACGTAGCGCTTCTATGTGTATGTACACACAGATGAAGCGGCGCTATGTGTGCGTGGACAGTCTCTCGTGAAATTTTGAGAGTGGGGAGACTCGAGAGAGCGTGAGGCGTACGGCGTTCGACCAGCTGTACTTTTGGCTTGTATGTTACCGCACTAACCCCCTTAAAGCATGTTGCTGTTACCCCGCAGTAAAAATGTTGTTACAACGTTGTTGCAGAAACGTTGCGCTTTACGCACTCGCAACGTGTCACAAACGCTTCAAAGAACGAATTAGGAACACAATTCGCAACATTTCGGAACTTCAAAGCATCGTCATCGATAACCACCAACCTTGGCACATTTTTTTTATAACTTCTTATTCAAATTATTTCACGCAGATATTGCGTAAAATTTGAAGTTCCCTATATATAAGAGGAGTATCAAAAACAAGGCAACCCTTGTAATTCGGACCCTTCGTAAAAAGAGTCATTTGAAACGTTGAATTTTCACATCTTATATACTCTCGGGCTGCCAAAGTATCTGCGGGAATCGCAAACTGTGCGCCGACTAGCGGCAGTGTGGCGATCGAAGGTAGGCTCTTTCAGCGAACACGCGTGCAAATAACACGTTTTAGAAACGTGTTAGGAAGATCGTTAGCGCGCTTTGATCACGTTGCTAGATCGTTTTAATGGCAACCTATCTACAACGTCTTTAAAACGTGATTATTGTCCCTTTAGTATTTTTAATGTAGTTTTCATAGTTTTCGTTGTCAACGTGTTGCAAGAACGTTTACTTGCAATGAGCCTGCAACCTAATAAAGAAGGACCTCAAATACATATACGCGTTGAAGCGGAGCGAGCAAACGCGAAAGCGGCGAGAGCCACTACAAAAAACTCGCTGCCAATTCCTTGGAAATCTTCTTCCTCAAACTAATTTATCCATTACAATTTTAAAATTTTAAAATCCAAGTAAATAACAAAAATTTTCTTTTCATTTAAGTATGCAGAGGATAATCGTGCGATGTTTTCACGCAACGAACTGACTTGAAAAATATAAAAAAGCGGCCTCTGTGTTAATTTCCAGAAGATTGCTGCCCAATGCAAAAAGGTGCAATCTCGGCACCAAATGCTAAAGGCGTCTATCTCAGCGTTGGGTGCAAGAAGGTTAAAATTTAAAACGATAATAATGATTATTAAAGAAAATTACGAACCAAGTATGAGGGGGGTACGGGGACCTGTACGCATGCAAGGAAATAACACAGATGTGCGATAAGAAAAATACGATTATTTCAACCATTTTAACTATAAGTAGCCGGATGATACAAGCTTCATGAGGGTAGGTATTTAAGCAGACATGCGATAAACAAAGTACGATTATTTAAATAATTTTAACCCTAAGTAACTGGGAAATACAAGCTTATTAAGGGGAGGTGATTAACGGAGACGTGCGATAGCCAAAATACGATAATATCAACAATTTTAACCCTAAATATCCGGGGGATAGAGTTCCACGCGTATGCGGGAGCCAGTCAGACGATTATATGAGGCAAAATAATTATTTAAATAATTCCTACCCCCAAGTAGGCGGGGGATGCAAAATCGACGCGTATACGGGATCGCATCAGACATGTATCTCCAAGTAGGCGGGGCAGGGGCGTCATTACTACTATGGATGACCTGGATCATCCAGACTCCGCTTACTGCCAAGTATGGAAATCCAGACTGCAGAAAAGGTGTCACTAATGATTTTTTTTTACCTATTTTCAATGAACGAAATCTAAACGAAATAAATAAAACCAAGTTGGTGGGGTATGCGAGTTCCACGCGTATACGGGAGCACGTCAGACGTGTATACAATGCAAAATAATTATTTATATAATTCCTAACCCCAAGTAGTCGGGGGATGCGAGTTCCACGCGTATACGGGAGCGCGTCAGACGTGTATACAAGGCAAAATAATTATTTATATAATTCCTAACCACAAGTAGATCGAGTATGCGAGTACCACGCGTATACGGGAGCGCGTCAGACATGTATACTTAATGATATTTATTTAAACCAGAGTAGTACATGTTGTATTACATGTTATTGCTTATTTCAGGACATAATTATATGTCTGAAGCAGCAAACATCCTATAGAGGTAGACATAGCTACCTGTACATAGGTCCGGTGTACTTACAACTTAAAAAGCTTAAGTAACTTACGAACTAGGCATGGAGTCAAAGATTCTACTATAAATAATATATTTGGTCCACATTGATTATCTCACCCATACTGGAAAGTTAAATTTTTATTTATTTATTTATTTATTTATTTTTTATTTAAATTCTAGAATATATTAGTACTAATCCAAATTTTTAGCTTTTTCTTATTATAATTTTTTGCGATATCTAGAACTTTAAGATTTGGATTAGATTTCGGAAGACAATTAAATACTTGTATCGCTCTGACATAGTTATCTTTATCACTAACAGTTTTCGAAAACTTTGGTGGTATTATAAGTTCATTTCTAGTTTTGCTAGTCGATGTTAAGTATAAATTCTTAAGTTCATTATAATGATACGTTACACATTCCTAAGCAAAAATTTGTTTTAGATTCAAGGGGTTGTCTCGATTGAAAATATTTTTGTTTATAATTTTTAAATTCTATTTTGGATGTTTTGTAGTACCTTTAAGTTGTTTTTATATGCACCACCCCATGCAATATTTCCATAGCTAATGACACTATGAAAAAATGCATAATATATTGTCCTAAGTGTGTCAGATTGCATATATGTTGATAATTTGTACAGTATATATAATATATATTTATTTATTTTTTATTATATATTCAATATGTTTATCCCACTTTAGCCTATAATCAATAATTATACCTAGATATTTACAGTATTCTACCCTGCTCAATTTAGTACCCTGTATGCGTATGTTCATATCTTCGGGAACACTATCACAATAGTTACCAAAAGTTATGTACACAGTTTTCTTTATATTTAGTGATAGTTTGTTAAGTGCTAGCCAGATATTTATATCTTCTAAGTACTTGTTCATTTTATTTTCAACTTTCTCCCAGTTATCATCTGTTGAAATAATAGCTGTATCATCCGCATATGTGATAGTACTATCTGTTCTGTTTGTTAGTAAATCGTTTACGTAAATTATGAATAAGAGTGGCCCTAGTATAGTACCTTGCGGCACACCTGTAGTTATCGTTTCATAATAGCTTTCAGTTGTTCCTATTCTTACGTTTTGTTTTCTGTTACTAACAAGGAAAGTACCCGAACTGTCAAATTCAAAAAAATTCCAAACCCATATTAAAAAGTAGACCTCCATGCGAGATTCACGAAACCATTTTTTTTATCGGCTGAGAAGCGCTTTATAAGGGTTAAAATCACCCCTAAAGTTTACCCCCAAGAAACGTTTTTTTGATATATCTCGGCTTCTACTTAACTTTTTTTAACGAAACAAAATGGAAAGAGTTTCTTATTAAAAAGCCAAGAAATCCTTGGTAGTATGAACATTAAGGGTTGCATCCCTTATTTTTTAGAGGGTGAAATTGTGTTTTTTTAAGAATAATTTTTGTTGTGAGAATTCATAAAATAATTAAAAATAGGTCAAAACATTATTTTTACCAACTACAATAAATAACAGTTGATGTTTTTGGGCATTCTTCGCGAAACAACCCCTTAAGAGGTGGTAAACCACCCCTAACACAAATGAATTAGGTATATTTTTTTGATCATTAAAAATATTACTTATGTCGACTGCAATTTACTATCAACTGATAAGAATTTTTCCATCGGTCTTACAGTCTTACAAATTAATTTAAAATAATTAATATTTATGGCAGTCAGATTGCCCTTGTTTATAATCACTCCCGCAGAATCTGAAATAAACACTTAATTAAGACGTGGAAAAAACTTTGTTAGCAAAGGACGATCTGACTGCTCCCCCCACCACCACCTTGTCCAACGTTTCGAGCCCGCTCCGGCTCCTCCTCAGGGACTGAATATATATATTTTTTTCCTTAAAATGGGTTCTTGAAGTCGTTAATCGGAATCCACAGAAAAATAGTATGTAGACCCCCTAGCGGAAATTATATTATGTAAATAAGTGTATAATAATGTAACAATGTTTTGTTATGTTATTCTATTATTTATTATTTTTTTATCATACACTTGTTTATCGTACGATAAACAACCGAGAGAGAGAGAGCTGCAACGACGGTCGTCGTCGTGGGTCGGGAGTCGCGAGTGACTACGAACTCGCGCCAGCTGCAGCTCGTGCTGTAGCTGTAGCTTAGATTAGAATTTTCTGCTCTCGGCTGAAGCTAGCCGGCGAGGCTTATGAGCGGTGCAAGTGACGCACAGTGTTCTATTTTGAAAAAAAATGGACAAAATGAAATATCTCGCGAACGGATATCGATAGCCGGATGAATCCAACTGCATTTTAAAGTTGAAGTAATGTACAATAAAGGAAAAATAGTCCAGTACTGATCATTTGGCCCTGTGACCTTGGAAATGAAAAATGAAAGTCGAATAAATAACGTATTTTCGGCTTTTTCATTGTAGACATTCTGGCTATCAATTTTTTCGGTCAAAAAAATATGTACTCCTGTAGTGCTTGATGCAAGGAATCA
This sequence comes from Torymus aiolomorphi, assembly GCA_036365515.1. Lineage (NCBI taxonomy): Eukaryota > Metazoa > Arthropoda > Insecta > Hymenoptera > Torymidae > Torymus > Torymus aiolomorphi. The sequence continues at coordinate 130,183,968 of CM070876.1, forward strand.
GAATTTGATATCAGAATTGTCCTATCGCACACCAATTTGTTTTTAAATCTCAAAACTCCATAAAAAATACGAAAAATTCACCCTGAAAAAATGGAGCATTATTGAGTAATTTCGACTTCAAATTCGGATTCAGCAAATCAAAATACATGGGTACATAAATACAAGTACACAAATTTGTAGGTGCATATATGAATTATTAAAATTTAAGTGTTATTAAAAAATGGCATTTTTTACAATATTTTCATGCTCTTTAATAAAATTGTATTAAATACAAGCGTTTGTGTACCCATGTATTATGATAAGCTGAATCCAAATCCGAAGTCGAAATTACTCAATAATATTCCATTTCCTCCAGGGTGAATTTTTCGTATTTTTTATGGAGTTTTCAGCTTTAAAAACAAATTGGTGTGCGATAGGACAATTCTGACATCAAATTCGGATTCCTTGCATCAAACACTACAGGAGTACATATTTTTTTGATCGAAAAAATTGATAGCCACAAAGTCTACAATGAAAAAGTCGAAAATTCGTTATTTATTCGACTTTCATTTTTCATTTCTAAGGTCACAGGGTCAAATGATCAGTACTGGACTATTTTTCCTTTATTGTACATTACTTCAACTTTAAAATGCAGTTGGATTCATCCGGCTATCGATATCCGTTCGCGAGATATTTCATTTTGTCCATTTTTTTTCAAAATAGAACACTGTGTGACGCGTGCACCTGGCGCCCATACCATTGTACTGCACATTAAATAGATAGTAAGAACAAAGTACTTAGAATTTGACCCGGTTGTTTCTGGGTTAATAATTATCCGCGAACCTCTGCCCTGATCCCCAGCAGAGCGTTACAAGTGGCGCAGCCAACGTGGGGCCACGGTAAAGGCCGTGGCAAAGAAGAAGGGATCCGCGTCGTGATTTCGCCATTGTGGAGCGCACACACAACGGGGAACCGCGGGGGAAAAGCATTCTGGCGGCCATTTTAGCTAATGATTACCGCGTGGAAGCGTTTATAGACGCCGTAATTTTCTTGAAATTAGCCAGACGTTTACGAATAATTGGTTGAGAATTGTGCTTCAAATAATAATTTGATTACTTTGGAAATTTTATTGCGATTTGTGCATGATTTTGCGATTAAGAGTAATGAGATACTCGCAAATTCACTCCTTGCTACAGCTTTAGCCACGCGGCACTTAAAGAATTTGCAGCGTGCTCAGGGAGTGTGAAGATTAAGAGTAACTTCCTGAACACATGTGCAAGACAGAATCATTGTCCTGTGTTACGTTTTTTTTTGCTTGGACATTTTTTTCATTTGATTTTTTTTTATTATTTTCTTCCCGTTTGGAGAGATTTTTCGCTTACGTTCCTTCCTGCATAACTTTCCATAAACTTTCCCACGCCTCCGTTAAGATTTTTAAGAGAAACGGGAGGGGAAATTTTCTGAGGGAATTCAGTTCGCGTTGCATGGAGCAAGTGCGTAAGAGTCGCACTTCACCTTCTCATTTCAACTCGGTTGATTGACTTGATTTTCTTTCGTTTTTTTTTTGCTTTGCGGTACTTGCTTTTTAGATTTAGTCTCTTTGATTCTGCTAAAATTAGTATTGGTAATAGTAAAGTAAAGAAAATTGTGAGTAAAATTAGATTGCGAAGGAAAATCAGCGGAGCTGTCGACCGAGGCTAACTGAGAAGGTAATGCAGATGGAGAATTCTGACTGGAGTTGGGCTTCGCTCGGGGTCGACGAGAATGATCTAATGTGCGTCGACCAGATAGCTGCAGCTGAAGCGCTGAAGCGATCGATTAATAAGTTAACCGACGGGGAAGTCCCGATGACTGCTCAGCGGTTCGGGCTGAATATTCGCTCGGACGCGATCATTTTGCGGAATAGGTTGGAGAGACACGAGATGCGACGCCATTTTGACGCAGAAGCCGCGCCATAGGACCCGGCCAGAGACGAGCCGGCGGACGAGTCTACTTCTGCGCATAGTCCTTCGTCGTCGAGTAGGCATTCTGTTGCACGTTTTTCGCTACCTAGGGTTCCAGTGCAGCCGGTGGTAGCTCCAGAGTATTCAGAAGCAGAGCCGCTCTCCACAGGCCAATCGATAGGCAGATTTCGTGATCCAATTTCGATGGAGGGGCCGTCGCAGACTTTTACGTCGAGGCTGCACATCGAAGTGAGTGAGCCGCAGCGTGCGTCCGAGCAGCCTACAGCTGGCATCCATGTTGCTCCAGCGATACAGAGTTCTGACGCGCAGAGGCGTGTTAGCATCGCCGCGCCGGAAGTGTTTCATGACACGAGGGAGTCAGCTCCTAATCCGCGTGCACAATCCACACGTTATCCTCTCGGTCCACTTCGTGCTCACGAGCATAGCACGTTCATGGAAAATAGTATGGATTTAACGAGTGTGGCTAGTGCGCGGAACGAGATTCCATTATCTGCGAGTGCAGGACGGGCGGTGAGGCAGCCGAACGGATTGTGCGATGGTACGTCGGTTTTGCCGCTTCCAGCGTTGCCGTCGCAACAGATGAGATATTCGGCTGCTCCGTCCACGATGTATCCGGGGAGAGAATTCGGCATCGTTGCTTCTGTGGTTGGTTCTCTGCCTTCGACTTGTATTCCTCAGCTTTCAGCTAATGTTGCTCTAGAGAATTTCGACGGCGTAGCAGGGTCTGCTGTTTACTCACAATGTCCAATGCCGCGAGTAACACCAGGCTATCAGGAGCCGCCGCTCATGTCCACAGCGTCGCTCGCCCAAAATTATTTTACAGCTGGAGCTTCAAAAGCAGGGGGATTTAGAGCACGAGTCGAGCCGGCGCGCACGTATTACAATCAGCCAGCGCCACCACCGTCGTTTCATTATCCGCCTGGGTATTTTCCGCAGCATTTCGTGTCTTCGCAGCCGCTGATGCCATATGCTCCAGTGTATCCTCCGTATCCGAGCAACGTTCCGCAAGCGCATTCGCATTTTTCGCCTGCAGTTCTGCCGCCTGTTGTGACAGGGCTTCATTCAGCTCCAATGTATACGGATGCAAGGTTGCAGACTCACCCGGGGAGATTTGATGTCTCTGCTCCTGGAATGAGTCAAGATGCGTCGTTTTTCGATCGTTCATCGCTTTATAAAGAGAAACGCACGACGGAGCTACTCTCTAAGTGGCATATTACGTTTAAAGGGGATAGGAAAAGGGACCCCGAAAGTTTCATTGCAGATCTAACGAAATGCAAAGAAACTTACAAGTTGACTCTCGAGGAAATAGTGAAAGCGTTGCCATCAGCTCTCGATGATGAGTCATGGCAATGGTTTCGCCGAGAGTATCAGTTCTGGAGGACGTATGAAGAATTTGTGGACGAGTTTCGCCTGCAGTACAGCTTTGAAGATGTGCAGGAGAGACTACGAAGGAGCTGGAGGTGCGCACACAAGGACCAAGTGGGGAGATTTCCACCTATCTGCTGAAAGTGAGAGACCTGCTGGATCAGCTGAAGCCGCCGCTTACGTTAGGAGAGCAGCTAGACCGAGTGTACCAGAAGCTTCATCCTTCGTATCGGCTACGCATTGAGAGGAAAGATTTTGAAAATTTTCCGGAGTTGCAGAAGCTAGGCAAGCGAAAGGAACTGCGGAGAGCTCAGGAGAAGGCCTACAAGCCACCACCTCCAATTGCGGATTCAGCTTTCCCTGCTTCAGCTTATACTCCTCCGAAGCAGCAGCGGCAGGTGAAACTAGCCCCAGTGGTTCCGAGCACACTGGAAGGAAACGAGCTGAAGCTGTCCAGCTCTAGCAATCTAGCTCCGGCCGCAACCACACAGACGGAAGGAGGAGAGAAGCAGCGATCGTCGAGGGAACAGAAATTCAAGTCGACGGATGGAGGGCAAGGAGAGAAGAAAGGTCGGAGACCAGACCCGCGCAGCAAGAGTAAAGGTCGCCGCGGCGACAAGCCAGGAAATGCTCAAGCGAAGTCAGCGGAGCGAGAGCCTACGTAGGAACAACCGAAGATTGAAGTTGTTCCCCCAAAAGGGAAATTGGAGGACGTGCAGCGACGGAAAATGCGGGAGCCATGTTTCCGTTGCGGCCAAGGCGGACTTTGGAGACGTGAGTGTATGAATGCTGCAGTCTGCCTAATGTGCGGACAGCCTAATACCACGGCGCGTAGATGCACCAAGTGCAATTCGACTACGGCGGCGAGAAACGAGTAAGAGGGGAAGTTAGCGGAGTCAACTCACCACCTCCTACTTCAGACTCGACTCCTCCCACTTCTGATTCGATCGCGGTTACTCCAGAAAATAGTTCAGCTGGAGCTATAAGCAAGGGAGACAACCTTCAAGTTCTAGCTCCTGAATCACTGATAATGAGAAGCGCTATCAGCAACGTCGAGCCAAGGTTATTCTTTAACATAGAATTGAATGGAAGAAAACTCTTAGGCATGCTCGACGATGGCTCCGTTCACTCGTATCTTGGTAAAGGCGTCAGCAAGGAATTTGCCGAGAAATTGGAGCAGGAAGCAGCTTCAGTACGCGTAGCTGACGGAGGTGCAGTGAAGCTACAAGGTGAGCATCGATAATACACAATTATCTATGCCTTTCCGTGTAGCAGATGAGCTATCGACTTCAAACGGTTGTTTAAGATGAAGATCCACTATGAGAACGATACATGATGGACACCGAAGGGAGTAGTGCATCAGTTTTACCCTTACGGCCAAGATCCAACCTGCTTCCCAGCTCTAGCGTGCATAGGAGGACTGAGTCGTGCTACAGCTGATCAGCAGTTGCTATTGACGAAATCAAACAGAGATTGATTCCACCGACACCGGAAAAGCTAGGGTTAGTTAATGTCGCCCCGCATTTCATTGACATTCAAGGAAATGAACCCATTCGCCAAGCTCCTGGGAAGTATACTCCGAAGATGTTGCAGACGGCTTGGGCTGAAGTCGATAGGATGCTGGAGGAGGGAATTATCGAGCCATCGGATAGCCCCTGGCGAAGCTGCCCTGTGTTAGTTCCGAAATTGTACGATCTGTTCCGATTTTGCATAGACTATAGGCAAGTTAATAAACATACTAAGTCTATCGCGTATCCATTGCGAAACATGGATGATATATTTGATAAGTTAAGTTCCGCTAAGTATATTTCTAAGCTAGATTTAAACCAGGCATACCACCAGATTCCATTGGATCCGAAGTGCAGAGAGGTCACCGCATTTTCAGTGCCAGGGCGAGGACTTTTCCACTTCATCCGGTTACCATATGGACTGACAAATGCTCCAGCTGTGTTCCAGCGCATCATGGATAACCTAATCAAGGCTGCCTGGGAACCGTATGTGTTCGCCTACTTAGACGACGTCATTATCGTCTCGCCGACATTTGAAGAGCCACTTTCACGGCGTTAAAAGAAGCAAACCTACAGATTAACCTCAAAAATTCTGAGTTTTGTTGCGCGGAGGTTAAGTACTTAGGTTATATCGTTAACGAGGACGGACTGAAGACTGATGAAGAGAAAGTAAAGCCCATCCTCGAGTATCCAGCGCCCCTCAACATCAGGCAGCTGAGAAGATTTCTCGGCATGATTGGCTGGTATTCCAGATTTATAGCTCACCTAGCAGGGTATAAAGCACCGCTAACCAAGCTGCTGAGGAAGGATGTTCGGTGGCAGTGGCACGAAGAGCAACAGCAAGCGTTTGAGAAGCTGAAGCTCGCACTGACGCAAGCCCCTGTGCTTGCAAGGCTAGATCTGTCGCTAACCTTCACTCTGCAAACAGATGCGAGTGATTATGCTATAGCTGGAGTACTGACGCAAGTATTTGATGGCGAGGAGCATCCCATCTATTTTGTGAGTAGGACTCTGTCGAAGGCAGAGAGAATTATACAGTCACTGAGAAGGAGTGCCTCGCCGTCTTATGGTCCGTCGAGAGGCTGCGAGGTTATTTGCTAGGTGACAAATTTACGGTCATCACCGACCACCACAGCCTGTTGTGGTTAAATAACCTCAAAGACCCAGCTGGTCGATTAACCAGATGGAATACGGCTCTGCAAATGTACAACATTGAATTTGTACACCGTAATGGTGCGCTGCACAAAGTTCCTGACGCTCTGTCGCGTGCATGGGAAGGAACTTACGAGCTGGGAGCTATAGCTACTGCTACAGCTGAAGATCCGTGGTATCAAGGGAGAATCAGCAATATCGAGAAAAACCCGATATTAAACAAATTGTGTTTCGCGTTAAATAGTGCTGTGCACTCGTCGTTAGGGGTTTCTCCGTCATTTCTTAATTTAAGGCGAAATCCTGCTCCTTCCTCCTTACTCCGGAATCACCTGGAAAACCTTCTTCCTACCTCCCCTCCTGACGTGGGAAAATGGAAGACTCGAGCCAGCCGATTGCCTGCCTTGCACGATTTGGTACGCCGAGACATGGATAAAGCTGCAGCAAGGCAAGCGCGTAATTACAACAAAAATAGACGAGAGGTCCTTTACCAAGTCGGAGACCTCGTGAGGCGCCGAAACCATGTGCTATCGTCCGCAGAGGACCGATTTGCAGCGAAGCAAGCGCCTAGGTTTGTTGGACCGGCTAAGGTGGTAGAAGTCTACTCTCCAGTAGAGTAGTTGGTGGAGGATATTGACTCGAAACGGCAAACGAAAGTATTTGTCAATGATCTAAAAAGATATACGCCGCCGAGAGGTACACAACAGCAGGGAGCTCAGTCTACAGCCACGGATAATCTTGTTTCAGCATCTCAAGATGTGGTACGACGACGTTCCGCTCCTCCGAATCGGGAGAGTAGCCCGGCAGGGGCAGACGCCGCCCGCCTCCCCGCTCGGAAGAGGGGTCGGCCGCCGCGGGTTTTTAATCCTGCAGGAACGCATGCAGCAGAAGCCGCACCCCCGCCCGGGCCAGCGAGCCAGCAGTCCGTCAAGCAGAGGAGAGGGCGGCCCAGGGAGGCCGAGAATATTCGGCCGCGGTAGAGGCTTCCGCCCGCCGACGCGCTTGCTGACGCCGAGCCCGAGCCCTACCCGGCAGCAGCCAATTCTTCCGCCCCTGGCTCTAATCGGCCAGGTGCCCACTACACCAGGAGGGCGATCCACCCAAGCGAATCATGGGACCCCGGAATACGGCCAGGGTCGATACTTCGGGCCACCCTCCTCCACACCGTCTCGAAGTTCATCACCGGAGACCGAACACCCCCCGACCCCCTGGCAAGTGGAGCCACCGCTGGAGTGGATACGGGAGGTACCTCCGCCCCAAACCGCCACGCGTGAGGACGCGAGCGCGCCCCGCCAGCGAGTGAGTGCAAGGCCAGCCCCGGAGGTGGGCCAGGTAAGGCCTGGATGTTGGAACTGCGGCGAATTTGACCACAGCCGGGTCAATTGTGCTCGCCCCCGCCAGCGCACGTGCTATATGTGTGGTCGCCCGGGCGTCACCATCGCCACCTGCCCCACCTGCTGCCAGGAATGGGGCCAGCGTCAGAGGAAGAGAGAGTGAGACTCCAGTAGCTACAGCTAGAGCTGTAGTGGAAGAGGCTGGACCCCCAAGTGTATTGTACGTGTAGCGTCGGTAGGGAGAGCCGAAAGCAAATAAAGCAGTCTCCTTACCTCATCTAGATGATTTTTCATTTATCTTACCTGTCCCCTTCCATTTGATTTTCTAAGTAAGAGAGAGACGTTCTCTCACCAGCAAGCATGAAGCAGGACGCAATAAAATGAAATGATTCAGAGAGAGAAATTCGTGAATCGTTGGCTAAATTGGTTTATTCGCGATCGAGTCAGCATGTTATTTTAGGTTGCCAGAACGTAGCTCTAAAAAGAGCAGTAGTCCAAGGGATCGGCCAGGTAAGATGCTGTTGCAGCATTTTTATTTTCATATGTTTAAAGTAATGGGTGAGTGGAAAATGTCAGAGTGCGGTGTGAAAGTCGCGATCGCGTGCGGTAATTGCGAATGGAGAAATTGTAAAGCATTATTGGCACCAGGTTGCTATAGCTGAAAAGCACACCCACCGGGTTACCCGCAGACAGAGTTACACGTAAGCCTCGCTGCAGAAGAAGAAGCTAAGGGGACATAAACAAGTACACTCATACCGCTGCAGCTAAGAATGCTTAGCTTAGGATAAGTTGTAGTTAGAGAAATTAACATAGTCAAGTAGAGAAGACAAAGTAAACGCGCGAAAGTAGTCAACGGACTATTTCGAGTTTAGAAGGCGGGAGTTGTAACATGGAAAATTGTCTGTTACTGAAACCGAGGGGGCGAGAGCACGGCGGTTACAAAAGACGACAGACCGACGCGCGAGAACGTGCACACGCATGCACACACACTCCTACGCGCACACTGTCTTACCCCGCAACCATATCCCTGTGCGCACCTTCCCCAAACGTTCTCCCACTCTACCGCTCGGCCAGGAAAGAAGACCAGCAGCAGCTACAGCAGGAACAAGTTGCCGGAGAACAACAGCGAGCTCGCTCTCCCAGGCCGCTGACAGGAGCAGCCGACGCGCAAGAGAGAGGGAGAGAGCGAGAAGCACTGTGCCGTAGCGCCGTCGGCCGTCCATGAGAGACACCGCGCGCGAGCAGCTGGAGTCACGTGGACTGCTCGCTCGCGCCGCGGTGAAGAAGACGGCCGATCGGCAAACTGGAGCGGAGAGCAGAGCGAGCACGCCGGCCGGCAATTATTCATTCTGTCGCCTACCGCCGTGCCGCCTGCCGCTACACAGATTTGGCGTCCGGAAACCTCGCGCGGGTGTGCCCTAATCAGCGTCGTCGTCGCCGAGAGAGAGAGAGCTGCAACGACGGTCGTCGTCGTGGGTCAGCTGTGGAAGCGAGAAGGAGAGAGAGAGAGAGAGACCTGCAGCAGCGGAAACTCCTGGCCGAGGTTTACCCCTTTTATTTTCCGTTCCCGTTGTTGCTCGCGTAGTGTGTGTGCATGTCCGAGTCGGGAGTCGCGAGAGACTACGAACTCGTGCCAGCTGCAGCTCGTGCTGTAGCTGTAGCTTAGATTAGAATTTTCTGCTCTCGGCTGAAGCTAGCCGGCGAAGGCTTATGAGCGGTGCAAGTGACGCGTGCATCTGGCGCCCATACCATTGTACTGTACATTAAATAGATAGTAAGAATAAAGTACTTAGAATTTGACCCGGTTGTTTCTGGGTTAATAATTACCCGCGAACCTCTGCCCTGATCCCCAGCAGAGCGTTACAAGATGTAGCTTTTATGTACATGTTGTTAATGCATGTACCGCTCCCGCCACTATCATTTGGTCTAGTTGTATGTATAAAACCCGGGAAGAAACCCTTTTCATATTGTCTAATAATTCTAACAAGGAAACCGATCGAGGTGTCAGCCTCCGATTTTCCTGAATTTTTGATATGTTGTAGAGGACCGAAAAATAAGAGACTCGCAATTTTTTTTATCGGCCCAATCCCTTATTAAAGGAGTGAAAACCGCCCTTAAAGTTTACCCCCGAAAACGGTTTTTTTTAATGTCTTAAGTTCTAATCGATATTTTGAAATGAAACAAAATGGAAAATATTTCTCCTTGAATTATGTAGCCATCAAGTATAGTTTGGTCCTCGGGGGTGGCAACCCTTACTTTTTATTTTAGAAAAACCTTATTTTTTAAACTATTTCTGCATATAATATTTGCAATAAAATTAATTAATTATTATAAAAATCATTTTTTGACTTAAAATAAAAAATAAAGTTTACGTGTTTCAGGGTTTTTGCAAATAAACACGTCTCAGGGGTAAACAACCCTTTAGGCACAAAATACTTTCAAACTATTAAAATTAATATTTTAAGTTATATATAATGCATAATTTATTTTTATTTGGGCTATTTTTTCTATGGGCCCAATTTCCTATTAAAGGGGTAAAACGCACCCCTAAAAATCACGCCTAAAATAGGTTTTATCTGAATATCCCAAGTTCAGATTCAAATTTAAAATGAAAGAAAATGAAAAATATTTCTCTTTGAAATGCCAAATTAGCTACCCTTATATTTTATTTCGGAAAAATTTTTTTTTTTTAATTTTTTTTTTATACAATATTTGCAATAAAATTAAATAATTATTATTAAAATTCAAAATCAAAGTTGACTTGTTTTAGGATTTTTTCTAATAAAAGCATTATTGGGGTTTAGCAGCTCTTTGGGCACGTATACTTAAAATTAGTACCTTTGAAATAAATATTTTGAGGTGTATGGTGCGTATAATCAGAATAAATAATCATGGACATTTTGTTTATTGCAGATTGATTTGTCTATAGGCTCAATTTTCTATTTAATGAATAAAAATCACTGACAAAGAATTTGACAATTACGTTATTTTAATGTTTAAAATATAATAGCATAAAATAAATAGAGGAATAAATAATTACATAACTATATTTTTATTACTTCAGCATAAATATTTGTATGCAGAAAAGCTTTTAAAAGCTGAGCCAGGATTAAAATTATTTTCATGGTATATTTTGCAATTAGTTTTTTTTATATATCACTGCTTGATAATTATAGTTTACTTATAATTTTAGAATATTTATGTTTGCGTATTTAGGCATGTCACATTATATTTCATTTGTACTTTTTCATAAATACTTATTTTTAAGTAAATATTTTCCTGATTTCTATTTATATATATGAATAAGCGATTTTTTGTAAGCCCATCTTGTAAACATGTATAAGCAAAGATGACGCAAGTGAGCTTGGAGTCCACGGCTGCCTAAAAATGGATTAATTAGTCAGTATATTTTTATCGGTTCTGTTGCGAGGTACAAATTTTCGAGAGTCCGCTATTTGTTTTTTTCCTACAATAGAATTTATTATTTAATAAAAATCAAAGAATAGAAAAAATGAAGGTAAATCCTATCAACGTCATAAATTTATTATTGGCAGCATTCTCAGGGCTTCAGATACCAGAAAGTCCTGTTAATCTTGTTGAAATGGATTTAGCTGAAAAATTCGAAAATATTTTATACGACAGTATGAATAATTTTAATGCGATTGAAACAATGGAAGAAGAAACATTAGATTTTCAAGAGCAATTTAAAAATTATGAAGTACAAGCCATTGAAGATGACGCAATTTTCAATGAAAAAAAAGATTATGATGTATGTTCATACGATGATGAAGAGTTGAGCTTCGATTTAAAAAAAGAGCAGTCGAATATTGGAGATCAGGTAAAACTAAAAAAAATCGCAGTGTAGAAAGTGTTAAACATCGATTTAAATTAGTTAATTCAGAACGGCAACTGCGTCGATGGGCTAGTCAAATCAACAAAGGTGGAACTTACAAAGAAAAATTATATCAAATTTCTGAATTTGTTTTAAAAAATCTCAAAGAATCTCTCGAAGCTGGCCATATTATTCACGATATTGATATACGTAGGTGGGCCTTAGAAGCTAAAAATAATTTAGAATTTAATGATGTTAGATTCAAAGCAAGTGATTTCTGGGTGCGAAAATTTAAGAAAGCTCACAAAATTATCAGTAGAAAAATCAACAAATTTATAACAAAAAAAACTCTTGAGGACAAAGAAACTGTACATCAAGAAGCCAGTAATTTTGTAGCCGACATCAAACTACTGATTTCAGAAGTTGGAACTGAAAATACCTACAATGCTGATCAAAGTGGATTTCAATTAGAATTACATACTGGTCGTACATTAGCAGAAGAAGGAACAAAGACTGTTGAATGTGTTGTGCAATCTGTTTCATCAACAACACATAGTTATACAATATTACCTACAATTAATGCTGCTGGAAAATTGCTCTCTCCATTATTTATAGTTTTAAAAGAGACTAAAGATGAATTTGGACCAATAATACAAAAAAATTTATTTCAGCCAGATAATGTATGTTTGATGGCATCTAAATCTGGCAAAATGACATCATGTGAGTGAAATTAAATAAAGTGTACTTGTATTCGTAAACTTGTAGCTTATATCTATTTTAAAGATTTTACTTGTAAACTTTTAATTTCAGTAGACTCATATTAAAAAAGATTTACAATAATTAGTAAATTATTTTTAAAATAAGGTATTTTAACGTAAACTCCGAAAATTATAAAAAAGTTCTTGTAAATTATCAATGAATTTCATTATTTATTTTTGTTAATTTGATTTCATGTAATAAATCGATATATATATATATATATATATATATATATATAATTATCCCCCCATCCGTTTATGGAGCCCATCCCTGTATATTATTACCTACAGCCCAGAGATCCCTATGGCAAGTGACTAAAGAAATAATGGACCCTGGAGTTATAGACTCTAGATCGGGCTCCATAAACGTCCGAGAAAAATATGTTATGGGACCCGGGCTCCATAAAAGAAACCGGGCTCCATAAATATGCTCATGTGTATAAAAGGGCTCCATAAATCTGTTAAAACAAATGTATATATATATATATATATATATATATATATATATATATACTATGGGGGCTTCGCCCCCTGCTCGCTCCGCTCGCCAACCCCCATTTGTAGCGTGATTTTATAAAAACAGTGGCGCTGTTTATTACGTCTAATAGTGTAAGGTCATGTTCATATTATTATATGTGTTTTAATGTGTAGTTAATTTTTTAGCGTGTTATTTATTAAAGTTAATAGTTTTCCACACCACCACTGAGGTACTGTTATAGGTGCGTTGAATTTTTGATTTTATTGTGCTTAGGTGTTTTATATAAAAAATATTAATAATTAGATATGATAATGGGACATGCCAAAATAATATAAAATTATTGTTAATCATTTTTTATATAATAAGCCTAAACACAACCATGGAATTCATCGTCAATAACCCTAAAAACCATGGGAGTCGTCCCTCCATCCTCCTTGACTCCAACCTATCCCATCCTTCCTCCACCATGGAAGATGTGAATCTATTTTCATTAATAAATTTTATTAATTTTAAATAATCTGTTTAATAATTTTTAATTAATGTAATGAAAATTGATTCCCATCTTTATTACATTTAATAAAAAAAATATTTCATATAAATATATTTATATTGAAATTTTTTTTATTATATGTAATAAAATAATCAGATTATTTATATGATATTATGCTTATAAGAAATTACAACATGTCTTATACTTTTGTAAAAGAATAATATTATAAATAAAATGATTATTGATATAAATTTAGTTGGGTTTATTTTGATCTATATAAATTTAGATAAAAATATATATAAAAAAAATAATAATTTTTGAAAAAGTTTATTAAAAAGTGTAGATTAAATGTCAAAAATTTCATTCCAAACAATGTTATTAATTATTGATGAATTTTCTAAAATATTTTCAATAAATATATTGTTAGGATTTTTACATCGGGATAAAGCAACATATAATTGGCCTTGTGAAAATAAAGGTCGTCTAATGTAAATACCTAGAGAATTAAAACTTTGGCCTTGAGATTTATTTATTGTTATAGCAAAAGCTAATATAACTGGAAATTCTTTTCTAAAAAGTATAAACGGAAATGAAGAAGAATCTCCAGTATTTAATGTTATTCGTGGTATAAAAACTTCTTCACCAACTCTTTCACCTGTAATTATTTCAGCTTTAATATTGTGATTAAATAAACCTATAATTTTCAAGCGTGTACCATTACACATTCCTTCTGATATACTTATATTTCTAATTAACATTACAATTGCATTTATTTTTAATTTTAATTCATGTGGTGGTAGACCTTCTCTAATATTATTAAGCATTTCTATTGGGTAATTTAAGTGAATATTTTCATCTGTTTCATCAACTCCTTTATGCGTTGCGAAATCTAAACTATAATATGTATGTGTTTTACCATGGAATAAGTTCAAAACTTTATTATTTATAAGTTTAGTATCATCATTATGAGGAGCTAATATTATACGATCTACGGAATTTTCGAGATTAATATCATCATAAATTTTATTACATATATTTTCGATCTTCCATTTATTTGGAACTATAAATGGATTAACTTTACCTTCACCTAACTCTAATAAAAATGAAGCAAATTGTTTATTTTTTGAGCGAATATTTTCGGTTAATTTTAAAACTTTAAAGAGATGCCATAAATGAGAAAATTTTATTGTGTCCTGTACTATACTGTCTCGGTAACCATGTTTTAGGACTAGCAGAATTTGTCTAAAATCGCCTCCTAAAACTAACAATTTACCACCAAATGGAACATTACTGTAACATATATCTTTAAGTGTTTGATCAACAATTTCCAAAGCTTTTTTTGGGATCATTGATGCTTCATCCCAAACTATAATATCTACTTCCCGTAATTTTTTTTATCTGATTCTAATTTTAGAAAAGCACTTTCAATACTGTTTAAATCTAAAGGAAGTCTAAAAGTACGATGACTTGTCATTCCTTTAGGTAATAAAATAGATGCAATTCCTGTCCAAGCCATAGATAAAACTTTTTTATTCAAAGATAAAAAGTGATATATTAAAGTCTTGTATATGAAAGTTTTTCCTGAACCTCCAGGTCCATCAATAAAATAAATTTTATTTTTGTTAGTTATAATTTCATTAAAAGTAATCTTAGATTAGTATAGTTAATTGATTAAACAAAATTTCAAAAAGATTTTTACTTTTTGCTAAATTTTCAGGACTTTCTTCGATATTATTTATTGTTGGTTCAGGTAAACTGTAATCTTTACAACTTTTATGTTCAGTTTGTAATATATTTTGAATGTGAGACAAAGCATTATTTTCTTTATTTTCTTTAAAATCTTCAGTAAAAAATTTTTTGAATTTATTCCAAATTAAATTACCTTGAAAATTTTCAGCTAAGATAAACCATGCAAAGAATTTACGTAATTGAAAAGGAAACATGATATTACTTGCTTCATAAAAAATAATATAAATTTGGGAATCATCTTCTATTAAACGCATAGCAAGTGCTGCTTCTTTATATGTTTCATATGAGACGTTATTAAATGTTCGTAAATCTTTAAAAGAAGTAGCACCTTTTATGCGGTTCAACAGTAATTTAAGAAAAAATCTTTCATTATCTTTAGGTGAAACAATATTTAATCGCCCAATCGTATCAAATTGTTTATTGCGTTCTCTACGTTTCCATATTTTAGATTTTGTAAATCCATAATATCGAGGAATTTCAACATATTTTATATTTTTCGCAAACTGATCGATTTTGTTTAATTTAAACCACGCTGTTAAAGTAGTTTCTCTATTACGCAAAGCTTCAAATTCTTTATTTTCTTGGAAAACAATTTTTTGTTGATTCTCGGTATGTACGGCTAAATGAATGACAGTATGGCTTCTACCACACAGAGGAAACGTTTCTAGGCGTCAAGCGGCTTCCATTGGGCTCAAATATCTACCGTCAATATATTGTGAAATTTCATCAAAAACTACAGGAGTCTCTTCATCTACTTTATTTATTTTCTGAATTTTACACAATGCTCTGTCACCTCCTTTATGTATATAATCAAACATATATTTGATACTTTGAATTGATGCACAATATTCAACGTTAATATGACATTTATATTTTTGTAGTAAAAAACTATTATATGGAACTTCCATTTTATTATCAACATAAACGATTGGACCAGTTTTTGTTTTATATGTATGATTATTTGCAGAATTATCTTGTCGTCGATATTCTGGATAACCATTTTCTTTTAAAATTGTAAAATCACGAAATTGTTTAGGAAATTTCTTTTTGCATATAGGTTTATCTTTAATAATCCAAGGTGATTTACTTGTATGAGGTCCATGTAACATATGTTTAATTACCAATTTTTGCATTTCTTTATTATCATTATTTGGAATTTCTACAGAAATATATTTATCAATTGTGTTAGGAGTCATTATTTTATTATTTGGATGCAATGTAACTATAAGATGAACATGTGGTAAACCTCTTTTTTGAAACTCAATAGTATAAACATAAGCGATTACCGTTCCAAAAATTTTATTTTTTACTATATCATCTAAAATACATTTAAATTTTGCATAAAACAATCTAACTGTAATATTAGGAATGTCATTAAGTAAAGTTCCTTTTGGAAATTTTTGTAAAACTAATTTTAGTTCTTTCTATTTTGGATTACATGTGATAGTAATTAATAAATCTGGCCTTGTTGTTGTTCTTACTATTGCCATGGCATCTTGGTAATGCTGTTGCATATACCTAGGACTACCAATATATGTTGCTGGTAAAATAAAAAGATTTCCTAATATCTCTTTTTTTCAAAATTTTGAGTAATATTTGAGGCTGAATTAAAGACGTGATCGTATAATCCTTGATAACATTCAATACGAAGTTGTCGTTGATTATTTCTGAAAAAATTCATCCTATTATTTTCTACCATAATAAGAGCTTGTAAAACATATTGTTGTGTTAATCTTCTAGCATATAATAAAGGTGAAAAATTTTTAATTTCCGGTCTGTACGATAATCTATAAGAATAATATTGCAAAATAGTAAGATTGACTGATTTTTCGGTAGACTTTAAAATATTTGTAGAATTATCTGTATTATAAATTTCTTCGTCAGACTTCGAAGTATTAATCAAACTGTTTGTATTATAAATTTTATTTATATTAACCTTTGGCTTTTTATTATATCCAATACTCCAACCTAAATCACCAGCTGGAAATAATATTGGAAAAACCATCGGATCGACATAGTGAGATAATTTATTCATGTATATTTTTTTACTTTCACATTCTGAAATATTTTTAGGATATATGCAAAGATCATAGTCATCAGGAATAGTTGATTTTGATACAATTATTGCTCCACATTCAGCTGTAAGAGGTTTATTGTAACGATGTTTTTGTTTATCCGTTTTTCGAATGAAATATAATTTATAGTTTGGAAACTTTTGTACATTCGATAATTGATATAAAGATTTTAAATTTACAGCGTAAGGATTTTTATTTAGAATATTTGTTAATATTTCTAAATGTTCTTTAGTTAATTTGTCGTTAGTTTTAAGTCTTTTTTCTATTGAACTAATATCATCATAAATATATAATTGTCCACAAATAGGTTCTTCATTATGTGATGGTAGTAAAGTATTGGGAGTAGTATGACAAACTTGACCTTGAATTTTTAAATTGAAAATAGCTTTTTGATTTTCATGTTTTACATTAGCACAAAATGTTGCGAGACAAAATAAATTATTGTAATATCTTATTAAAAGTCTAAAATGATTATCATGAAATAAAAGGTCTTTAAGATTTTGGTTATAAGGACTAAGAGGAGATAATTCTATTGTACCATTATGACAACAATTTGATTTATTTCGTTCTTCTTTCCAAAATACAGCTGAGCAAAATTTACAAGTTATACTCATATTTCCAAAATATGATGGATCGATATAACTTTTAAGATTGTAAGATTTAAAATTAGTTGGATTATTCATATTATTTTGTAATATTTTGTGTTTGAGAGCAAATTTGTTGTTGTTTAAATAAGCTTAAATACACTATAGTATTAATGTATTATTATTAGATTAAACTATAATCATTAGTAACGTTATTAAAGCCATACCCTGATGTGACTAAGGCTTCTTATACACAAAAAAGAATGGGGAACTTGTACAAATTTTTTAAACTTGATCTTATAATTGATAACATTCGATATTATAATTATTTAATAATATAATATTAACAATATCAAATTATTCGTAATATATATAAAATGCATAACAAAATGAGAAAAACAATACAATATTAAGAGGAGGGATAGGAGGAGGGGGAGGAGGGGTTTTGAGGAGGTGGAAGGAGGGGGGGAGGGGTTTTGAGGAGCAAAAGTAATACTAAAAACTCCTATTTCTAATCTTGTTTTTCCGTTATTTTGAGGAGGGGTTGAGGAGGGGCTGTAAGGAGGGGGGAGGAGGGGGAGGAGGGTTGGGTACCCTACAAGCCTCTTACAACTATATACTATAGGAATATATATATATATATATATATATATATATATATTAATACAAATAGCAATAGTTTACTATAATGACCTGCAAAATTTATTTGTTTACAATTTATTTTTAGATCATTTTCGGAAATGGTTAAGGGATGTATTTTTTCCAAATGTTGTAAAAAAATAGTATATTATTGCTAGATTCTTGGAGTGGACATTGCACAGAAGCAGTCGAAAGAGAAAAACCTGATGATAAAAACATCAAACTTTTCAAAATTCCTAAAGGTACAACTGGTAAAATACAACCGCTGGATGTGTTTGGTTTTCGTATATGGAAAAATTTTGTGAGACACTTTTCCGATAGTGTAATTTTGTTGGATAAGGATATAAGTTATCTTCTCCTCGATACGTAAATCTTTTTAAATACTCTTATTATAAAAGCGGTTATATCGATAATAAACCAAATGAATTTTTAAATCCGGTGGACTTTAGCTTTGGTGGATCCCAAGCTCATTGTGAGGTACCAGGATGTAAAAATACTGCTATTATAAAATGTTCATGGTGTCAGAAATCACTCTGCTTAAAACATTTTTTTGAAGATTTTCATTATTGTTCAACCTATAATCCTTAAACAAAATTAATTGCGATAAGAACTAAATAATAAGCTCATTTGTATAGAGTTTCTTTGAATATTTTTTGACTATTTGTGAAAATATACCTATATTTTACTTTTAATAAAAATTAATTACATAATAACAATTAATATTTTATATTATATTTTTCTATTTATATTTTTATTTTTTTATTTTTATTTATATTTTTCTATTCGTTAGATTAGTCAATCATTTAACTCACCTATTCTTTTCCCAGTTCCATCCTTTTTATTTACCTACAAATACGAACAAAATATTCGAATATAAATTGCACAATAAGAGTTTATAAGTGACTTCATTAATTACGCTATCTCGAAAAAAAAACTGACACAAAAATAAACTAAATCTGCATTATACACCTCAAAATATTTATTTCAATGGTTCAATTGTAAGTATACTTGTCCAAGGGGCTGCTAAACCCCGAGAATGCTTTTATTAGAAAAAATCCTAAAACAAGTCAACTTTGATTTTGAATTTTAATAATAATTATTTAATTTTATTGCAAATATTGTATACAAAAAAAATTTAAAAAAAAATTTTTTCCGAAATAAAAAATAAGGGTAGCTAATTTGGCATTTCAAAGAGAAATATTTTTCATTTTGTTTCATTTTAAATTTGAATCTGAACTTGGGATATTCAGATAAAACCTATTTTAGGGGTGATTTTTAGGGGTGCGTTTTACCCCTTTAATAGGAAATTGGGCCCATAGAAAAAATAGTCAAAATAAAAATAAATTATGCATTATATATAACTTAAAATATTAATTTTAATAGTTTGAAAGTATTTTGTGCCTAAAGGGTTGTTTACCCCTGATGACGTGTTTATTTGTAAAAACCCTGAAACACGTAAACTTTATTTTTTATTTTAAGTCAAAAAATGATTTTTATAATAATTAATTAATTTTATTGCAAATATTATATGCAGAAATAGTTTAAAAAATATGGTTTTTCTAAAATAAACAGTAAGGGTTGCCACCCTCGAGGACCAAACTATACTTGATGGTTTAAATTCAAGGAGAAATATTTTCCATTTTGTTTCATTTCAAAATACCGATTAGAACTTAAGATATTAAAAAAAAACAGTTTTCGGGGGTAAACTTTAAGGGCGGTTTTCACCCGTTTAATAAGGGATTGGGCCGATAAAAAAAATTGCGAGTCTCTTATTTTTCGGTCCTCTACAACATATCAAAAATTCAGGAAAATCGGAGGCGGTCACCTCGATCGGTATCCTTGTAAGCTATATTCATCTTCTTTCATAATATCGATGTTAAAATCACCAATAATCAGGTGGTTTTTTATATTTCTTTTGCTATTGAT
The DNA here is from genome assembly GCA_036365515.1 of Torymus aiolomorphi. NCBI lineage: Eukaryota > Metazoa > Arthropoda > Insecta > Hymenoptera > Torymidae > Torymus > Torymus aiolomorphi. The sequence continues at coordinate 130,203,798 of CM070876.1, forward strand.
AAATGATTTTACATTCAAAATAAATTCAAAGCGCGGTAAATCATGACATCGATATAATGCGGAAATTTCAAGATTACTGTTGTTATTTAGACTTATTCGTGAGTTTAATACTTTGAGTTTACCAATTTCGATTATTTCAGTAATTTCTGATACACAATCTTTTATATATACGACGACACCATCATTTTGATTTAAGTTACCGTTATTGTAATACAATTTATATCCCTGTATTGCAAAAAAGTGAGAATTGGGTAAATTCCATCTTTCTGTACATACAATTATATATGGTTTGATCTTCAAGCTCTTAATAAGAATATTCAATTTCGTATAATTGTGATTTAGACTTCTAATATTGACCTGTAATATCAAACTATCTTTTGTATTTATATTTTTATTGAGAGTTTTAAGATTAAGAAATGACGTTTATTCTTGTATTACTTCTTTTTGCAATTTTTCAATGAGATCGACGTGTTGCTCCATTATGTAGTTTGTTGTTTCCTTGGTGTCATATGTGTTAGAGATGCGGTACTGGCTTTAAACGGCGAAGTCAGCAAAGTTGCGCTAGTCCAGTTGTCTCTAGATGGCGAAGTCAGCATAGTTGCACTAGTCCAGCTGGTCATCGTAGTGGCTTGATTGCTGTTTCCTACTTTACCTAAGTATCTTGGTATAGTAGGTCTTATCGGATAATCAGTCATATCTATATATCTATTGAGCTTATTCTTAAATATTGTACATTTCTCTGTGTCATTGGCCATATGTTTAACCTCGAAATTTGTGTTATATTTCGAGTTGCTGTAAAAACAATTGACACATGTAATGTTGGATGAGTTATTATCACATTGCAAAGTCTTATGCGGACCTGCACATTTTAAGCAGCATAGAGTGTTTTTGCATTTCAATGTGTTATGTCCAAATCTTCCACAGTTTAAGCAGGGCTTGATGTTTATTAAATCCCATACCTTACAGCTTTGATATCCAATGAAGATTCTATTTTGATTGTCACTAATATGTTTATATAGCTCTCTTGTCACTTCAATTATTATGGTTGTCTTGTTTGTAATCTTATTTTTGTCTATATTTAGTATCTTACACTTCTTGATATCCAATAAAATTTCTTTTATTTAAGTCCGCTTTCAGCTCTTCTATATTCATATTAGTATAGTTGTCTACACCAACTATTTTCATCTTCGGGGTTCAATTTTTTCAATAAATGTTTTATAATTGTTAGACAGTTATTTGATAGTAATTCAATTGTTACTTTAGCACTTTTTTCATTCATACTTTTAATCTCAATTTCATTGTCGTTCACTACTTTTAGTTGCTTCATCTGTATATCTTTTTCTTTTATTAAAACATCACATACCTTTTTCTTAAAGTCATGTGGATTTTTAATGTCCTTTTTAAGATTTTTCACAATTATTTTCGGTATTCTTTTGTTTTTAATTGCTACTTTGTTAGTTGCTACTTCTGCATATGTTTTTTGGTTATGTTGCTTTATTTCCTTCTCCTGGTCATTTTTATCCTTTTTAGGCACGACCGCTTCTCGGAAGAGCCTTATATTTTCACTAGAGCGAAAATTGTAACACTTCAAAAACGAACAATTTGTTGCATAAAAACTATTTTCCACCCAGAATTGGTTCATTTTAGGCGTTTTTTATGGTGTATGTGTGTATGTCCGTTCGTATGTAGTCAAGTTTATGGAATATCTCTGCGAATTTCCAATAGATCTTAACGAATTTTGGCCCAGATACTCTACTAATTATAAGTAAGCTCCAGTCTTATACCGAGCTGAATCGATCAACAAATAAAAAACGCCAGAGCAAATAAAAATTTGAAAAAATCGATTTTTGAACATAATGTGAACAAAATTAATTTTACGTCAAAAAACAACAAATGCATCTGCTAAAACTAATTAAAACACGTCTTTTTTACATAGAAAATTTTTTTCTATGAACAATATTTAACAATGTAATAGCGAAAAAACCGCTAAAATCATCAAAAGTAGTCGTTTTTTTGCTATTTCTTTACAGGATTTGATTTTACACATTAATTTTAAATGTAAAAGTTATAGATAATATTAAAACAAAACTTTTTCCTGTTAAACATTTTTTTGTACAATCAATTCCTGACGAGTTAAACTCATAAAAACGATTTTTAACGCCTAAATATACATAAAATGGACGATTTTCGGATATAACTTGACAAGATTTAATTTTATACAAAAATGTTAAATGTAAAAGTTGTAGATAATATTTAAGCAAAACTTTTTTCAATTCAACATTTTCGTGTAAAATCAACTCCTGTCGAGTTAGACTTATAAAAACGATTTTAAACGTCAAAACATACATAAAATGGACGATTTTCGGCTAAAACTTGAAAGGATTTGATTTTTCACAAACATGTTCAATACAAAAGTTCTAGATAATATTTAACCAAAACTTTTTCCCATTTAACATTTTCATATAAAATGGATTCCTGACCGCTTAGACCTATAAAAACGATTTTTAATGCCTAAATACACCTGAAATAGTCGATTTTCGCTTATCATATAAGAATTTGACTTTCAATAAAACTGTTAAATACAAAGCATATAGATATAGTTTAAACAAAACTTATTCCCAATTAACATTTTTATGTACAATAATTTCTGGATCATCTAAACGTATAAACATGATTTTTAATACCCCGATACACGAATAGTGAATTTTCGCTTATTATTTCACAGAATTAGATTTACACAGAAGTATTCGATACAATAGCTCTAAATAAGATGGAAAAAATTGACATAACATTCCAAAGATAATATAATTACAAAAACATAATAATAAGATACAAAATTACATTTGATTACAATATTCAATGGGATAAACACATTGGAAGAATAATTAAAGAAACTAAATATCTATTTCCCTGTTTTCTACAAAAAGATTTTTAATAACAAATTTAAAAACCGCTGCCAATTCATTGGCACGTAGCTTCCTCAAACTAATTTATCAATTCCTCTTTTTATACTTTTATAAAATAATTTTTCTCAAAAACAAATGAAGAAAATGTATTGAAATTTTAACCAAATATAGTTTTTAATAAGTGTAATAAGTGTTAAAATTTTGAGTCGATTTATGAAATATTCTCTGAAAAACAAGTATTCGAAAATATTTCAAAATAATTAGTTCTTTAAGAAATAACAAACATCTGTATTATATTTAATCAATTGAAGGAAATGCCCGTCGATTTTATGTTAATTTTAATAATGAATCTAACGGCTATTCGGGCAAAGATAAGGAAGGTAACTAACTTATCAAGCACTTTCTTTATATGTGTTTCAATACATATTTAAATTTTAGAAGCTATTTTAAACATTAGTGCAGTCAAGAATTTTTTAGAAAGGAGAATACATGGAAAGGGAAGGTGGTAAAGGTAAAGGTATAGGATAAAAAACGAGAACGAAAAAAATAACGGCCCAGGTCGGGACAGATCAGAATATGGTATACACACGCATAATCACGTGCCTCATGATGGAAGGAATCTGTTGGAACCAGGGTTGCACTCACTTAAAGAATAATTCCAACAACCAAAGGCAATTAATCATCATGACCATCTCAAGTAGACTCATAAAACGAGGAACACCTTCCAGAAAGAAGCAAAGGTCACACTCACTGCAGCTACATCCCATTCGGAAAATTCATAGGATCTCGTCCGCAAAAGGCAAAATCCAACAGAGACGAGACTCAGCAAGTTCATTTCCATCTTGAACTCCTCATGCTGAAATATCTCAAGTCCCACAGAATTCTCTACTCAATAGATTGACTGCATGTACACAGAAGGAATTATCAGGGTAGAAGGTCGATTTTACGAAACTCAACTGGAGTATCACTCAACATACAGCTACATTAATACGGTGCAGTCAACTCATCACTGATCATTCGGCATTCTCACATAATAAGATCTCTCGATGGCACCGAGAAAACTCACTTTGCACACATCAGGCAGGAAATTTAGATTATTGGAAGCAGAGTTCCGGCCAAGTCACTTATTCTAGACTTTGTGATTTGTGCTAGGTATCCGACTCATCGGACTCAGCAACTCATGGGGCAACTATCCAGCGCGCTGGACCACCCCATCACCACCCTTCACTCACACTGGGCTCAATTTAGCAGGACCACTCGTAAACTCATTGAAGGGGCGTGAATCCAAGATCATACAAGTGCTGGATTTGTATTTGTGTGCTCTCACAGCATCATCTTCCATCAGCTGTTCATCCATACATGGTCAGTGGCTACTCATCCGAATGGTTTCATTACTTCCTTCGCAACAAACTCAACTTGGTACAGCTCTCATCAATGATGGCACTCCATGGATACTCAACCCACCTGCAGCATTTCGTATGATGTAAGTGGAAGGCAGTGGTGAAATCAATAATATTTCATCGCCAACAGACCATGGACAACATTATTCTCAAATTGGAATTTCATTATCATTGCTGACTCAAGTGAAGGTTGCTCAACTCAAAGCCGTTACAACCACTCCAAAAGGATTCAGAAGATACCCTCACGTTGGCTTTGTTCTCATCATCAAGGTATTAAACTCAATGTTTCACTTGGTTTCTAACTGTCAATGCATTTCAGCTTCACAGTTGGGAAACTCCTTCATGGATGACTCAGTAACTCTGGCAGCAAATCTTCTCAACAACGGTCTCAATTAACATCAAAAAGGCATCACTTATCTCACGAAATCAAGTGGAGTTCATGGTACTCAATACGGATAATCATCACATAGTATATACTCTCAGAAGATATTGGAATACCTCATCAGAGAACTTACAACCTCACAAGAAGAAACTCAGGACGGCCACCTCTCAATCTACTCGGAAGTCAGCAACTCGCCATCGTACCAGCACATCGGAATTTAAATCAACCTAGCGGTTGATGGCGGGCGGAATGTTTGGGAATTCAGCTAATTTGAATTCCCGCGGTTAATCTCAGTTTGGCTCGACTCACTGTGCAGCCACGGAGCGGCAGCACCTCGCAACGTCTCGGCGGAACAGCTGAGACGCAACACTGACTAAGGAGGTATATGCGCGATATCTCAGTCTTTCTCGCTCTCTTACATGCAAATGTGAGATAGGTGTTAATTTGAGTCGAGAAGTGACAAACTCAAGACCGAGAAGAAGCATCTTCCGGCTCTTCTCAACTGCACATCATAGTTGTGGAGTCACCATCATAGGACCAACTCATAAGCGTAGGCGATTAATATAATCGCTACGTGCGAGAAGTGACTCTCAACAGGTATACTCTCAGTAATTTAGAGCTATTCAAACGGCATCTCTCACCGGCGCTCGATGCCTCGAGCGCACCACAAGCCAACATCTCACACGGCTTCTACTGCATTTTGGCGGCAGTTCAAAATGTTTGAGAAAGCCATAATAATATTAATATGAGTAACATGCTGTGGGTGTTGAAATAAATTTGAGTCACACACATAAGTAGATTAAACTTTAAATATATTATATAAGTTCAAAGTCGCATCAAAATTACATTCTGGTTATAAAATTACAATCTTTTAAATTCTAATAATAATTAACAATAGTCAACATAAATTCATGTACAGTTTAAATTAGATTAAGGGGGCTAGACACCTTTTTTCTCTGAAATAAGAAGTCACATTTTAATACATAAATGTAAACTAATTATTTCATACTTTTTACATATAAAAGTGGGTATATTTTCCTTACCTTAAAACTTTCTCCGATGGGCCTTTTATATGGTCCAGAACCATAGTCATCGATGAAACAAGTTTTTTCACTATCCGTAAGCTTTGAAATTTTCCTGTGGATGGATTGACTCCAGATTTGAACTAAATGACTCCTGAATAGTATAATTCTCATATGAGTGTAGGGATTTAGGATTAAATGTCGGAAAAAATTTTTACATCAGAAAAATTATGAAAAAATATAAAAAATTTAAAAAAATTAAAAAAAAAACTTGAAAAACAGCACAATTTTTTTTTTCTCATTAGATCAAAAATCCCTACACTCATATGAGAATTATACTATTCAGGAGTAATTTAGTTCAAATCTGAAGTCAATCCATCCACAGGAAAATTTCAAAGCTTACGGTTAGTGAAAAAGCTTGTTTCATCTATGACTATGGTTCTGGACCATACAAAAGGCCCATCGGAGAAAGTTTTAAGGTAAGGAAAATATACCCACTTTTATATGTAAAAAGTATGAAATAATTAGTTTACATTTATGTATTAAAATGTGACTTCTTATTTCAGAGAAAAAAGGTGTCTAGCCCCCTTAAGTCTAAAGATTCGCATTCAAGTAATAACCTGAGTTGAAATGGTTTTTTCGAATGATATAAATGAGTGAATATTAACAAGTAGTGTGTACGCAGTAACAATTGAGTAATAAGTACTTAGACGCATGTAGTTGCAATCTCTCACTAGAGATGACTAACCTGTGTCGCACAATGAGTTTGGCCAAATTTGAGTATATCCGTTAAATGATATATGTATATTCAATGAGTGATGCTAATGAGTCTTGCTAATTCCAATGAGTGACTAAAACGCTTGCCTTCACTCTGCCGCAACTTACTACTGATGGTAGAAGGTGCTGCTGGTTGAGTACACAATTCAATATTATTGATTTAATTGTGACCCATAATTGAGCGCACACTATTAGCTAATTATTGATCCAATCGTGTGTGTGAGAATTCTGCCAGGCAAGAGTGTAATGAGTTTGTCTGTGTCCGCGCACGTGCTTAGTCGCTGTGTAATTTTTGAGGTTACCTTGCACGAGTGCTGCAGATAAACTGCAACGGTGAGTTACTCCAGCGATGCAGTGGCCCAAGCAAGGAGATGAGTCTTCCTTGATGAGTCGAACCAGTGATGAGTAGAGCCAGAGATGAGAAGAGCCAGTAAAACAGTTGAGTAGAGCCGATGAGAATGCTGAGAAAATCCGATGGAATTGCAATGTATTGCCGACCGGTGTTACCTCGTGGCGAGCTAGATGCAGAGAGAGCGAGGCCTTGAACCACTTCCTTCTTCTCGGCCCCGACCTCGTTACCGCGACAATCAAATCAATCACTCTCTCACATTTGCATGTTTGGGAATTCAGTAAGTTTGAATTCCCGCGCGTTCTCGCGAAATGGCTCCACTCACTGCGTCGCCGCGGCGCGGCAGCCCCTCGTGGTGTCTCAGCGGAAAAACTGAGACACGACACTGACTACTCAAGTTATACGTGATATGTCGGTCTCTCTCGCTCTCTCACATGCAAATGTGAGAGAGTGATTGATTTGATTGTCGCGGTAACGAGGTCGGGGCCGAGAAGAAGGAAGTGGTTCAAGGCCTCGCTCTCTCTGCATCTAGCTCGCCACGAGGTAACACCGGTCGGCAACTACATTGCAATTCCAGATCGGATTTTCTCAGCATTTTCATCGGCTCTACTCAACTGTCTCATTGGCTCTACTCATCTAAGGGACTCTCACAACATCACTCCTCACTCACGCATCACTCAAGCGCGACAACGATTAATTCAATCGCTTCTGTTGCAAGATAACAATTCACTATAATTGAGGTTATGTTGCCAATCACGTGTTGGCACCGGTGATTAATGGTGAAGTGAAAGTGAATCGTGAAACTCAGCAGTAATTAAGGCAATGAATCAAGAATCATTTGTTTGCTATTCTTCACTTTATTAGCATCATTGTACGTGAGCCCAGGAGGGGATTTTAGGAAAAACTCAATTCACTCTCGATGGACAACCTCAGTGTACTCGTAGTCAAACTCAGATCTCACAGGTTCGTTATCTCTAGTGAGAGATTACTACTCAAATTAATTACACTCAATATTAATTTTGGTACAGCGTACATACTACTCGCCTACGACTTATTCAGTATAATAAGAACCAAACTTCTTGTACATGAATTAATGTTAATTGTTGTGAATTATTATTAGAATTAATGTAATTTAAACTCTTTATGAACTGATGTTAAATATTGAAAATTATTAGTAGTTGTTATTAGAATTTGAACATTGTAATTTTATAACCAGAATGTAATTATGGTGCGACTTAAAACTGATATAATATATTGAAGTTTTATTTACTTATGTGTGTGACTCAAATTTATTTCAACACCCACAGCATGTTACTCATATTAATATTATTATGGCTTTCTCAAACATTTTGGTCCTTCGTGCCGGATTATCATGCTGTGGTGTGTAATAGAGCCAGTGAAAACATACTCATTCTTGATGATCTCACAGAATCTTACAATGGCTGATGACAAGGAGAAGAAGGTGGAATCCGTCCACAGCTCAGATAACGAGGACAACTCAAACAAGCAGGAGGAAGGGGCTCAACAACCAACTGTTGACGACAAGCTCCAGAGCACTGCTAGAGGATCTACCACCACCACCAAGTCCTTCATGCCCTTGTTGCCACCTGGTTTGACTGTATCGGACAACTCAACAAAGAGGACTCGCTCTAAGTCTCCGATGAATGTGCCTGCTTCGTTGATCTGCAAGGTTAGCTCACAATATGTGAGACTCCAGAAGCTGAAACGGATTTCCAATTATGTTGAGGATAAGGAAGGCACTGTTCACATGAACAATTTGGTGACGTGGAGGAAGGATGCTGAGGAGATTTATGAACTCTACGGGAGAGAACATGCACTGATTGAGGATGCATGTCCAGCATCATTTGTCACGAATCCTTATTTCTGCGCAGGCTTCCGCAACTCATTCCACGAACCTCAATATTGTTTAACCTCAGCAAGTTGGAGCAAATATGGTACTCTCAACATCAAACCACTCAACCTCCAAGCACCGGTGACATTAAACACTTCCAGATCAGCAAGTTGCCGGAGATCAAGCTGCCAACTTTTAACGGAACTTACACTGCATGGACAGCCTACAAGGAGCTCTTTACTGAATTAATACTCAAGATGGCAGGACTCAAGGACTACGCTAAGCTCCATTATTTGCGTAGTTCACTTACAGGTGCACCACTCACACTCATTGAAGGATTCACTCTCTGTGATGAATCACTCAAGCCTGCATGGGACACTCTTGTGGCGAGGTATGAAAACAAAAGGGTCCTTCTCAATGATCAGCTGGATCGTTTGGCAGACTTGGCAGCAGCACAAAGTAAGAACTCGGCACAACTCAACACATTAGTAACGGAAATGTCCAAGATACGGAAATCTCTCCACATATTGGTACCAAAGGAAGAATTGGGAGATTATATCTTGGCGCATCGGATGGCGAGGCTGCTGGATAGGACTACTCGAGAAGCATGGGAGACGTCTCGAACAACTATCACTGAGCTGCCGACTTTTGAGGAATTTGAAGCTTTTCTGATAGTTCGAGTCCGTGCTTTGGAGATTGCGTCGGATGCACCAGCCGGATCTCACAAACCATCATCGTCTCCAACCTCAAAGGTCGTCAAGACCCATCAAAGCTCAAGCCCCGGAGTCTCTCAAGCCAAGCCACCGAACTCATCAAAGGTTACGCACTCAAGCAGGATCTCACAGCATCCGTGTACATATTGTGGAGCACCTCATTTTATTGTTGCGTGCCCAACGTTCAAGCGCCTTTCTGAACAAGAACGGAGGAAGTTTGTCATGGAGAAGCCTCTCTGCTTCAACTGTCTGGGCTTGCATTCTGCAAAGAACTGTAAGACACAGTACCGGTGTAAGACGTGTAACGGTAACCATTACACCATGATACACATATCACGCTACCCAGACAACAAACCACAAGGCAGCTCGGAACCCGGCACAACTCAACAATAACAAAAAGGTGCAATCATCTCGTAAAACGGCCAAACTCAACGGACACACTTATCTACTCACTCAACATTATTAGCAACTGCTTTGGCATGGTATGACTCATCGGTGACATCTCACAAACTCAGAATACTCATCGATTTAGGTTCTGAAGTATCATTCATTTCGAAAAATACAGTGGATCTACTCAGACTCAAACGGTAATGCTCATCTATACCGATTCATGGAATTGGAGGCACGCACTCAACTCAAACACTCGGAAAGGTTCAAATAGACTTAAGGCCCATCTACAGAAATCTAAAGGTTCGGATCACTGCTCATATTATACGCCAAGTATCATCAATGTTACCATCAGAGCAATGTGTGCAACTCACGTGGAATCATACGGAAAAATTAAACTTGGCTGATCCTACATTTTGGAAACCTCAACCAGTGGATTTACTCATCGGTGCTGATTATTATGGACAAATTATGAAACCTAATCTCATAAAGGGGAGTGTAACTGAACCAGTTGCACAATTATCAATCTTTGGCTGGCTCATAGTAGGTCCATTCAACTCAGCTGTTCAATACAAAACAGTACTTCACACAACGGCTTTGCTCAACACTGAAGGCTTGCAGAAACTACTCACTCGTTTTTGGGTTCAAGAAGAGCCATCCTCAAATTCTGCAGTCAAACTCAACAAGGAAGAAGCAATGTGTGAACAACATTTTGTTGAAACTCACACGAGAGATACTGATGGATGATATCTAGTCAGATTACCTCTCACAACCTGAGCAGAAGTACTAGGAAATTAATTCGGAAAAGCTCAAGCGTGCCTCAAACGAATACAATACTCACCAAATGCAATCAAGAAAGCATCTACAAGGAAAGGTATTATGCATTTATGGAAGAATACTGCAAATTGGGCCACATGGTGCAGATCCCTCAACAGGAAATATCTGCCAAACCATCTTACTATCTTCCTCACCATGGAGTACTACGAGAAGATAGTTTATTGACAAAACTCAGAGCAGTATTCAATGGTTCAGCACTCACGACAAATGGAAACTCACTCAACGATATAATGCATACTGGACCAAACCTCTCACCTAACATTGTGGGTGTTCTCATATGGATTCGAACTCAGCCATTTGTATTCTCAACTGACATAACTAAAATGTATCGTCAGATTAAGGTTCATCCTCAGGATTGGAATCTACAACGCATTTTGTGGGTAGATGCAAAGGGTCAACTCGCTCACTTTCAGCTGACTACAGTCACCTATGGAACACGAGCAGCTCCGTACTTAGCAATTCGGACACTCCTTCAGCTGGTCAAGGATGAAGGAGACAATTATCCACTTGCGGTAGACTCACTACTCTTTGGAAGGTATGTGGATGATATCTTCGGTGGAGCTGCATCAACGGAAATTCTCGTCGAAAAGGCCAAGCAGTTGACCGCTCTCTGCACGGCGGGCGGTTTTCCATTAGCAAAATGGAATTCAAACTCACATGGCTTCCTCAAAAATTTCTCAAAGAGCCAGCAGCCGAAGAAGCTGTACCTCTAGATGATTGCGCTACAAATATACTCGGGATGAAATGGCTCCCACACTCGGATCAGCTCACCTTCAGAATGACTCTGCCGTCCCACAAGGAGATGATAACGAAAAGGATTATACTTTCAGAAGTATCTCAATTGTACGATCTCATCGGAATAATCTCACCGGTAATAATCACATCAAAAATCCTTCTGCAAGAACTGTGGCTTCACAAGCTCTCTTAGGACGAATCACTGCCAAACTCAATTGTGAAAAAATGGTTGAACATCCGAGAAGATCTCAAAACCTTGAACACAATTGCCATACCAAGGTGGTTAGGAATTCAGGAAAACTCAGTCGTGGAACTTCATGGCTTCTCGGATGCTTCACTGTTGTGCGGCAATGGCCGCAGTTCTGTACATCAAGACTACAACACGCTCATCTCACTCAACTTCATCGTTTCTCATCTCCAAGACAAAAGTGGCCACACTCAAACGACTGTCAATCCCACGATTGGAATTAGGAGCGGCAGTGCTACTCACGAAGTTGGCAAAACACGTTTTGGATAAGTCACGTCTGCCAATTTCACAAATTCATCTGTGGACAGATGCAAGGGTAGCGCTCACATGGATACACTCACACCCCTCAAAATGGAAGGATTTCGTTGGAAATAGAGTCGCCTTAATTCAAGAACTCATTCCAATAGCTCAATGGAGACATGTGCCTGGAGCTGAAAATCCAGCAGACTGCGCTTCACGAGGAGTACTTACTGCACAACTGAGAGAGCACCATTTATGGTGGCACGGACCGAGTTGGCTTTGCAAGGAAGATTCAGCTTGGCCATCTCAAGCCACCACCATTCAAGAGAACAACCTTCCAGAATTGAGTGCCAAGGTCACACTCACCACAGCCAAATCAAACTCAAGTACCGTATGGAACATCATCGAGCATTATTCGTCACTCACTCAATTCATAAGAATCACTGGATGGATAATGATCGCATGTGATCGATTCAAGTCGAAAGGTAAAACTCACCATGAATCGAAACTCACTACTGATCTAATCAGCAAGACAAAACTCTTCTGGGTCAAGAAGATTCAGCAAGTTCATTTTCACTCAGAACTCATCATGCTGAAAAATTCTCAAGTCCCAAGAAATCATGTTTTCAACAGGATGTCTGCTTACCTATACTCATCAGGAATTATTAGAGTAGGAGGTCGGCTACAAAAAACTCATATGGATCATCACTCCAAACACCCAGCAATCTTACCATGGAGCAGTCAACTCACCTCACTGATCATTCGGAATTCTCATCTCTCAACGTTACACGGTGGCGCTCAACTCACTCTGGCACACACTCGACAGGAATTTTGGATTATCGGAGGCAGAGCACCGGTCAAGTCACATATATTAAAATGTGTGACTTGTGCAAGGTATCGGGCTCAACGGGCTCAGCAACTCATGGGGTAACTGCCCATGGCAAGGGTCTTCCCATCATCAGCTTTCACTCACACTGGGATCGATTACGCCGGGCCAATCACCATAACCTCATGGAAAGGTCGTGGATCCAAAACATACAAATGCTGGATTTGTATCTTTGTGTGCTTCTCAACATCAGCGGTTCATCTAAAACTGGTCAGTGACTACTCAACGGACGGATTGTTAGCGGCTTATAGACGGTTCAGCTCAAGGAGAGGAAGACCTTCTAACCTCTACTCAGACTGTGGAACAAATTTCATCGGAGCAGACAAGGAACTGAAGATTCTCTTCCACCAAACTCAACGTGAAAACTCAAGTTTGTACAACTCACTAACCAACGAGGGAACCCAATGGAAATTCAACCCACCTGCTGCACCTCACATGGGAGGCAAGTGGGAAGCAGTAGTGAAATCAGTTAAATTTCATCTGCGACGGACCATTGGGGACACTCTACTCACATTTGAAGCTTCAGCCACTTTGCTCACTCAGATAGAAGCTCTATTCAACTCAAGGCCACTAGAACCTCTCAGTGAAGACCCAGAAGACCTCAACGCACTCACACCCGGACATTTTTTCATCGGAAAGGCACTGAACTCAGTGCCTGAACCTAGTCTACTCAACCTAAATGAATCACGGCTGTCCAAATGGCAACTCATCCAACGGATTACTCAGAACTTTTGGCAGCAGTGGTCAACTCAATATCTTCAACGGCTTCAATCCATTTCAAAATGGCATCACCCCTCTCATGAGATCAAGGTGGGTTCTATGGTACTACTCACTGATGAATGCTCACCACCGAGTAAATGGCCACTCACAAGAGTCACTCAACTTCATCCTGGAACCGACAATCTTACCAGAGTTGTCACACTTAAGACGGCAACGACTCAGCTTACTCGCCCAATCTCAAAACTCACCATATTGCCAGTGCCAATCAAGACTTAAATCAACCTGGAGGTTGATTGGCGGGCGGAATGTTTGGGAATTCAGTAAGTTTGAATTCCCGCGCATTCTCACGGAACGGCTCCACTCACTGCGTCGCCGCGGCGCGGCAGCACCTCGTGGTGTCTCAGCGGAAAAGCTGAGACGCGATACTGACTACTCAAGTTATACGTGATATGTCGGTCTCTCTCGCTCTCTCACATGCAAATGTGAGAGAGTGATTGATTTGATTTCCGCGGTAACGAGGTCGAGGCCGAGAAGAAGGAAGTGGTTCAAGGCCTCGCTCTCTCTGCATCTAGCTCGCCACGAGGCAACACCGGCAGGCAACATTGCAATTCCATCGGATTTTCTCAGCATTCTCATCGGCTCTACTCAACTGTTTTACTGGCTCTTCTCATCTCTGGCTCTACTCATCACTGGTTCGACTCATCAAGGAAAACTCATCTCCTTGCTTTGGCTACTGCATCGCTGGAGCAACTCACCGTTGCAGTTTATCTGCAGCACTCGTGCAAGGTAACCTCAAAAATCACACAGCGACTAAGCACGTGCGCGGACACAGACAAGCTCATTACACTCTTGCCTGGCGGAATTCTCCCACACACGATTGGATCAATAATTATCTAATCGTGTGCGCTCAATTATGGGTCACAATTAAATCAATAATATTGAATTGTGTACTCAACCAGCAGCACCTTCTACCATCAGCAGTGAGTTGCGGCAGAGTCAAGGCAAGCGTTTTACTCACTCATTGGAATTAGCAAGACTCATCAGGATCACTCATTGAATATATATCATTTAACGGATATACTCAAATTTGGCCAAACTCATTGTGCGACACAGGTTAGTTATCTCTAGTGAGAGATTACTACTCAAATTAATTACACTCAATATTAATTTTGGTACGGCGTACACACTACTCGCCTACGACTTATTCAGTATAATAAGAACCAAACTTCTTGTACATGAATTAATGTTAACTGTTGTGAATTATTATTAGAATTAATGTAATTTAAACTCTTTATGAAATGATGTTAAATATTGAACATTATTAGTAGTTGTTATTAGAATTTGAACATTGTAATTTTATAACCAGAATGTAATTATGGTGCGACTTAGAACTGATATAATATATTGAAGTTTTATTTACTTATGTGTGTGACTCAAATTTATTTCAACACCTACAGCATGTTACTCATATTAATATTATTATGGCTTTCTCAAACATTTTGGTTATGGTATGGTTATGGTATTGGAGTCATCGGGCTCAGCAACTCGTGGAGCAACTATCCAGCGAGCTGGACTACCCAATCACCACCCTTCACTCACACTGGGATCAATTTAGCAGGACCACTCGCAAACTCATTGAAGGGGCATGAATCCAAAATCATACAAGTGCTGGATTTGTATTTGTGTGCTCTCACAACATCATCTTCCATCAGCTGTTCATCCATACATGGTCAGTAGCTACTCATCCAAATGGTTTCATTACGGCTTAAACTTGGTTTATTTCAATTTGAGAACTCCCTTCGCAACAAACTCAACTTGGTACAACTCTCGTCAATGATGCCACTCCATGGATACTCAACCCACCTGCAGCATTTCGTATGATGTAAGTGGAAGGCAGTGGTGAAATCAATAATATTTCATCGCCAACAGACCATGGACAACATTATTCTCAAATTGGAATTTCATTATCATTGCTGACTCAAGTGAAGGTTGCTCAACTCAAAGCCGTTACAACCACTCCAAAAGGATTCAGAAGATACACTCACGTTGGCTTTGTTCTCATGATCAAGGTATTAAACTCAATGTTTCACTTGGTTTCTAACTGTCAATGCATTTCAGCTGTCCAGTTACAACAACGGTCTCAATCAACACCAAAAAGTCATCACTTATCTCACGCAATCAAGTGGAGTTCATGGTACTCAATACGGATAATCATCACATATTATATACTCTCAGAAGATATTGGAATACCTCATCAGAGAACTTACAACCTCACAAGAAGAAACTCAGGACGGCCACCTCTCAATCTACTCGGAAGTCACCAACTCGCCATCGTACCAGAACATCGGAATTTAAATCAACCTAGCGGTTGATGGCGGGCGGAATGTTTGGGAATTCAGCTAATTTGAATTCCCACGGTTAATCTCAGCTCGGCTCGACTCACTGTGCAGCCACGAAGCGGCAGCACCTCGCGGCGTCTCGGCGGAACAGCTGAGACGCTACACTGACTAAGAAGGTATATGCACGATATCTCGGTCTTTCTCGCTCTCTCACATGCAAATTGTAAAACTCATACACTTAAACATAATTTTGTACCATTCATATACTTAGCCAATTTGTAACAGTCATACACACAATATGTTTATTGTAACATTTACACACATTTTATCTCAATTTATTTTGTAAACATCCACAGCATGTCCTCATTATAAATTATGGCATTCTCAAACATATCTGCTTTCATAATGATTGAAAACTCGCTGTAGGGGTATATTTTTAATTTTATTTAAATAATACCGTCTTTAGTTATTCATAAAAAATACATGTTTTTTGAGTGATCGACAATTTCAATAACCTACCTTCATTATACCTGGTTGCAATATTTTTAAATAATGAACCTAATAGCTTATTAAATTAGAAAAAGCAAGAAAACAACACGCGTGCGTATCGCGCGTCATTTCCACTGGAATAAACCATATATTTGTGGAATAAACAATATGTTTCTGAAATTTTATTAAGAAATATTATCTATTAATTATACAAAATATCACAGTGAAATAATTTGGGGGTAATATTAACTATGAAAAGGGTTTTTATATATTGTGAATTGAATGTGTATTAGTTACGTTCCAAGTAGGTAGGGTATTTTGTATTATTTATATCTTAACATAAATACTTTTGTGTTGACACATTATTAATTGCATCTAATAAATGATTTAAACAAGCGATTAAGTCAATTTTACTTCCAAAATCGCTAGACATACAAAGCTCAATTTTTTTTCATTTATTAATTTTACTACAAATTTTTTAACCTCAAACATCTGAAATTTATGGATCAATCATTTTGCCCCAAGAAATCGACATAAAAATCTAAAAAATAAACCTCTACAAGAAATTTTGAAGCGAATAAGTCAATTTTATTCCAGCAATCGTTGCACATACAAAACTCATTTTTTTAATTTTTTCATTTTTCAATGCTTACGTTTTTTTTTTTATAATAACAGAATACCCTATAAAAGAAAATTTTTTTTTTAGGAAATATAGCTATTTTAATTCTATTTCGAATGCTACGCATCCCCTTCGAATACATAGAGCTATTCTCAAGAAATTACGATTTGAAAAAAGGTTAAAAATATTTTAACCTGAAATATCTCTTAAATCTATGGACCAATCATTTTCCCCAAATAACTCGACCGAAAACTATACAAAATCCACCTCTACGAGGAATTTTGAAGCGATTAAGTCAATTTTTACTCCCGCAATGGTTAGACATACCAAACTCATTTTTCTTTTCATTTTTCTATGTTTACGTTTTTATTAATAACAAATGAACCGTGATAGCTAGAAAAATAATTTTTTTTAGAAAATATAGGTATTTAAATTCGCTTTCGAATGCCACCCATCCGATTGAGATACATAGAGCCGTTTTCGAGAAATTTCGATTTGAAAAAAAGGTTAAAAAAATTTTAACCTCAAATATCTCAGAAATTTATGGACCGATCATGTAGCCCAAAGAACCTAGCCGAGATCTATCCAAAATCTATCTCTATAAGAAATTACAAAGCGATTAATCCAGGTTTACTCCATAAAACGTGCGACATACAGAACACATATTTTCCATTTTTTTAATTTTTTTCTCAAAAACTAACCAATAGAATGGATTAAAATTTTCACAGATGATAGCAATTTATATTCTGCATTATCGTGAATTTTCTCCAAAAAATTGACCGTTTAGTTTAGGAGTTATTAGCTTTTTAAAAAAAAAAACACGTTTTTATTAATAACAAGAGAACCGTGATATCTAGATAATTTTTTTTTTTTAATTATAGGTTTTTTTATGCTCTTTCGAATACGACCCATCCGATTCGAAAATTTAAATCCGATCATTAAAAAAAATCAAAAATAAGTTTTTCGAAAATCAAAAATTTGAAATAAAACAAAAACGAATCAGTAAATCATCAAAAATTATTTTCTTTCCGAATTCGGAATAAAAAAACAAAAAAGATGAGGACCTGATGGTTAAAATCGACCGCGTAGATCCGGAGATAAAGCGGTATACATACATACACACACACACACATCCATACAGACATTTTCTAAAATCATATGAAACAAACTTCTAACACCTCTAATGATGTTTATAGAGAGTTTTAAAGAATTTGAAAATTTTACTATTACAAAGCTTCCTCTAGGAGGAAGCAAAATTTGATATAAGATTACCCAACTTAACCTACTATCTATGTTCCCAGGACCTAAGCGATTGAACTAGAAGAATCAAAATTGTGTAATATTATATAAGTACATGTTAAAGGAATATAATATATACAAAAAAACTTTTGTGTAATGTATGAGCTATAAATCTTGTAATATGCTAAATTTCAATGCACAACGAATGCAATGTTCTAGCTGACTCAGTCTTACAGCATGTAGAAAACTATTAAATAGGCAAGTCTCACTGGGTAAAAGTCTGCGAAATAAATAATGGTGTATTTTAATACAACAGATACTCTGAAGCGTGTTCTTACACCCTGACTAAACTTAGAAATTAAATAGACGAGCTATTATTACCAGGGACAACTACCTACCCTTATCGCATTTAACAACACACACAGCACTTATATAACATTTCCCAGTTCCTATTACCTATCCCCTCACACTTTAAAGCACTAACACTTGAAGATCACTTATAGCTGCAGAAGTTGCAAAATAGGGCTGGACGATCTAGGCTGGCACTACTCCATGGATGCCAGTCTACTGAGAATCATCTAACAGCGATCCACTGTGTCAGTAACCATACCACCTAGGAGGAAAATACTGACAGAGACCGTCAATTGTGTTTCAATGTCAGGGACTGCCTCAGCCTAGGGATCAGCAAAGCGCATCAACAGCAGATCAGTCCCTATTCTGGGAGACAAGGGAGGAGAGTTGAGCACCTAAAAACCACATATAATTAATAAATAGATGACTCAGACAACATTTTCACACCCAAGAAATAGTCTGCAGCAGTGCCCGTCGTTTAAACTACTCTCACTGCCACAGATACCTGCAACAAGCGAAAGTACCATCAGCTCACCCATCAGAGAGGTTAGGAACGAGAAAATGCTTACTGAATCTGCTCTCGCCGCTGACACACTGCCTTCCCATCTCCGGCGAATCATCGACAATCGACGAACACGATGAAAGGGCGAACACGATTCACCAGGGCGGCATATTACAGCAGCCACAGTCATCGCTGGGGACGCCGGGAGCCAGACGATTCGATTGTTGACAACACACACCATGGACACATGTGCGCCACGACTGACGGCACGCCGCACTACTCAACAGTAGCAGAAAACGCGCGCGATCATATATATAGATATATCTTATACCTCGCGGTCGCACGAGTCGCATGTGTTTTTCCGCTGTTCTTGGTGTGGATATAGGTAAGTAGTAGGGGAACGTTTTTTCCAGACACCGGTAACGTCAGCGTCTGGCGCCAGGCGGTGGGCTTGGGGAACGTTTTTGGTCGGTGCGTCTGGGTCTGTGTGCTCGGCTCGGGGGCACGTTTTTGGAAGGCTGAGTGGGGGGGATCGCGGGAGGCGAGAGTAGGTGAAGTGGGCGAGTGGGAGGTGGGAGGAGAGGGTGGTGGGTGGTGAGTGCGAATTTTTGCGAAAATTTGCAAAGAGTGGAAAAGAGGAGAGGAGATGGGTGGGAGAGAGTGAAGGTGGGGTGGCGGGGAGGGAAGGATGGTGTTTGCGAATTTTTCGAAAATTTGCAAAGAGTGGAAAATGGATGAGGAGATGAGTGGGAGTGAGAGCGGGAGGCTAGTGGGTGGGTAAGTTGGTGTTTGCGAATTTTTGCAAAAATTTGCAAAGAGAGGAAAAGTGATGCGGGGGTATATGGGAGTGAGTGTAGGTGGGTGGTGGGTGGTGTTTGAAAATATTGCGAAAATTTGCAAAAAGTGAAAAAGAGGACGCACCAGTGGCAGCGGGTGCGGGTGGGTGTAAGGTGGGTGGACGGGGTTCATGGAATGAGGTGTAAAGGTGGTAAGGCGGGAGAGCGCGGGCAGGTGAGTTATATTTAAAAGATTGTAACAGGAGAGTAGGAATGGGTGGGTTGGTGAGTTTATTTTAAGAGTGTGAGACTATGCGGGGGGCCAAAGCAAATTACGAGCTATATAGGGGGATATGATATGGGATGGGTGAGTCATGGGTAGGTGAATGAAATGAAAAGAGAAAAATAATGTAATTTTTTTTATTTGAATACCGAGTAGCTAAGTTTACATGTACATATATTTCTTAATATATAGAATAAGCTTAAATATTTTATTGCAGACGTACACTCACACATACATACAGACAGAATTACATAAACTTTTTCGCTTTACAAATTTGAACGCAAGACGCAAACTTATTATTATGTTTTGAATTTTTATTAGTATGTTTAGTTATTTTTTTAAATAAAAAAACGGTTAGTCTATCGTTCTCTGTAGTGTTACTTGAGAATAACGTACAAAACATATTAAGGTTATAATTATTACACATATAAAAAAGGAAATTAACGCAGTAATGACCACACACGATCGAATTGAGGTCTTGAAGCTGTTGGATGTTCCATGTGTAGAAAGAGCAGTTTCTTCGGAGGCGATCAATATGATGTGAGACGGCTGGAGCAAGTCCATAGCTGTCAAAATAGACTCCATATCCATGGGAGTCGATATGGATTGCGATCCAATGGGTTCCTGGTTTACTGCTTTCGTCCACATTAGCTACAATTGCACACGGCTTTTCCAGCACAAAGGGAATTTGATCTGCAGCCAACACTCCGACTGTCCGCGCTCTGATGTGTGTTAGGGCTTTCTGAAGCTGTAGACTGTTCATTATCTATGTTGGTGTAGTGGTTTTCCTCCTCCAGTGTTGCTTTACCCCTACTTTTTTTATCTGCCGACGAGGAGCTGGAAGTACGACCAATGCTGCACGATGATGTCGATGATGATTTGGAATTTTCTGAAACGTTTAATTTGCTTACGTTTTGAGACAATTCTTCAACGGTTTTTCGTTGCACGTCGACTACGTCGACAGAGGGTTTTGAGGCGTACAGTGTTTTTAATAACCACACACGTAGTTTATATGCATAACACAAAGCACAAGCAAAGTACTCCCTCTTACGTCCGTGGTAAAAACAAAAATGTTCACTTACTCTGGGCAAATTTCTGAAAGAAGGGCAGGTATATTCTTCCAAGTTAATTATTTGTCTGCACAACAGTTTTTCAAGAAACTCCATCTTTTGCACTCCTCTTGTGTAGATTCTTAAAGAATTTCTTGCCACTTCTCGGAGGGAATTTAAAACATCTTCCAGAGTAGATTCTCCATCAAACCACTCAATGCCATGATGAAAGCACGTTAAATAACTGTTTGTTGCAAGAATACCTTTTGGGATTTTTTTCACTATTGTATGGTGGTTTTATAATCCAATGGGCGAAAAAGTTGCAATCTGCGCCTATAACTGCAATTTCTTTCGGTAGAAATTCTCCCTCTTTATCGTGGAATGCTTGGATATCTATAATATAATCCGCTTTCTCCATTTTGTAGGTAGTAAGAGCTTCGATCTGTGTAAGAAAACGGGTGGCCGAGAACTGACTTGAAACCGAGGAAAACATGGTTAGTTTTCTTTATGGCTGCTGGGGGGGGGGTCGCCTTATGACGTCTCTCCCCTCTAGTGTGAAATCTATAGGCAACACCTGCATCCTAGCAAAGGGGCTTATGTAGCATTGGGCTTATGTAGCGACACCTGTACGTCGACATGGGTCTTACGAGTTAAAATCGACAATTACTTGTCGAGCCGAATCTATTTCTAGTACATTGTCGAATTCGGCATAAAGTATACAGTTTATAGTTTTTGTTAATGTTTTTTCAAACTGTACTTCTATTCTCATGGTCCCATTTTTAACTAGATTCCAATGCCCGGCAAATTGTGCCGATAAATCGGGTGTTAAATCAAAGGCAAATAAACAATAGCCGTTAGCGTACTGGTCTCGGCTAATCGTATTTCCTTCGTTCGCGTAAAATATACCAGTGCCAGAGAAAAGAGTGTGATATGCCTCGATAAATTGTGGTGAATTTCCCGTAAATGATGGCTGTAGAGGTTTGCTTGGGATCTGGGCCCCGTCCACGTAAAGAGAAAGAAAATTAATTGAATAATTTTGGAAATTAAATGGGTTGAGTTTTCGGTCCCGTTGGAAGCCTTATTGTCTACAAACCCTAGAACAACTCTTTTTGGTAGTTGTCCTAAAATTACATTTTCTAAGCAATGGCCGTTGACTCCGCTATGTATTGTAAAAGATTTCACTTCAACTCTTGTTATAGGGTACTTTGCTGTAGTAGTGGCAAGCGTTTTAGAGTATGCAACTAAAACAGTAGGATTCACTTTTACACGACGAACAAGTAACGTTGCTTCTGTGATGTGTACTGAATAATTTATATTACTAGCATCCATTAGACAAAAAGCATCTTTGAACCGCACGAGTCTTAGACGTACTTCTACACCGTTTAAGAGTAATTTATCTTGGTTAAAAACGTCGCAATGTAGATGTCCGATCAGATCTACAGTTTTATGATTTTTTGTATATTCTTGTCGTTGCACTAGTGCTGCGTTTTCTCCCGACCCTGGCACTGCGTCCATTTCTCCGGCTACGTCGGTTATCCATAAATTTGTTGTGAGATGAGAGGCTTTAGCAGCAGGTCCATAGTTTAGCAATGCTTCAATGTAGGCTCTATACGGATAAGCGTTATTTGGTGGTGACACTAACTTTTGGTTAAAATACACATCAACTTGGTTGAAAATCGAATGTAAAAAATTGTTCACTGGTGCTATGAGACTATCGGACTCCTTGTTGTATGGTGTTAATTGTACACTCACTTTTAGCATGGTATGCGCAAGATCTAGATAGTCCTCGTTTTGAGAATTTATGCAAAACTCTATGGGACTTTCGTCGCTCAACGACGATACGGGTTTGTAAAATACCCATCTGCTTGAGTCTACTGCCGTTTGGGTCATAGGTAGAGAGAATAAGTCGAGCTCGCTCTTTAGACAAGCCTCTGTATGGCTATGTAGAAAAGACATTTTTAATGTTTTTAGCTGAAAATGTCAACAACTTTAGATTTTTTGTTCTTTCTTTTGCCCTTTGAACGTTTCGATTTGTTGTTTTGTCTCTTGATGGTTTTGGTCTTATATTTTCTTTTTCTCACTTGCTTGCGTTTTGACACTTTAGAACCTTTTCTCACAGAAACGATCCGGCGCGAGCCACCTCTACGACGAGACTGCGTAGAACGCTTACGCTTCATAACTTTTGTTGGCGATCCAGCGCCTCGACCCGCGAGACGCTGACGTCACCAAGCCTTAAAAGGCAATATACGGTGCGCAGCCAATGAGCGCCCTCCACGCGGTCCTCTCTCGCCGCCCCTCCATCTAAAAGCACGCCGCCGACTCATCATCAGGCGCCGGCCGGCGACAGTTCACGCGCGACGGCCAGAGAGAAGAGACAGCAATACCTGTACGCCACGCGGCACTACGGCCATCCAATAAACCATCAATTTCTCCACACGAAAGTCTTTTCATTATTTTGAACCTCCAGTCCACGATCCATCCATTCAACACTACAAAACATTTGGTCCTTCGAGCCGGATCGTGAGGAGAACGACATCGACATGGCCACGCCGAAGAAACTTGCTCCTATCTTCTATCCTCACTCTCGAGTGGTTTAGAGATAGTCATTTTTCTCCCATACAGGTACGCATCAAAGTGTTCGTGGTCGTGAGTGCCGTAACAGTCGCGTGCTCTAGCATGCCGACTTCGAGCGTACGTTGCTGTCTCTCTCTCTCTCGTTAATTCGCCGTCGTGTGTACTCGGAAGCCACCTTCTAAGGCTTCCTAGGGGAAATAGCACATCAATTGCTATTCTCCCACTTCTATAAACGCCTCGGAGTGCGTCTCTAACGACTCCAAGACGTTGCCAAGAGCGTGCGCTGTAAAGCCAGCTCTAGAGTCACCGCGCTCGTACGGTGACCGGCAGCCATTTTGTCTTGTAGCCAAGAGCGTGCGCTGTAAAGCCAGCTCTCGAGTCACCGCGTTCGTACGGTGACCGGCAGATATCAAGACACGGACAACCAGCGTGCATTGTACACGCACGGGGTCCACAGCATTCAAGGCACGGAGTACCCGCGTGGCGCCTACACGCTACGGGGCTCACGCCACTCAAGTCAAGGAGTACCCGCGTGGCGCCTACACGCTACGGGGCTCACACCAGTCAAATCACGGATTACCCACGTGGAGTCTGCTCGCTGCCACTGCATCAAGCCGCGCGGCGCTCGCCGTGCATTTAGCCAGCTTTCCACGAGGGAAGGAGAGACGTATACAAGAAGACGAAGAACAGGGCGCGCTACGTCCAGGACATCGAATACGTCTTCACCAAGAGGATTAGGAGGCGGACGAGTCCATCATTCGCCACAGGGGGCGCGTTTCAACAGAGCGAAGCGGTGCTCGGACGAGTCCATCTTATTCGCATCTATCGTCGATCCGATTGCGCTTGGATACTTCGTCCTAATACTTGGACACACGTATCGTTCCAATTTGTTTATTTAAAAATACTTTTCAACTATTGTCTAGTCAAATTAGTGCTTTTTTTCATTTAATGAAAATTTAAATTTAATTTGAGATTAATACAATTTGATTGAGTTTGAGTTTATTTAAATTTAATTTGTAATATTTAACTAGTCTTGAGGAAATTGAATGCAATTATTTGGCCTAGCAAATACTTATGTTAATTGACCTTGCAGTTTATCACTGCCTGCTGATGCATCGTCTCGTCTCCAAATTCGACTGCTGATCTACACCTGGATTCATTTCTGATTCCGTTGCTGACTTCGCTGCATGGTTGCTGAATTCAACGTCGGCAGTTCCTTATCTTCAAGCAGTCAACGTTACGGATCATCAGCTGATTCCACGTGGGAAGTTAACACACGCAGTCAACGTTGCGACTTCAAGCGTATCTACACGTCCACACTAGCATAAGTATCATAACCTAGTTTAAGATTTAGTTGTAGTAACTCTCACTATTCCTTCTCTCACTCTCGAGTGGTTAAGGATAGTTAACTAATCTTAGTTCACATTGTTAAGTCAAGTTCTGCCGCAAAATCTAATTATTTGATTTCAAAATGGATGACTATCATCTTAAACAGCTGTCGCTTCAAGCACTAATTACCAAATCTTTTAAAAACTTCAAATCTAAAGGTGAAAATAATATGACTAAAGGTAATGCCGAGTCACGTCTTGCCGGACTTGAGAAAAATTATGATACTTTTCAACAGACTCACGAGAAAATTTTGCGTCTCAAGGATCTTGATATTAAACATGACTATTTTTCATCTAATCTCCGTGATTTGGTTGAGGATAACTTCTATGATCGCAGAGGAGAATTTCTTGACTTTCTAGATCAACTTAAAGAAAAAGCAGCCTCCGCTCAAGCTGCTAATTCCAATGCTGCTGCAGTTACTCCAGGGCCCACTCAAACTTCTACCAACTCTTCGTTTCAATCGTTGCCTAAGATAGATTTACCTAAATTTTCAGGTAAATTCTCAGATTGGGAGAATTTTAGGGACGTCTTTCGGGCTCTTATTCATCGTCGTGAGGACTTGTCGCCTGTAATGAAGTTGCACTATCTTCGCACTCACCTTACGGGTGAGGCACTGGAGAAAATTAAATCTCTTCCAATTGCTGGTGATAATTATGAACGCTCATGGACAACTCTAACTGAGTATTACGAAAATCAACGTCGTATTGTTAGTTCTCATATCTCGGAAATCTTCGCAGTCAAATCTATGAAGTCAGATATTTCATCGGAAATCAAACGGATTTATAGGGAAATTTTCAATCCCATCGCTAGTCTGACCTCTCTAAATAGAGCGGCTTCGTTAGGTAATGATTTAATTGTTCATTTTACGTTGAATCGTCTTGATTTAAATACGCGTAAAGAATGGGAAAGGCATCTTGGTGATAGTGTTGATCCACCGACTATGGAACAACTTCAAGCCTTTCTTCGAAGTCAAACCCTCACTCTAGAGGCTATCGAAGCAGGTACTAGATCGTCTCCTAATACTAACCCCAAAGCTCAAACCTCTAATTCAAAACCTCGCAAACCAGAGCATGACAATGCTCAGTCGGTTTATTCTCATCAGACTTCTCCGACAAATCCCCAAAAAAGAAATGTTCATTTTGTAATCAATCACATTTTACAAATCGATGTGAACGATTTATCAATAAAACGGTTCCTGAGCGAAAGGAATTGATCAAATCTTCTAATCTTTGTTACAATTGTTTAGGGAAGCACAACGTTAAAAATTGCACTTCCAACTTTCGATGCTTTCTTTGTAAAGCTAAGCATCACACCATGGTGCACTCTGACAACAATCAAGCAATCAGTTCGTTGCAGACTGATCAGATTGACTCAGCGACCAGCACCTCTAGCCCCAACTGTGGCAATTTCGTCATCACAAAAGTTGATGATAAACCTGCTTCTCAAGCAGTCTCCCTCAATAGTGGAGAAAGTACTAATTGTACAGGAGTACTTTTAGCTACCGCTAGGGTTGACGCCCTTGGTCCTAACGGAACCAAAATTCTAGTTCGTGCGCTCATTGACCCCGGATCTCAAATCTCGCTTGTTACACAAGCTATGTGTAACTTGCTATCTCTAAATTGTAGAACCAGTCACACGCACATCCAAGGTATAGGTGAAAAGACAGCTGCTGTCTCCTCTAAAGTAGCTCGTCTTACTATACAACCACATTTCAATTCGACTTTCTCATTGGAAGTTGATGGCATTGTTTTGCCAAAACTCTCGTCGTATAAGCCTCCCGTTGTAAGAGGTAATACAAATTTCGAATACTTAAGAGGGCTGCAACTGGCAGACCCCAGGTATCTCGAACCTTCACGCATCGATATTCTTCTCGGTGCAAGCGCTTATGCGCAAATCATTGAAAGCCAGATAGTTAAGGGTCAAAACCTTCAACCAATAGCTCTTAGTTCTAAGCTCGGCTGGCTCTTGACAGGTAATTTACCTTCTTCAACTTCGGAAATAGGGCTAGAATCAATATCTCTTCATTGTTCGAACAGCTGCGAGCATGAAGCCAAACTTTTGGAGCTCGTACAAGATTTTTGGAGGGCGGAGGAAATACCTGTCGATAAAAAATCTTACTCGCCAGACGAACAAGCCTGCGAGGATTTCTATCAGAAAACAACTCGTCAAGATGAAACAGGGCAATATATAGTAAGTCTACCCTGGAAAAATCGTGACCAGTTGAGTTCAGCTCATCTCGAAAATTCTCATTCTGCCGCATTACGCGCACTCAACCGTCTCGAAGCAAACTTCGCTAAGGACGATAAACTCAAATTAGCTTATAGTGATTTCATGAAAGAGTACATTGACCTTGGTCATATGTCATTCTCCACAAAGTTTGATCCATTATCAAAATACTCTCAAGCCTTCTTACCACATCACGGTGTGTGGAAGGAAACCAGTACGACGACCAAGTTACGTACTGTGTTTAATGGCTCAAGTAAGGCCAAATCAGGTGTTTCGGCCAACGATCTTCTACACGTTGGACCCAATCTTCGTCAGGATCCCGCCGCTTTGATCTGTGCCTGGCGTAGGTATAAGATCATCTTTATACTCATATACTCATTGTCAGATAAGTTGTTAAGGATGGCGTCGTACTGCTTCAGATTCATTAATCGAGTCAGCTCGAAAATAGAGCGCACGACATCGTCATGTCTAAGCCGAAGAAACTTGTACCTATCTTCTATTCTCACTCTCGAGTGGTTTAGAGATAGTCATTTTTCTTCCATTCAGGTTATTGCTAGTGAGATTGAGAACACCAGACTTTGTCTGATATATTTAGTCCAAACTGCATATTTTAAGTCAGAATTTCAACAATTATGTAGAACAGGTAAACTTTCGACTAAAAGCCCTTTGTTATCACTAAACCCCATGATTCAAAATCATTTACTCAGGGTGGGCGGTCGTCTTTCTCACTCACTTCTCGGAGAAGATGCTAAGCACCCCTTATCCTCCCAGCTGATTGTCACTTTACAACTTTATTAATAAGAGATGCTCATCATCGCACTCTTCATGGTGGTGTTCAATTAACACTTGCCACGCTAAGACAACAGTATTGGATAATGAAAGGTCGATCTGCGGTTAAGAAAGTCATCAGAGCTTGCCTCACATGCTCACGCTATGCTGCTCGAGTACCTTCCCAATTAATGGGCGATTTACCCAAGTCTCGCGTCCGACACTCTTTACCCTTTGAATGCTCAGGTGTCGATTATGCCGGTCCTATTCATCTTCGCCTCACTAAAACTAGAGGAAAGGGCACGATGAAGGGTTATATAGCCATCTTCATTTGTATGGCCACTAGAGCTGTTCATATCGTGGTTGTCGAGGATTATTCTAGTGAAGCGTTCATCGCTGCTTTTCATCGGTTCACTGCTCGTAGAGGTCATTGTAAGAAATTATATTCGGACCAAGGAACCAACTTTGTCGGTGCCGATGCTCAATTAAAGCAGATGATCGTCGCTTCTTCGTCCTTTTCATCGACAATTGTTAAGTCTCTCGCTCAAGAAGGTACGTCTTGGATCTTCAATCCTCCCAGTGCACCTCATTTTGGGGGTATTTGGGAAGCTGCAGTTAAGTCAGCGAAACACCATTTGCGTCGAGTCATTGGAGAGCAAGTTCTTACTTTTTCTGAACTTGCTACACTAATGTGCCGGATTGAAGCTTGCCTTAACTCCAGACCATTGACTGCTCTCACCGACGATCCTACTGACCTTGATTTCCTGTCACCCTCACACTTTCTCATACAACGCTCATCATTTCTAGTGCCAGAGGAAGATGTCACCAAGGTCAAAGTCCCTGCAGGAAAGCGTTGGCTCCTGATCAGCCAGCTGACACAACACTTCTGGGCCAGGTGGTCCAACGAGTACCTAACGTCACTTCAAGCTCGCAGGAAGTGGAAACAACCTCAACCACCAGTCACTGTAGGCGAACTCGTGCTCGTTCGAAGCGAGCTGACGCCTCCAGCCAAGTGGCCCCTCGCCAGAGTTACCGCCGTCCATCCAGGGAGTGATGGAATCACTCGCGTGGTCGACCTGCACACGGCCACCACAAATCTTCGCCGACCCATCGCCAAGGTTATTCGACTCCTTCCCAAGGAGTAAGGACCGTTCGCCATTCTGACGAAGGTGGGCGGAATGTTGGCGATCCAGCGCCTCGACCCGCGAGACGCTGACGTCACCAAGCCTTAAAAGGCAATATACGGTGCGCAGCCAATGAGCGCCCTCCACGCGGTCCTCTCTCGCCGCCCCTCCATCTAAAAGCACGCCGCCGACTCATCATCAGGCGCCGGCCGGCGACAGTTCACGCGCGACGGCCAGAGAGAAGAGACAGCAATACCTGTACGCCACGCGGCACTACGGCCATCCAATAAACCATCAATTTCTCCACACGAAAGTCTTTTCATTATTTTGAACCTCCAGTCCACGATCCATCCATTCAACACTACAAAACAACTTTATAACCCCCACCTTCCATAAGCTTATTAATTTTCTCAGTTGCTTTACGTTTGAGATTTTGTCCACCTTCATTCATTCTATTTTTAAACGCCTCCTTGAACGACATATTATTCGCTGTTACATCATCTAAAATATTTACACCAGCACAAAGAGCTTCCTTACCGACGGCACGAGCTCCGCGGCTCAAAAACGGGAGAGCACTGCGAAATAACCCCGTGAAAAACGATCCTAGTCCATGACCCCTCTGCCGTTGAACACCGACAAATACGTTGCTTACTCCACGACCACCTCCACCATACTGTTGTTGATACACGTCGTTGAAACTCATGTTTGAAAAAATTACTTAAAATTCTCTTTTGAAATGTAGTGTCACCGTCAACGTCCCAAACTCGAATGGGATTGCATGACCAAATTGATCTCTTATATCGATGTCTATTGTCTGAAATCTAGTATTTAAAAGTGGTATATAATTAATTGGAGCAAATTTTTTTACTATTGTGCTACCGAAACTGAAGTCTTCAGCTTCAATATTGACTATTCTAAGTAGAGGTGCGTTGGTGTCACCTACCATACATGGTTCGCACAGATTCGAGTATACAAAGAGTTGATCAGGAATGGCTCTTGCAAGACTGGCGGGGTGTTTTCCTATAAAAATCCTTTCGCCACCCGCTGATTTCATTGAGGAAAATCCATCTTCAAGACCTAGAATACGTTTTACAGCCTCCGAAAATAGAACATCCTGACAAGGCTTTCCGTCGTCCTGTCGTTTAATATTTTGCTTTATAACTATAAAACCACCTTTGTTATTAAAAGTTAGTTTACTGCAGTCTCTTTTGTTATTTAAACTTGATAGAGAATCGTTTATTTCTTCTACGAGATTTTGTATAGAATCATAGGTACCGTGTTGAAAATAATGTTCGCGATTTCCTGCTTGTGCTTTAACCAGTAATGTATCTTCTCGTCTGAGGTGTAAAGTAGTACAGGGTATATGAATTTCCGACAGGCCAACCACCCACCTATCGTATAGTTCCACTTCTTTACACAGACGTGTTGAAAAATTTGTTGTTGTGTTGAGTGGATAATACAACGTGCTGCTGTTACTGGGCAACACTATATTAAACTCGTTTCGATTCATATTATTATTATAATTTTTGTAAATCTTTAGCTGAAACCCAAGAATTAAACTTATCCGGGTAACCGATCCAGCTTACAAAATATTGTTTTTTGCCACCTTTTCCTCTTGTTCGTAAAATTTTATTGATCTTGTATTCTTGTTGATCCACTCGGTTTTTATGAACGAGACTAAGTTCTTCGGGGTAAAAGTAACCTTCTATTTTTTCATTGTCAAAGTCCACCAGTTCGTATATAAATAAATTTTGTCTTTTCGAAACTCTAACAATTTTAAATACTTCTTCACTCCAAGATTTTTCTGCACCTTTTTCAAACACGTTTTTTTCACGACTATGCGCACATAATCTCCAATTTTATACTTTGGTTTGCTGCGATAAACTTGGTTGCGCGATGCACGCTCTACTAAATTTTTTCTGGCATATGAGCATTATATATAGTTACAGCAGCTGGTGGCATTTTTATGGTAGTGTGTATCGTTTTATTATATGCCGTAATAAATTGTTGCAGCACATCAACATACCGATGAGTATTTTTGTATGTAAAATATCTGTACATACGGTCTTTTAAAGTTCTAATAAAGCGTTCTATTACAGCCGGCTTGACATCAGGATTTCGCACTACACGAAATTGAATTTCCCTTTCTTTTAAAAATTTTTGTAGCACGTTTCCAACAAATTCTTTTCCGCGATCGGTTTGTAGCAGGGCAGGACGACGACCTTTAGCCAGTATTCTTTTAAAAGCTTGGGTAACTTCAAAAGTAGTTTTATCGCGTAAAGCTTCGCCCCAAACGTATTTACTCAAAACATCAATTACAACCAAAACGTACGAAATGCCATCATTGTAATTTTTGAAAGATGTCATTTGCATCAAATCCGCCTCCCAAACTTGATCTCTTGCTTGTACGTCGTAATATAATCGTGGAAATTTTCGTCGTATAGCTGTATGCAATGTGTATGCGTCCTGCTTTGTCAACCATTCTTTAATTTCTTCTTTATCTGTTTTACTTTTGTTTGCTCGAAGTAGATTTCTTGCACCGGCAAAACCTGCCGTATTTTGTGGATCGAAATATTGCTTTTCGATATTCTCCATATTAAAATTTTATCCAATAAGCACTGTGACGTTTTGGTTGTTTACCTTGCGGTGTTGAAGAAGTAAAGCTATGCTTTTTCTTTCTCTTTTCTAAACTAGAAATCGCCGCTTTTATCACATTCGTTGATAAATCAGATAATGAATCCGAATTTGTACTAGTTATAAGTGGGGTGTGGTCACTATCGTTTTCAAAAGATTCCTCGTTGATCGAATCGTTTTTTACAGCATTTTTTTAATGAGAAAATAATGTCTTGGAAATTCCCCATATTTCAGGGTTACCGATAAATTCTCGTGGCGTTGCGATATCTTTAAGTACAGTTGCAAATTCTTTTCTACCTATAGCTTTAATATTTTTTCGGTTTCTGCAAGCGTCGTTTATTAGGTCCACTATGTTTCAATTTTTTATTTTTTCACCATCAATGTATACTACACCTGTTTCTCCCCAGCTTACACGATCACTGTTGTTTTTCAAATGGTTTAACAATAATTGAGCCTTTTCTTGATACAACTTTGGTACGCTCTCTACAATTGCATCGTTAGACACTCCGTTGGAAACAGAAAGGTCTTGGTTATTATTGTCTTTGGGTTCAAGAGCCTTTCGTTTTTCTTCAACAAAAAATAAGTACCTTTGCAGTGTTCTCAAGTAATCTTTTAACCTGTCGTGGTCATTGGTGTATGTATTTGAGTCTAAAATTTTTCGCATTTCGTCATCCAGACGAGTCAAGTTATCACCAATAGTTTGTGTACTTTGTAAAACAGGTGGAGTGTATGTTGCTGTTGATGAGTTTGCAGAATTTGTAGTGCCTGTATTACTGGGTGAAACAGCACCTTCTCTTTGAATTCGCTCAAGCTGTTCCTTGGATATAAGTACCATTTTTTTCGCCCTCTCCATTTTTTTCAAAATATATTTGAAAATATTTCCAATATCGGAGTCAGCAAGAATGGTAAGAAACTTCCACCTTTTTGAACTAGATAGCGTTTTTTACCCTTCCAAGAATTTTTGTGTGCGGGTCTTTTCACCAATTTTGTCAAAACTGTTTTATATTTTTTCAACTTTCGTTTTTGCGTTTCTTTTATAGTCACAGCACCTTTAAGCACGTTTAGAGCACATTCACAGATATACTTTATCAGTTTTTCGTCCGCTGATCGTAATAGAGCAAGACGCTGGTTCTTGTCGGAATGTCTCAACGCTTCTAAAAGAGCAATATATTTTTTTCCGATAGGTGGATACTGCTTTCCACGTCGGCCACCCTTACTGTGACGACGACTGTGCGCACATGACCGATCCATGCGTTGGTGGATTATGAAAATTTCTTATAATTTTCTCGTTCGGGAAATGACTTTGTGTTTGTTGAAAATTTACTCGTAAAATTGCTCCAGGCAGAGGTGGTTTTTTGTTTGTCTTCTTCTTTATTGCTGTCGGAAAGTTTGGTGTATGGGATATTGGTTTTCCCGCTATATTTTGACTGGTCCATCTGAGAAATTGATAAATTTCGTTTACAAAATATATACGCACTCACAACACTTTACAAAAAAGTATAAAAAAGACTAAAACCCTCTGACGGTGTACACAGGTCCACAGTTTTCTTCCTACTGACAAAAATATTTTATGCTCTCGCTGTTTTATACAAAAGCTAAAATACGTTTGTATACATAGAGTGAGTATATTTAGGTATGTAGACATACTGATACTCATCAGGAAAAATGCAAGAGCGAAATCGGAATTCGTCGAGTGTACTCTGTTTGCAATCAATCATGAGGTATCCATGCCCTTTGGCTGTTGCATCTTGATAGGCCTCTTGTAAAAATTTGGAGTCTTCTGGATAAATTTGTCGTGCCAAATGTTGTATCTGAGCTCTATCTCGTGGATTCTTAAACAAAACAATGTACGATGCATTGAGACTAATGTCGCGCGAATGAGTCGATTTATGAAAAATATTCTGCGTAATAAACATTACACTAATATTTTTAT
This sequence comes from Torymus aiolomorphi, assembly GCA_036365515.1. Classification (NCBI taxonomy): domain Eukaryota; kingdom Metazoa; phylum Arthropoda; class Insecta; order Hymenoptera; family Torymidae; genus Torymus; species Torymus aiolomorphi. Next base: position 130,237,546 of record CM070876.1, read on the forward strand.
GGTGGCTTCCTTTTGTAAATAAATCAACCACCACGTTGTTTGACGACTCGCGCATTAAATCGTCGATTATTACAAGTTTTTTCAAGTGAGGATCGCTCGAAAAGTCTTCAGATTTTGGCAACCCTTCGCGAAATTCAATTTGTATACCATTGTTGACGTAATTTTCACTTTTATATCCGTCTTGCCACTCTGGATAGTAAAACAAAATTCTATCGAAAGAAACATCAGCCATCTGGTGACGAAAATTAAAAAATTTTTTTACAAAAACTGTTTTTCCACACCCCGTAGGACCACAAATTATACTCGTCCATGGATGTTTCCATCTGATATCCATGGTTGAAAATTAACAACTGACGAATTAATTATTGGTTATATTAGTAGGTAAGCTAGGCCGGTTCTGCCTCCCCCCACCACTCGCCCACCAACCGCTCTATGTAGCGTTCTGATAGTTGAGACGGGCAGATGAGGCTCCGCCCACTTTCGAGAAGCTCCTACCCTTACGTAATGACGTCGTCGAATAAAAAATTATCCGTATTTTATTGTAACGTTTTTGTAAACCGCTCAAATTGTTATTTACTAGCGATCCCTGGGGCATGCGGCGGCGGGCGGCGGCGGAGATAGCGCTTATGAGCGGTCGAGAGTCTAGCCTCGGAGCACCTCCCGCTGAGCACACGTGTAAAGTCTTAGCCGCGGACGCGTGCCGCTGAAACCGACCCCTCTCTAGCTTTTCCGAGGGGTCGCTCAAGCGAGACAGAGCTAAAAATAGCCGTTAAACAGCTTGTTTTCAAATCAGGCACTTGTTTTCACACCTTCAAGTGTGCGACATCGATATACCGTCTTTTTCTCTCATAAACTGTTTCAGTACGTGGCTGGCGTGTCTGCGGAGACCATTCAGTGGAGTCAAGCTTCAAAATGACTACCGTTTCTTTACTTGATATTAAAAACAGAGATTTAAATAAGCTTATCGACAACGTAAAAAATGTTCGCATTACACATTTTTCATCGCCCTCCTCCTTCTATGTGCAAATTATTGAAGAAGACGAGACATATTCTACGTTACAAACCGACATGAGCAAGTTTTATGGCGCTATTTCATCTACACATTTTTACTGTGGTAAAACAAAGTCGATGAGACTAAAAGAAATTGAAAACCCGTTTTTAAAAAAATTAAAGCTTGAAGATTTACTAGTGAGTATTTAACAGCAATTATCTTTTCTTTCCGAAATACTCGAAATATTAAAATTTATCGTTTTCTCTTTCAGACGAAAATGCATTTGGCTGTTAAAATTGAAAATAAGTGGATGCGTTGTATTACAAAAAATAACACGCGATATTGTAAAAATATAGACACCGGGGAAACTTTAACTTTATTGAACATGAAAAATAATATTAAAATTTACGAATTAGAAATTTGTTTTAACACTTCCGGCACGAGCAATTTTATGTGGCTTGAGCGGAATTATACCTACCTCATCTAAGGGAGCACGATGGACAAATCGCGCGTGTCTAATATTTCAACAGTTAACCATGCATAAACCTTTACTAGCTTATTTTGTGCAAAAACGTCTCTTACCAGATAGTTTTTATCTATTTCTCTCCAGTGTCAACAAGGACGAAACGAAAATTCATATAAATACAATATTGTGTGGTTTTGACACTGCGGTGGTCGATGTTGTGGGACTACATCACCCCATATGGCCTGAAGACAAACCGCTTCGAGCATGAGTTGTATGCTGGTACTTGGCTTGAAAACTTTCTTTATTATACTAAATTGTTCTAAATATTATATATTATACAAAATTATTTGTGAAAATATAATTGTAAAAATATGTAGATATTTTGTTAATAAAACAATTATTGCGATACATAACACTGGGTAATAAATTATTTACATATACATTTTTTTTTTATTAAATATCCATGTAAATTTATTAAGAATAACAATCACTCGACGTACATACACTCTCGATGGGATTTGAGATGTTTGTTGCGTCTAATGTAGCTGTTATTGTCATTAAAACTAACTTCATCGATTTCGTGTGTATCTACTACATTCAAAATATCAGTAATATAACTATCATTGTACGTTTTTGCGTTGTAATCGAGTCTAACCTCGTGAGTTTGATTTTTCATACATGTAGGGCGTTTGCACCGTAACGAATTATAATCTACACAATACATGCGTCTGAAATATCCATACAGAGTGACCGATAACAAAATTTTACCATCAAATCGAAGTATGTTTATTGCTTGAAGTATTTTACGATACTCGGTCATTTTTTGGTTTGCCTTCAAAATCACCAAAGAATGGATAAGACTGTGCCACGCTAAACCTTTTAAAGATTTTTTGAGTACAGCATAATACATTCAATCAGGCCGACAGCAGCTTCTTATGTCACACACATAATCCAATTTTATCTGACTGTCAACATCGTCCCAGGTTTCTGTAAATATATCGAAAAATAAAACGAAAATATTAACCTCTCGTGTATCATACAAAATTATTTTATTATTCATAAATTTATACAATAACAATACATCAGTCGTCACTTGGAAACAAAACTGTTCCGTTATGTCGCGGGCAACGAAGATCTTTGCTATCTATATTCATTTTATTTCGCATTTTTACATTATTAATCCCGAATCGAACGGATTCAATCTTATTTTTTTTATTACATATATTATATCGCTTACAAAACGATCTTTGTACAAATTTGCTCGTTTTTGATAGCGCGGAACAACAGCGCCTAATCTGTGACAACGTAATTTACAGCATGACGATGTTTTACATTTTAAACAATACATTACCCTAAAATAGCCTTTTAATCCTACAGTTAATATAATTTCATTATTAAACTGTAATTGATCTAGAGCATTACATATTCTATAATAAGCATCCATTTTTCGCTTGGATTTTAATAAAATCAACGTGTGTATAACGCTATGCCATGCCAACCCTTCTAATGATTTTTTGTACTGTGGGTAAAAGATGCAATTAGACACTTTGCAGTTGTGTCTTGAACAACACTTTGGTTTTCTTTGGAGTTGTAGAAATTTTCTCGTATCTGTGAAAGAAAACGAATGGGAAATTATTCACCTTTCTCGAAAACCGTATGGATAAGAGGTTGTATCTGATATAAAACGTCGCTTTTTCAAAACTACCGAGCAAGTTTTTGTCTCCTTGCATGAAATTACGTCGTGTGTAGCCGTACGTTTTATCGCGCGATTTTGAACTTGTATAATATTTTTTTCTTCGGGTTGTAACAATACCATGCGTACGCTCATGTTTTGAATTCTTCGTGCGAGCAATCAGCGCACCCTGTACAATTACAGCGGCCGCGTACGGGTGTGATTACTCGCGCGAGAATTCAAAACATGAGCGTACGCATGGTATCGTTACATCCTCCCCCTATTTTGGTTTATCCGGGACAAGATAGATCAACCAAAATACGTAACCAAGGGCTCATGGCCATCAGTCTCTATTGCTTCATAAAGGTTTTTAGCCATTTACACAATCATAATTTAAGTACGAAATTCAGTGGAAGTGCGATATATTAGGTTTACATAAGGCTGGTCGTCATGAATTGAAATATACCATAATGTCTCTTAATACCTTTCGCCACAGTAACTTTTCTCTTAATCAATCGCACGAATATTATTTACATTTTTTTTTTTTTTTTTTTTTTTTTTTTTTTTTTTTTTTTTTTCGGTTAACCCTCCTATATCTATTTGTGCGCACAAGTCAAAATCAAGTTGAGGAAAATCCAAAAGAAATCTGATGATATATAATGCTTATGATTATATATCCATGCATTTTTTCACTAGTCTGAATACTTCGCTGAGCACTTGTGTTACTTACATCCTAATCCTTACACACTAACATATTTACATTTATACGCAGATAAGATATATACCTATATTTACATTTATTACATCAAAATTCATCCGATAACAATATTCAGACATCGTCAATCATAGGGGTTTCAAAACTCCGATATTTGCGCAAGTTGGTGCGATTGTAGGTACCAATTTCTCTTCCATCTTTGGGCTCGATTAAAACGAATGCATTGTTGCCCACCTTCTCGGAGATTACGAATGGTCCTTCATAAAGGTGGAAAAACTTTTTCGTAGTTTTGTCAAAAGCATTCGACAGGTGTCTTACACGAAGCAACACGCGATCTCCCACGTCAAGCTCGACTTTCGAGACCTTTTGGCCTTTTTTTCTCCGTTCAAAGTTTTTTATGATATTTTCCCTGGCCAGTGTAATTAGATAGTCACGGTCTATTCGGAAATTTTCAGGATAATTAACCAATTTATAGACGTCATTTTCGATAGGAGTTCCAAAATGCAACTCATGAGGTGTGCATTGCGTACTAAAGTGCGTGGTAATGTTTAAAAGCCTTTCAATCTCCTTGACATAATTTGCCCACGACGTATGTTTTTCACTGCAATACGTTCGGAACATTCTTCCAATTTCGCGCATAATTCTTTCCGTAGGGTTAGATTGCGGGTGCCGGATAGAACTGTAAACTACTCTAATTCCCTCTTGTTCTAACTCATTTTTCCATTTCGGCGATGTAAATTGCGTTCCGTTGTCGCTCAAAATGCGCTCCGGCTTCCCGCATTCCGGTATGTATTTTTCTAAAATGCATTTGACTGACATATAAGTTGTCGCGTTTTTTAACGGATAGATCCTTACTAGCTTTGAGAAAGCGTCAAGCACCACAAAGAGATACTGCACTCCCCCTGGACCGCGAGGGAGGGGCCCATAAAAATCTACCGGTGTTAACTCGTTTGGACGCTCGGCTCGTACTAAATCGAACTCACCCTCCATCGCGATCGAAAGGTGCTTGACTCTTTGGCAAAGGTCGCACGCCAATACATAATTTTTTGTTTCTCTACTCATATTTCTCCAATAGTAAAAGCGTTTAAGATACTCTAGTGTTTTATAAACCCCTGGGTGGCCTATTTTTATATGTGTATGTTTAATTATTTCTAATGCTAAATTTTCGGGAATTGCTAGGCGCCAGTTCGAATTTTCTCGTTCGCGATGGAACAAGACCTCCTCGTAAACCTCATAGTTTTCGCAATTTTTATTCTCTTTTATTGATTTAATGATCTCACGCAACCGTGTGTTGCGGTTTTGTTGCTCTTTGATATTTTTCAAAATTTTCTTTAGTGAGTCCTCGTGTTTATTTATCACCATAATAACTAGCGCGGTTATATCATCAGTTACATGTTCCGGGAGGCAATAATTATGTAAACTAGACATTATAATTTTCTTTTCTTTTTGTTCTACAAATTTTCCCTCCGGATTGCGACTAAAAAAATCCGCGACTGTATTTTCGCTGCCTTTACAGTATTCCACTTTAAAGCTAAATTGTTGTAACAGAAGGCTCCAACGAATTAATCGGCTATTATGATAAATCGTGGAATTAAGAAATGTTAGCCCCTTGTGATCTGTTATTATTGTGAATTCAATGCCAATTAAATAGTACCTAAGTTTATATATAGTGTAAATAATGGCTAGCAACTCCTTCTCGGTTGTAGTGTACTTTATTTCCGCTTCTGTAAGAAAACGACTCACGATTGAAATAATTCGGCGATTATTATCCTCATCAATTTGGTATAAAACCCCCGCAATGCCCGTATCACTGGCGTCAGTTTGAACCATGAAAATTCTATCAGGCAATATGTGTTTTAAACAAACTGCGTTAATAAAATTTTCTTTAAGTGTGACTAAGGCTTGCGAGTGTTTTTCGTTCCAGTTCCACGTAACATCGCTTTTTAATAATTCCCTGAATGGTTCCGTTAAATCATGATATTTTAGATAAAAGCGCCTATAGAAATTACATACACCGAGAAATTGCTGAAGCTGTGTTTTATTTTTCGGTTCTTCAAATTTATAAATAATTTCTAATTTTTCCGGATTAGGGGTAACTCCCTCGGATGATATTATGAAGCCTAAAAATAATACTTGTTTGCAACAAAACTCACATTTACTTAGATTTATAGTAAAATTAGATTTTAGTAAAGTTGAAAATAGTTCCCCTAATACTATTATATGATTTGCGAAGGTGTCCGTTCCTATCAATAAATCGTCGACATAGTAACGAAGCGCTTTACGCAGTTTCGCAGAGTAGTTTTCCAATGTTTTGTTCATTACCCGGATAAACGCGCTACCTGCTACCTTTAAACCGAAAGGGACTCGAGTGAACTGGTACATAGAGGAGCCGAATAAGAACGCTGTATAAGGGCGTGACTCCTTATGTAACACAATCTGCCAGTAGCTGTTCTTGAGATCAATTTTTATGTAATAATTAACGTTGCTAAACTCTTGTACCATTTCACTGATGATCGGCGGGGACTCTCGATCATCTTCAATTACACTATTCAGTAATCGCGCGTCTACACAAGGTCGTAGATCTCCGCTAGTTTTCATAATCCACCGCATCGGATTGCAAATAGACCCCCTTGCCCTCTCAATTATACCAGCTTCCTTCATCTGCTTAATTTTTTCCTCGGTTTTACTACGTAGGTGTAAAGGGATCGAGTACGACCTATATATAGATGGATTTTGTTTGGTAAGCTTCAGTTTATATTCATACCCATAGGCTCCCCCTGGCTTCTCAATAAATAAATTTTGGTTATTAACTAGTAAATTAATTAAGACGAATTTTTCTCCCGCCGCCAGTGCTGTCAGATTCGACGCGATAGAGAGTAGTTCTTCGGATAAGGTACTCTTCTCCACATTTTCGTTCACGACATTTATTTCATTATGATTATTTTTACCAATTTCGTTTATCACTAAATTATTTTGCTTCTTATTATTCGTCATCTCATCACCATATAAAATTTTATTCTCATCATCATCAATTTCATAGTTATCATTTATATTATATTTTTTACTATTTATCTCCCTATTCATTTCAATTTTGTTATCATTTACTGAAATTATATAAATGAATATGGTTTCCCTATTTTGCGAAGTACATATCTTCTCCGAAACACCACGCTCAAACAGCACTGAACTAGACGAAATACTTTTCTCTTTGATTTTAATTGTTTGATTATTATAATTAATTACTATCCCATTTTTTAAATTCCAGTCGTTTCCCAGAATGATATCGCTCGAGAGATACGGAATAATTAAACAAATATGATTATTTTGGTATCCGTCACACTCAAAGTCTAAAAGTATTTGTTTTTTAACTGTTGTATTTTTATTCCCAATAGCTGTTGATACGATCACGTTAGACACGGGCATTTCATGTATCTTTTTTTTACATTTTAGTTTCTCATAAAACTTTTCTGAAACTGCAGTGACTTGGCTGCCCGTGTCCACAAGTGCCCAGATATCAACGTCATTAATTTTAATTTTTATTTGAGGTGACTGTGGAATTTTATTAGCTTTATTTACGTTATTTCGGTCCTTATTATTAATAATTCCTTGTTCTAAATCCATTATAAAATCATACGACTGACGACACGCTGACGGACCGCTAATTTTCAGCGCGTCGTTATTTAGTTTAAATTCACCGGTCCCGTGTTCGTATGTGTATTAGAATTATTATCCTTGTTATTGTTGTTATAATAAACCGGTATCTCTGGAGGCGGATATCTTATATCGGGCAACTTAATCTCTGCTGTATTACGGCCTGTTGGGTTCTCTAAGTTACTATTATTGTTTTGGCTATTTCTAAACCGCCTATTACTACCGCTATTATAATATTTATTATGCCTATTATATTTTGGATGATTAAAATTTCCTTGATTATAATTTTCCGCGTACATACCCTTTACACTCACGGTTTGCGGATTATTGAAATGATACTGGCTTCTATTATTTTCATTAAGCATAAATGGTCTACTCTCGCGTTTTGCATTTCTCTCATATCGAATCGCGTCCAAATTGGCTAGTGTGTGTGCTATTGCGTTTGCGTCCTCAAAATTCGCAGAGGCAAGGGCCTCCTGTACCCACCACGGGAATTGCTTTATTATAATATAATTTTTTTCGTACTCGGACATGTTTGGTAAAATGTACGAGGCTTCTTTTGCTTGCTGATAAAAAAAACTCTGAAAATTTCCATCCTTTTTCTCGATGTATTCGCGAGTGGCCCATTTATTTTTCACTTTGACTTGAATGGGAATCGAGAAAAATCGAGCTTGAAACGCAGTTTTAAAAGCGTCATAATTATTAAAACCATTTTGCAGATTTAACCACACTCGAGCATTACCTTCTAACGCGATTTCAATGGATGCCATCTTCCTGTCGTCACTTATATTTTTAACTTTAAAAAACTTTTCCAAACTTTCCAAAAACTCCAGAGGATGGCATCCATTCTCGTCCGAGAATTTGGGCAACTTATATTCGAGCTGTGAAAAACCTAACGCACCAACTAAATTGATAATATCGAAATTTTGAACTCTTACATTTTGTTGATCTGGATGTACGACTGGTGGTGCTTCCCCTAATGGTTGTCTGTTCTGCGCGTTCTGTTGTTGTACCTCCCCAAGCACTCGCCGCGCCTCGTCCCGTTCACGTTGCAGAGTCAAGAGTTGTTCACGCGCTTGCTGAAGTTCTCTTTGCTGCTGTTGCGTCGCTTCTAAGGATGTTCTGGCTCTTTCAATTTCTTGTTGTTGGTGTTGTAGCTGAGCATGCATTGCGTTAAGTTCTTCTGGCGTGATTTGTGCCATTATCGTTGCTACGGTACGTTTGGATACGGCTTTTTTCGATGGAGTGCCTTATCTCGCTTTCTTTTTTTCACCTAAAGTTACGTTAAAATTAGCTGGGCGCTTCAAAGTACGTCCTGATCTTGTCATATAGACTTGCCTACGCTCTTCCATGCATATCGTTATATATAAAAAATTAGTCGTGAAAGTTTAAAAAATTATAAAATAATTTTTTACCCGTTGAGCGCCAATGTACTATTTATTATTTATTCAGTACAACAATGAGGATTGGGAAAATTTGTAATAAATATATCGAAAGTTATTTGAATTTGAATCATCTATGTATTTTAAAGTGAGTTGTATATAAGGAAAATGATAAGCATGGTTACATAATTGGCTCGCTTCGCTCCGACCTCCCTACTATTAATCTCCTAAGGAATTCGGCGTTTCGCGGGGTCCTAGACCTAACACATCGCACGTCTCTCAATTTCCAAACAATACCGTTTGTTACAAGATAGGGCAAAACAATGCAAATATAACATCTATCCGCGAGCTTAAATGTAATTAATACACAAACTTCCGACTAATGCTAATCAAAGCGTTATCCTACACGAGACAATTGCCACAGAGTCAACTTATCTGATTTTTTGAGGACCAGCGTACGTGGCTCTTCCGCCCGAGACCTTGAGCTCCACAACCCGAACCTTTTCTTATCGGCCGCACTCTCTCTGTTGATTTCCACACGTATTGTAGTTCCTGGTTATCGGAGATATGGAGGCGTCCTCGTCCTCTGCAGACGGGCCGTACGTTCGCCAGTTTTACCTCGATCGGGAGGAGATGAGGCGGAGAGTTGTGGTCGCTTTGCTGGTCCCCGGACGAAAGAGAGCGAGTTTTCGACGTGATCGCGCACTTGCGCTCTCTTCTTCGTGTGAGCAATCAGCGCACCCTGTACAATTACAGCGGCCGCGTACGGGTGTGATTACTCGCGCGAGAATTCAAAACATGAGCGTACGCATGGTATCGTTACAGGGTATTCTGTTGCGGTTTTTTATAAGTGATACTACTGTGTCGAAATTTATTTTAAGCGAATTTTGGTAATTTATACGAACACCTTTAATTTTACACGTATCGTGTATTTTGTCTTGTGGGGTACGTACACGATAAGCATAAAATTTTGGTCCACCTGAGACAAACGTTTCGATGGACGATCCAACACCGTAATCCTCCAACTCATCCGTAAGTTGCCCAAGTAGAGACCCTGTAGGTGGCTCGTATACATCATTTGGCCTGGTGAGAAATATAACCGAATCCGTATCATAATACAACACACGCCTGTCTAATTTATGCAAATAATCAAATAAGATTAACCTAGCCTGTGCTGTTGTGTACGCCGCGATAACTACATTCTTACAAGGCGAAGTAGTGAGCGATTCCTCTTTGTAAGTCCATGAGACATACATAACGTCTTCGGTTGCTGGAATACAATGTTCAACAATTTTTTCAGGATCTAACAATATTTGCATAAAATCTTTATAAGATTTAACGACCATTGTTTGGGGTAGATTACTACGTTGTCCAAATTTACCCCAAAAAGAATTCAGACAAAGTTTCGCGACCGACCTCATTCCCGGATTTTTTTTTATATTTGCATATTCTAATTCGACCCCCTCCATTACTTTATAATTTTTTATATATTCCTGTTTCTCTGTTTCCGATTTTATCTCCTTAGGCCACCCGCTATAATCGGGTTAATATAATCTGTAAAGAGGCCAGCCGATTGTACAGTGGGGTCATAACGCACTACACTGTATTGCCAAATGACATTAATTTTTAAAAGTTTGTACCCTAACTCTAACGCCCTTTTTATTTCCACCGAAACCCAGGTACCTAGCAATTTTCTGTCGTTTTCATCGTCGTGAGTACATGCGTTTTGATTTAATTTTTCACTACATAAACGACATAGGGGGAATAATAGTTTATTGTGTAATTTTACGGGTAATACAGGATGAAATAAATTTGAGGGCGGTAAAATTTCGCATTTAACCAACCCTTCTACTTTTTCAGAAAATTTTTCAAAATTTTTCCCTGTCAGACTGAAACACTGTGAACCTACAAAAATTTTCGGATGACCCACAGGAAAAGCGCCGACTTTACAAATGTAAGGGTACAAAGAGCATACATCGAGATATTTAATATTTTCTCCGTCTTTTACATTGTAATACGTAACGACATTACCCGTACGACCACCATAAAATGCGTCACGCGGGTTTAAACTCTCATTTTTTGCCAATGGGTGATGCTTAATGTAAATTTGAAATTCAGTGTTTTTTTTTAAAACCGCGATCAAATTCACACTCCCATAATTCTATTAATTCGTAACCAAAAGACTTTATTTTTTTAGACATTGTTTGTGTGTTTTCAAAACGCTCGTTAAATGATGTTTTATTTAGTAATGGTTTATTTCGATCCTTAGGAAAACAAGTCGGGCAACCATGATAAAAGCAGCCATGAAATTGAAAAACTATACCTTTACCATTATTTTGCTCCAAGAAACCATCGACACGCGGTCCTTCCAACAATACGTACTCTCTTGACTTGCCTGCGTGAATTATTTCACAACCCCTAGATTTTTCCTCCCATAAAAGCCATTCAATAGCTTTTTGAGAATGACGATCTGCTCTCATATAACCGTTGTGAGGGATAAGTCCTATACTATCGTCTTTTAAAAAGTTTTTTCTAAAAACACGTGAACACGTACTAGCTATAGTCACACTTTCCGTAAACGGGTCCACATTACCTACGTCTAAAAAAATTTTTCTAAATTTCATGCAAGCCTCTCTTAATATTTTAACATCCTGTATACAATATTCGCGTAATTCTTTTTTTAAATTAAACTCCGTTTCATGCACCTCGTAGTACCACTTTAAAAAACCCGCACGCTCTTCAATACTCATCATTTCTGGTGTATAATAATAAGGCTCCGGATAGACACGATATAATTTTCATTTTCTCGCGTATTAAAAAGGTGAGGAAAGTATCCCTTTTTAAGCTCTTCTGAAAAACCAAAGGTTTTAGGGAGAACCGATAATTTCATTGGAAGATAGTTTAAGCTATCTATAAATTTTATTATTCCAACTTGTAATTTTATGATATTCCTACCATTTAAAATTACTTCAGGAATTATATTTTTTTTCTGTTCTGCAATAAATTTTAAAATAAATTGGGCATCGAATGCTTTTGCGTTATGCGCTATACATACAAATGACGAAAATGCTATTTTCTTAAATCTAATCGCAAAATCTAAAAATTTCTCTAAACACGTATCTCCCTCAAATACGTGTTGTCGAACTCCACAAAAACTACATAAAACATTCAACTCGATATTCATACATACATCACAGCATAACTGGGCTACACACAAATTCGGCGAATGAACAAAAACATTTTCGGTTAATTTTTTGTCTTGACGCTTTTCAAAGTCATAAAAAATAAAACACGTTTCCGGATGATTACGATTGGTCCTATTTTTACCGCGAGATGATTTTACGACCGGGCGCATAAAACACAATTCATTCGCTTCGTGACAAACTTTGCATTGTTTGCAGTAATGTTTACCACATTCGTGTTTTCGTTTGGATAAATTATAAAGTTTCAAACACGTCTTACAAATTTTAATCCGTGAGCAAATCGACTGTTTACATAAGCGACTATTCCGCTTACGCGCAGCCGATCCTGGTGTTTTATGATAATCGAAGCATTGTTTATTGTAAAAACAACGGTTGCAATTTTCACAATGAATTTCCGAACCGTTTTCCAAATTTATGCTACAATTTTGTGGCGCGTTACATCGATTACACATGTTGTCACACCGGTGACTTGTTATCCGTCGATACGTAATATTACACGGGGTGCAATAAAACATACGGGTTTGAACGGCTAGCAAATTCAATATTAAGTTATAATGCCTATCTTGTTTATAATACATCACGTTAATATAAAATTGAAAATTATGCGGAAAATTTTCGCTACCGTCGAAAACTGGTGGAACACCGGTTCCAAACGTCTCGTACTCGTACACTCGAATACAAATATTTTTTTATATCAAATACTTTTGAAATAAATTTAGCTCTCGTATACCGCAACCATTGCTATCCTCTAATTCAACGTTAGATTGTTTTAATAACTCAACCGCTCGACGTTTTTGCTCGTTCGTACTCTTGACACGATTCCACTCTTTCCGCCATTCACATGAATTGGTTTTCTCTAGGTAAACTAAACCGCATACCAATGACCGCGGAAGACATAGATTATCTTTATTATTAATTACTAACACACCACTGCTCTTTACAATTTTGGAATTGCCCTTTCCATTCATCAACAGTACGTAAGTGGCACAAATCTTAAAACTTTCGTCCAATTTGAAATCTTTTTTACTCTGGGTTACGCGCGAAAACAAATCCCACAAATCTTCAAAAGCTAACTGCGTTACGGGTCTATAGTACAACCAGATCGACCCTTGCGAAAAAGAATTAGACGCCAGAGTAACTCCGATCACGTAGTTTTCATCGTAACCGGCCGTCAGATAAATAACTAATTCACGGAGGGCCGACTCTAACCATTCGATAGGATTAACATTCTCGCTCGGCGTTTTAATTTTAAAAACAATTTCGCGCGCAGTTGTTCTAAAATTTTTATTATATCGCTCGCTATTACTAAATACTATTATTTTACCTTTATCTAAGAGTTCCGCACCGTCCGCAGTAGCAGCACCGCTTTTATCACTTCCAGCACTACCACTACCACTGCCTATTTGGTCACTAACTTGCACTGTATGATCTTCTACAGTAGCATTATCAACAGAGTTCTCTTTACCACCACTACGATTTACACCCACTGCAATTTTCTCCGTAGTAGCCGGCGTTTCAATATTAGTAGATGCTAGCTCGCGATCTACTGCCTCTATCACTTCTACAGCGGTGATATCGCTGCTTGCGGTTCTGTTTTTGCCGTTGTTGTTGTTGTTGCTGTTGTTGCCTGTGGCACTGTAGATATTGTTGCTGCTGAGGTTGACCTCACTAGCATTTCTGTTGTGCCAACGATGCTTCTTCTATCTGTAAATCAACAAGTTTTGTGTTTAATAAATTTTTTAAAACAATATTTTAAGTATAAAATGCAAAATAACTAACAATTTTCATTCTTCAGCGTCCCCACCCATCGATTCGAAAGCTCTTAAAACCTCCTCATACGACGGAGGATAAAAATTGTGTACTCTAAACACCTGCGCAGATATCCAACCAGATACTTTGCAAGCTGTTTCCCGTAAACTATTTAAACCGCCAAACACCGGAATATTTTCAAAAACTTTAAATAAATAACGAACGTTATTAATTTTTTTTTTTTATTTATTTATTTATTTATTTATTTTTTTTTTTTTTTTTTTTTTTTTTAACATTAAACAACTTACCATGAGTTATCGCCGTACGAATCTCTTTGTCATTAGTAGAACTATTCTGACCAACTCCCGAGGGCCCGGCGTCATGTGATTTTCTCCTTTTCGGCGGGACAGCCACAGTCTGTATGAGATCTTTAACCTCGCTCTCGCTCTCTGACATGTCACCTTCAGGGCTCGTGTGCCCCTCCTGAGTATCCATGTAACGCCGAGACACTCTAAGCGCTATTCGTTTATTCCGGTTGAGCTCACCCTGCTGGGTGTGACGATCATCACGAACCAGCATCGAATATACTTAAAAACACAGAAAATGATTAGTGCGGAAAAAAAAGCATTTGAATATGCTATTAAATATTACAGGTTTTATACTTACAAATATCGTAATAATGTTTTAAAAAGCGTTCCATGTACGCTTCTTTACTCGCCGGTGTGTTTATAACTACATCACCAGCCACCAATACCGCTACCTCGCAATCTGTTAAACAGATTTCGTACAGCGTAGCCGCCTGCACGCCACTAATACGGCTGAAAATTTCACTGACTTCCTCGATCAGTGCGGTTTGCGACATTTTCTCAATGCTCGCAAACCACTCCTGCGTGTATTTGGCACGAGCCCACTCCTGTGCTATGCAGGCGAACGCGGCACAATGCGACACAACACCACACAATGTATTCATTTTCGCTATATTATCGAAAACACACACGCCTACCGATATCGACAAACCTCGAGAGTTTAAAAGAGACTGTTTTCTTCTGCAGGGTTACGCACTATCTTATACAGCAAATCCACACTACTTTTCAGCCCTAAGATGATAACTTTCCCACTGACCGCAGTTCTTTTTTTCCTAAGGTCCCGAGTAGCAATATCGAAAGCGAAATCTTATACATTTTCAGTTAGCGTAATAAATGTCATCGCTTCCTGCCAATATCAAACTATTTTACGACAACCAGATTTCCAATTTTCCAATTTCTGGATAGCGCAGCGTGCGGCTTGAGCAGGGAACGATGCACCCCCATCGCTCTATTTTTAAAACACATGGTCTTTCGACTGCCTAAGACATCGACGGTGTCTTCTTACGGATGAGCTGCACAGTCGTGTACTACGCTTTCACTCGCTAACATCTCACACACGTGCTGCTTCACAACAGGGTCGTGCTCTATAACCCGACTCCAGTCGAAAGTCATTTTAACGCCTTAAACGTACAAGCGGACCGTGCATTAGAGGTTTCAAGTGTCTTCATACATTACAATCGTGTGAAAATTTAGCTATGGCTCAAGCGATGGTCGGTAAGAAAAATACCCGTAACAGCCAAGAGAAAAAGAGAAAAATAGTCATGGCAGAGGCAGTGGATGATTTAAAATCGACAAATTTACAAATCCTCACCACAGTATACCCACTCAATAATTCGAACACGAAGAAAATTGCTGTTGGATTACTATATGTACAAAAAACAAAAAGTTTCAAACCAGCGATTGTGCTTTTGAATTCACATTATTCTCAAGGATTGCAGTTGGAGTCAGATACTTGGACAAACATTCAAAATTTTTTCCCGGACATTGATTCATATTTCAAAAGTGACGAAAATAGAGCCAATCGTAAAGAGTATAATCGCATTCGAGTTGACGAAATAGATATACTTTTTACTACATCTTACGGAACTAAAACTATTGTTTTCGATAAATATATCAAAGAAGATAGATGCAGTCATAGAAAAAGTAAATTATTTGTACCGTCCTTGGGTCATGCAGAAACGAACCTTCCATGGATTAAAGAATGTTGCCGTCTGCGTCGAAGAACGATTTCGACGCATAGATCGCATCTCTGCATTAGTCAACAGATGCAAAGAGTTTATCCGTGAAGAAGTAGAAAATATCGTATTAAAGGAGTCTAATCTAGACAAAACCAGTTTAATCTTTAAAGCAAAAACAATTTTAATAGAAAATGCTGCAGAAATAAAAGAAAAAATTAAGCAAAAACTTAACACCGAAACTGTATTCCTCGAACATTATTTTGAAATAGTGTTCCACGAGTTGACATCGTTCTATATCGAAGTATTGTGCCAAGAAATTATGGAGGAACATTCTCACGAAAATGTGGATATCATAAATTTAAATTCTGAAAAACATTTAGTATAATTCTATGTATTAAAATATATTTTGTATATATATATACTGTCTGTGATTTGAATAAACAACAGAAAAATTATACAATTTTGTAATTTTTATTTCGTAAACCTTCTTAATATTATTCTTAGTAATTTTTCACTTCGCTTATCCACTCCAAAAAATACACACGACTATCCCATAAATTATCAAACCTTCCAAGTTTTAAAACGAAACCAGTACCTACAAAATCTCACCAAATTTTCTCTCCCACACTCACACCAAAACACACATGGCCTCCCTACTTAAAAGATGCATGTTCCCGACCTCATAAATTATCAATTTTGTTACTGCATGTGCGTGCACGTACGCGTACGTGTTTGTAGGCGCGTGTCTCATCTTGCACCGACCTGCTCATTTCCTTATATGGTTAATTTTCTAGTGAAGTCTTTCGGAAAATTTTCTTTCGACTCCCGCAATGCTCTCTTAAAATAAATACATCCCTCGATGTACGCTCCGGTCCCCATAAATTTTCAATTTTATTACCGTATGTGTCCGTGTGATCATTCGCCGACCGACTCATTTCCTTATATGGCTGTAACCTTGTAGAGACGACTCTCCAAAAATTTTCTTTCGACTCCCTCAAAGCACCCTTCCCCCGTCCACCTCATTCACCTCACATTTTGCCTCAATAGCCATACCCATTCCTACTCTCCTGTTACAATCTTTTAAATATAACTCACCTGCCCGCGCTCTCCCACCTTACCACCTTTACACCTCATTCCATGAACCCCGTCCACCCACCTTACACCCACCCGCACCTGCTGCCGCTGGTGCGTCCTCTTTTTCACTTTTTGCAAATTTTCGCAATATTTTCAAACACCACCCACCACCCACCTACACTCACTCCCATATACCCCCGCATCACTTCTCCTCTCTTTGAAAATTTTTGCAAAAATTCGCAAACACCAATTTACCCACCCACCAGCCTCCTGCTCTCACTCCCACTCATCTCCTCATCCATTTTCCACTCTTTGCAAATTTTCGAAAAATTTGCAAACACCATCCCGCCACCCCACCTACACTCTCTCCCACCCATCTCCTCTCCTCTTTTCCACTCTTTGCAAATTTTCGCAAAAATTCGCACTCACCACCCACCAACCTCTCCTCCCACCTTCCACTCGCCCACTTCACCCACTCTCACCTCCCGCGATCCCCTCCACTCAGCCTTCCAAAAACGTACCCCCCCCCCCCCCCCGAGCCGAGCACACAGACCCAGACGCACCGACCAAAAACGTTCCCCAAGCCCACCGCCTGGCGCCAGACGCTGACGTCACCGGTGTCTGGAAAAAACGTTCCCCTACTACTTAGGTATATGCATAGATCCGGAATGTGTGTACGACCGTGAGCCGAGGTACCTAGCGTAGCCGTTACAACTGCTGCAGTATAAGTATTCATGCACGCAGGTCGCAGGGCTAAGCCAGATTACCGTTGTCGAATGCATCAGTATTGAGCATTCTCCTTCTGTTTTTCTCCTTTTCGCGGGATTAGTGTATATATATGCATATGTGCGCAAGTATTTTTTTGTAATAGAGATTGTACAGGTATATGTAGTTAGGAATACCCGTGAGTCCGTGAGCAGTTAGTTTTTTTATTATTATTATATATTTAATTTTTTTTTTTTTTATTATAAATATCGGAAGTGTTGCAATTTTCGCTTTTATAAAAATACAAGGTTCTCCTGAGTATTGCGGTCGTGCCTATTATGTAAAAACGAAGTTTTTACATATGGAGGGGGCGGGCCATGAGCGAAGCGAGGAGCAGGTATTTGTGGGGGCGGGGGGGATGGCATGCCGAAGGCACGCTGGGGGGCGCAGCCCCCCTTGTTTATTAATTGCTTCAATATGTCGTTTTTTTCATTAGTTCTTGATTCAATTGTCTTAGTAGTTGAATTTCAATTTCATGTTGATTTTCCAATTCAGCATTTTCAGTTAGCATCGTAACGTTTAGTAGTTTTCCATTATCTACTGATTTATGTACACTATCAGAGATATTGGTGAAAGCAGCTAATGGTAGTGGTCTAATAATCTTGTTAATTGTAGCTAGTGGCCAAAATTACTACCAAAGTTTGTCGGAGAAGGTGGCAAATAACAACAATAGTTTTTTTACGACGTTTCGGACATCCTTTATTGATTATGTCCCTCTTCTGGCAGCTAGTAACAAAGTACAAAATACAACTTTTAACAACAACGTATATTAACTTAATTATGAACACATAATTTTACAAGTAATAATTAACGCTTACAAAGTCTGTATTTTTTGCTGAGTATTACGGAGAACTATCCGTTCGTCAATGTAACGAGCATGACAAAATTTTCCTATTTATACCTATCATTAGTGTATTAGTGTGAGTGTATGTAAGAACGCAACATGTACTGGCTTAATTGTGTAGAGCTTTTTGGGTGTGTACACACAAGATACAACCTTCCATAACCTACTCTCCTGATATCTGTTCCACTATTGTATGTGATATTTTTTGATACTAGGAAGGAGATAGAAATTCAAAATTATTAATCATAGTGTTATATTCTTTTGGAAGCTTATTAATTTCAAATTGCTTGTTCATAAATTTCTTTTGTGGGTGTATATATAATGCTTCGGAAAATAGTCTTTTTTCTTTATTTCTTTCACGATCTAATATATTAACAGTGTTGAAATTTATAGTATGATTATTTTCTATCCTATGTATGTGTAGTGACGAATTTTCATCTTCTTCCATGTATTTTTTATGGTGTTCTTTGATTCTCACACCTAAGCGCCGACAAGTTTGGCCAACATAGGACGCATTACAATTATTACAATTGATTTTATACACAACGTTAGACTTTTCTAATTTTACATTCTTGTCTTTTCCTAGTACTATAATATTGTTCATTTTGTTTTGTGTACTAAATATAACATTAGTATTTAATCGTTTAAAAAAGTTTTTTGTAAAACTTTCGATTTCTTTCACATATGGTAGACAAATGAAATTCTTGTGCAATAGATCTTTTTTAATCGTTTTTTTATATAAAACTCGATTGATCGATAAGGCAATAAATTATGGCTATTTTGTTGCTAATCGGATGGTGTGAATTGAAGTTCAAATATCTACCTGAGAAAGTTGGTTTTCTGTACCCATCTGTTATAATTTTCTTTTGTTCAGTAATAATAATCTTAACATCAAGAAAACTAATACTATTATTCTGTACTTTTTCGACTGTAAATTGAAGATTTTTATCGTAATTATTGAAAATGCGTAATGTTTCATCTATGTGGTCTTTGTGTATACATAATAATACATCATCAACATATTGAAAATAAAATAACGGTTTTGAGATTAAAAGGTTTATACAATGCGACTCTAGGTTTTCCATGACAATGTCTGATAAAACTGGACGGATAGGATTGCCCATTGCTGATCCGAAAATTTGTTTGTAAAATTTTTGGTTGGATTGAAAATAATTATTATTTTAGATAAACTTAATAACCTTACAAAATTCTGACAAATTTAAATTTCTCTTGTAGATTTAATCACGTTATTTATGGATTATTATAACACAAAACTAAAGTTTAGTACAGAAAAATTAGAGACAAACCTTGAAAATAAACTCCACAGGATTTACTTTAAAAAATATAAGCATGTTTTGGAAAAAGATAGATACAGTGCCAATCCGTTGCGAAATACAGAGTTCAACACCCGGAATAATAACACACAGGTGATTGACCTCGATGATTCTATCAAGGAAGATGACAAATGGTGTGTTAATCTTACGGACGTTGAACTCCCAAAATATGTCAACGATACTTTAAAACTTGGAGAAAAGTTTAATTTTAACAATAAATTTGACAATAAGCTAGCAACAACTTATGTAAAAAACTTTAAAGTTTTCGCGAAAAAGTATCCGATACCTGCTGATATTCCAAAAATAAGAGGAACGTTTTTAAATACTATCAAAAGAGTTTATAATAAGGATTTGTCTACACATTCATATTTTGACAATAGATTAAAAATGGACTTACAAAAAACAAAACAATTTATAAAAAACAATTCTGATATCTTAATCACCAGAGCCGACAAAGGAAATACTACTGTCATCATAAATAAAGCCACTTATAACCAAAAACTTAATAGTTTTTTTGCAGATATAAAATACTATTATCACGTCCTAAGACACAACACGACTGGGATTGTTAACTCGATTAAGAGTTACGCTCTTTTTAGGCCTTAGCTGCGCTAGCTAGTAAACCTTGGACGAGCTGAGGAAAGGAGTGTAATATCAAATTCACCCTTAACGTTGAGATTTAATTTTGACTAATTTTTTTGGATTAGGATTTGGCTATTGTAAGGACCAACGGTGAGTAGCACGAACGTCTCGTAAAGATCGTTTGGTCGCACGTACCCCCGTATGGACTAGGAATAAGGTCACGACTTTATTTAGATACCTGTGGTTTGAGATTCTTATAACTTTTCTCGGTCTCAGGTTATTCTCAGATTCGTCCTTCCCTATGAAGAGCAGAGCTCGCAATTGAATTTACTGTCTAAATTTTGTTTTAATTACTTCTTTCGTTTGTTCGAAATTTGTTTTTAATTTTACTTGAAAAATAGGAAAACTTGCAATATTGTTCGAACTCAAGTGTACGGTGACTCGTAAAGACACACTGAACGAAGTAGGTTACGAAATAATATTTTTAATTTCTCAAAACTCCATTAGACTCAACTCGTAAAGCTGAAGCTACGGGTATTTGAGGAACGCAAATTGTTAATTATCTTTTGACAATGTGTTTTTTTTTATTTCTTTCTAGTAATTATATGTTTTTCTTTAAAACTGGTAATATACAATAATACTAATCAAACTCAAGTGTACGGTGACTCGTAAAATCACACTGAACAAAGTGAGTAATGAATAAGTATGTTATTTCTCAAAATACCAGTAGTCTAGGCTCGTAAAGCTTTGAACTATGATAATTGAGAAATTATGTATTTCCCTTGAATTTAATAAATTTGAAATGTAATAAAATTTGGAAAAAATAGATTTTGAAAATTTTTGTTTGAAATTTGTTTTTAAATTCACTTGAAAAATAGAAAAATTTGCAATATTGTTCGAACTCAAGTGTACGGTGACTCATAAAGACACACTGAATGAAGTGGGTTACGAAATAATATTTTTAATTTCTCAAAACTCCATTAGACTCAACTCGTAAAGCTGAAGCTACGGGTATTTGAGAAACGCAAATTAGAAATACAAATTGTTTAATTACCTTTGAATTCTTTATTTTTTTCTTTCCTCAAGAGGTAATGTGTTTTCTTTAGAACTGGAAATATACAATGATACTAGTCAAACTCAAGTGTACGATGACTCGTAAAGTCACACTGAACGAAGTGAGTAATGAATAAGTATGTTATTTCTCAGAATACCAGTAGTCTGGGCTCGTAAAGCTTTGAACTATGATAATTGAGAAATTATGTATTTTCCCTTGAATTTAGTGTGAAAGGAAATTTTTGTGGGAATTTGAATGTTTGTAATAATAAATTTTTTTGAGAAATTGAATTTGGTAATACTTGAATATTTATTAAAAATTCGAATTTTCATACAGAATCTAAAGCTTGTGAGGCTTGTGTCGATCTGTTGAGTAGTCAGCAAAGCTTGTGAGGCTTGTGTTGATCTGACTCCGTCAGTTCAGAAAAGCTTGTGAGGCTTGTGGTGAACTGCACCCGTCAGTTCAGAAAAGCTTGTGAGGCTTGTGGTGAACTGCACACTCAGCAGTGCGCGTTCGGCGTATTTAAATCAGTTGCTCCTCCTCTTCTTCTGCTTCTAAAGCTGCGGTGTCGAATCGGGTGGTTGCGTCATTTTATGATAACGTATTATTGGTGATATGTTCGGCGGCGAGGGATGCTTTGCATATCTCGTAATGTTGTGGTGCGGAAAAGCGGTGTCCAATGGTGTGAGGGCGGCATCCCTACGTTGATTTTCAGTTGCGTGGGAGAAGTCCTATGCTTTAACACAGGGAGCGGTCGCTCATCCCTTCTCTAGGGTATTTTCCGGCGGCTCGTATCTTCTTTAAGGAGTGAGAGAGAACGCTATATGTGCGACAGAGAAAGAGAGATGAGAGAGACAGAAGATATACCTATCTCCCTCACTCTTCAATCTTGTCACTGACTTTTTCACAGTTCTCTTCACTTTATTTAATATTGTTAGATATCGCAATTTCACAATTTAGTTACTATTTTATTTTAATAGGTATTTTTATAATAAGCTATTACAAATTTGAGCAGTGGTTATACGTTGATTAGAAGTGGAGTTATAGTGAATATAAAAATCGAAGAATATAATTTTAGTTTCACAGAAAAATAATTAATATAATTTTACAATAATATGAAGTTTCATAAGAAATGGTGAAACTAAACAGTCAAGCTAAATATTATAAACATGTTTACAAAATTGTCGTAAATATCGCTATTATTTATTTAATTATAATGTTTTACTTAATATTAACGCAGTGACATAAATGATTCTCTTAGTGTTTACATAGAATGTGTTTTTAGATTATTTCCAATCATAAAATTTATTATTTTTATATTTATTCATCGATTAATTAAGTAATCAGTCTTTCAAGCTTTGGATGTGAATATTTGTAATTGCTAGAAAATGAAATTATTATAAGAATATAAAACTACTAAGTTTCCACAAGAAAAATAATAATAAATCATTGAAATTATAAACAAACAGTTATTTTTAAAGTGTTGTTTGGAGATGGATTTTATATGAAAATGTAAAGAAAAATTATTACAGCTGAACTGTGTTGTTAGAAATTAAAAATGTAAAATAGTTAAGTAAATATAAGTCTTATAAGTTTCAAGATTGGAAAATAATATTTGTTGCAGGGTAAAGAAACGAAAGGTTTTCTTGAATAAAAATCGTATTTTCGCGGTTTGTATATGCTACGCAGCATCTTAGGGGAAGATAAGAGTTTCCAGATGTGCGAGACTTCCTGTGTAGGACCTTAGTAACGGTTTTCAGATAAAATGTATTATTTTATTTAACTAATAAAATTTCCTATGCAGACTTTATAAAATATTAATTTGTTCATTCTAATTAGAACTCCAATAATTTCGTTAAATTATTTTATTGATTTTATACACTTTTGTGGACTTTTTATTCATTTGAAATATTTGAATTTTAACCGATTACTTATTATAATGTTACGTGAAAAACAAATAAAAAGCATGTTATTGTTTATTTAGAATATTTCTATATATATATATATGTATATTTTATAAGGTTTGCATGAACAAAATAGAAATTCTTCATTAATAATATATATTTAATTATTTAGAATACATACAGGTTATAGTATAATTTTAACCTTGTTATAATTTCATTATTTGATTCCAAAAGAGAGTTTTAGTTGAACTAAACGAGATAATTATTAATCATTACAAAATACAAACAAGAGTAGTGTTTATTAATTTTTCATCTTTATTTATTCTAAATCTATCGTTCGCTATAAATCAAATAATTTTCCTACTTATAATTATTGAGATATTCAATGTTATTCTAAAATAATTTCCTCGTGCTATTGTATGTTAAGGCCCGAAAAGTCGTTCCACGAGAAAGTTGGGGTGAGCTATTTTTAGTATGGGCCATGTGTAATGTAGCATCGAGATAATGCATCCGCTCGGAAAAGCGTCCCTTAAAGCTAATTCACACTGTGAAAGAGTATTTTCAATTTTGTATATAGTTATTTTAAACTGAAAAACATTCATTTATTTATTATGTTGTTAAAAATGTATTTATTTATAACAAGAAAATTTTTAATAGTAGCCGAATACCTTGCTATTTGGCGGGCTTTCTTTTATAGAGGTAAAAGAACAAAGATTGAAATGAGTTTTATTACTCAGGTAGAGAAAATAATCCTTCTGGAGTGTGGCTTAAAGT
The DNA here is from genome assembly GCA_036365515.1 of Torymus aiolomorphi. NCBI lineage: Eukaryota > Metazoa > Arthropoda > Insecta > Hymenoptera > Torymidae > Torymus > Torymus aiolomorphi. Next base: position 130,261,750 of record CM070876.1, read on the forward strand.
ATTACTATAAACTTAAATCTATTTTACAACGTTATATTTTATACACTTTTCATCCCACGCCTGAACGGTTGTTAGTTAATATATATTGTACTTATTTAACCTAACTTATATATAAAAATACAAAATATTCAGTCAACATATAAAAGTAAAATTATAATTAACAACTCATACTTAAGCTTTATTTAAACATATCTTTGTAGAAAGTTGACCATAATTTATAACTAGCGCGTTAATACAACTGAGGTGGTTTTAATAAAAATCATAATGCTGAATTATTGTAATTTAACTAAGGGTACTATTACTATTTTTATGTAAATATCCTTTTCTTATTCGGATTGCTTCATAATTATGTTGTGTTAATAGTTAATTAGTGATGAACAGTTCTCTAGAGTGAATTACTTATTTTGTAATATTTTTCCGATAAATGATTTAATACTATATTTTATTACACTCGTGGTCGTAGGTATAGTTGATTACAATATTTTAGTTTGTTGAAAATAATGTTTGTTCTTCATCAAGAAGAAAAGAAAGTTTACAGTCCGTTTAATATAACGCCGAAATATAAGGAAAAAGGAAATTATAAGAATTTAAAATTCAAGATTAAGGCATACGCCACGTCGACGTTTTATGGCAGCTTGGGGAAGCTTCGAGTGGCGCAGCTCACAACTCACAACCTTTGGTACAGTAGTGTCGGTAGGGTAGTAGTGGTTCAGGGTTATGATCGTGATTCATCAAATAGGAAATATTTTTAACAATATCCTAAATAATAGAAAGTAATAATAAAAAAAAATTTATTTTATGCAAGATCGTAGACGGTTCCGTCACACTATCAAAAAATAAAATCTAATCCGTTACCCAAATTAGAAAGAGAAACAAATGAATTAATTAAGTGGTTAAATAAAATTGACTTTTCGGCTGCAGGCAAAAAACTAGAACCTGTTGTAAACAAATTTAACATTTCTAAAGCTTATGGATTAGTTAAAATTCATAAAACTGACTTCCCGCTAAGACCGATTATTTCAACAATAATCTCACCTACATATGAATTATCAAAATTGTTTGCCAATTTCCTACAAAAAAACATAAAAATACCTAGGTCACATATCGATAACAGCTTAAAACTAAAAGAGAAAATTGATAACCTTGATATACCCGACGATTATGAACTTGTCAGTTTTGATGTTGTGAGTTTATTCACAAATGTGCCAGAATATTTAGTATTAAAAGCAATAGAAAAAAGATGGCATCAAGTACACAGCAAGACAAATTTAAATTTGTCGGAATTTTGTAAGGTTATTAAGTTTATCTTAAATAATAATTATTTTCAATCCAACCAAAAATTTTACAAACAAATTTTCGGATCAGCAATGGGCAATCCTATCAGTCCAGTTTTATCAGACATTGTCATGGAAGACCTACAGTCGCATTGTATAAACCTTTTAATCTCAAAACCGTTATTTTATTTTCGATATGTTGATGATGTATTATTATGTATACACAAAGACCACATAGATGAAACATTACGCATTTTCAATAATTACGATAAAAATCTTCAATTTACAGTCGAAAAAGTACAGAATAATAGTATTAGTTTTCTAGATGTTAAGATTATTATTACTGAAAAAAAGAAAATTATAACAGATTGGTACAGAAAACCGACTTTCTCAGGTAGATATTTGAACTTCAATTCACATCATCCGATTAGCAATAAAATAGCCATAATTTATTGCCTTATCGATCGAGCCATAAAGTTATCACATAGTTCTTTCCATAGAAATAATATTGCCTGTATCAAGAAAGTTTTAACAAAAAATGATTATCCTCTTGATTTTATCGAGTTTTATATAAAAAAACGATTAAAAAAGATCTATTGCACAAGAATTTCATTTGTCTACCATATGTGAAAGAAATCGAAGGTTTTACAAAAAACTTTTTTAAACGATTAAATACTAATGTTATATTTAGTACACAAAACAAAATGAACAATATTATAGTACTAGGAAAAGACAAGAATGTAAAATTAGAAAAGTCTAACGTTGTGTATAAAATCAATTGTAATAATTGTAATGCGTCCTATGTTGGCCAAACTTGTCGGCGCTTAGGTGTGAGAATCAAAGAACACCATAAAAAATACATGGAAGAAGATGAAAATTCGTCACTACACATACATAGGATAGAAAATAATCATACTATAAATTTCAACACTGTTAATATATTAGATCGTGAAAGAAATAAAGAAAAAAGACTATTTTCCGAAGCATTATATATACACCCACAAAAGAAATTTATGAACAAGCAATTTGAAATTAATAAGCTTCCAAAAGAATATAATACTATGATTAATAATTTTGAATTTCTATCTCCTTCCTAGTATCAAAAAATATCACATACAATAGTGGAACAGATATCAGGAGAGTAGGTTATGGAAGGTTGTATCTTGTGTACCCAAAAAGCTCTACACAATTAAGCCAGTACATGTTGCGTTCTTACATACACTCACACTAATACACTAATGATAGGTATAAATAGGAAAATTTTGTCATGCTCGTTACATTGACGAACGGATAGTTCTCCGTAATACTCAGCAAAAAATACAGACTTTGTAAGCGTTAATTGTTACTTGTAAAATTATGTGTTCATAATTAAGTTAATATACGTTGTTGTTAAAAGTTGTATTTTGTACTTTGTTACTAGCTGCCAGAAGAGGGACATAATCAATAAAGGATGTCCGAAACGTCGTAAAAAAACTATTGTTGTTATTTGCCACCTTCTCCGACAAACTTTGGTAGTAATTTTGGCCACTAGCTACAATTAACAAGACTATCAGAGATAATAGATATTTCATTTAATATTTTATGTTTTATTTGTTCCTCCTTTTCACTTTTATTTTGCGCAATTAATATTTTAGCTGCTTCACAGAGTTTAATTTCTTGATTTTTTAAGGTTATATTAAGCTCCACGTGGTTTGGACATATCACTAATAGATTACTTATATATTTTTTGTCTTTACACTTTTCATAATCACTTTTATGGTACAAGTTTTCTCACACTATGCAAAATACAAGTGACACTTTCCTTTTTAGGTGGCATTTATACACTAATTCTAGATTTTTATCAGGAGGCTCTCCGGAAGGCAGCCCGCCTTCCGACGCCATCTTGATATACAATGCAAAATAATTATTTATATAATTCCTAACCTGAAGTAGACGGGGGATGCGATTTCCCCGCGTATACGGGAGCACGCCCGACGTGTATACAAGGCAAAATAATTATTTATATAATTCCTAACTCCAAGTAGGAGGGGGTCGCAAATTACACGTTTACGGGAACGCGTTAGACCTAACCCTGGCAGAATAGAACATGGCAGAATAATTATTTATATAATTCGTAACCCCAAGTAGGCAGGGGATGCGACTTCCACGCGTATACGGAAGCGCGTCAGACGTGTATACAGTGTATACATGACGAAATAATTATTTAAATAATTCCTCAGTCCAATTTGGCGGGGGATTCGAGGTCCACGCGTATACGCGAGCGCGTCAGACGTGTATACATGACGAAATAATTATTTAAATAATTCCTAACCCCAATTAGGCGGGGAATTCGAGGTCCACACGTATACGGAAGCGTGTCAGACATGTATCCCCAAGTAGGCGGGGGATGCAAGACACACGCATATACGGGAGAGTGACAGACGTGCATACAAGGCAAAATATTATTTTAATAATTTTTTCCCCAAGTAAGCGGGGGATGCGAGCTCCACGCGTACACAGGAGCGCGTCAGACGTGTATTATACATAGCAAAATAATTATTTGAATAATTCCTGATGCCAAGTAGGCGTGGGTGCAAGCTCTAGGCGTAGACGGGAGCGCCAGACATGTATACATAGCAAAATATTATTTTATTAATTCTTAATCCCAAGTAGGTAGGGGATACTAGTTCCACGCGTATACGGGAGCCAGTCAGACGTAGATACAAGGCAAAATGATTATTTAAATAATTTGTAACCCCAATTAGTCGGGGGATTCGAGGTCCACACGTATACGGGCGCGTGTCAGACATGCATACATAGCAAAATATTATTTTATCAATTTTGAACCCCACCTAGGCGGGGGATGCGAGTTCCACGCGTATACGGGAGCGCGTCAGACGTGTCTACGCTGCAAAATAATTATTTATATAATTCCTAACGCCAAGTAGGCGGGGAATGCGAGTTCCACGCGTATACGGGAGCGCCTCAGACGTGCATATATGGCAAAATAATTATTTAATTAATTCTTAGATTTAAGAAGGCGGGGGATACAAGCTTTACGAGGGAAGGTCAGTAAGGTAGGCGTACGATTAGGTAAGTAAGATTATTTAAATAATTTTATCCTCAAGTAAACGGGGATTACAACTTTCACGAGGGAATTCTTAGGCTACTCAGGGTTAAAATTATTTAACTAATCGTATTTTTCTAATCGAGAGATGATAGGTTTCTAGAAAATCTTTTTGCCGAAAGGTAAAAAAGCCGAAAACTCTAAACAAAGAAAAGCCGAATATCGAAAAAGAGAAATGCCGATTGTTAAATATCAGAAAACAAACTATAGTAAACTTTAAATTGCGGAAGATAATTTTGCCGAAAATAAAAATACCGAATTTAAATATCCGAAAACAAATTATAGTAAACTTTAAATTGCCGAAGATAATTTTGCCGAAAATAAAAATGCCGACAACACTGTTATTAATCGGAAAATACATAGTTAAACAAAAATATTGATAGATCATAATTTTCGGCACTTTTAGGTTTCGGTTTTTACTGGTTCTGTAAAACTGTTTTTTGTCAACCTTTGCTATTTATTTTAGGTATTTTCATATTTCTGTTAAATCAGCTTCTGTAATTTTATGTATTTGGTGAACTTCACTGTCGGTATTATATATTCGGCATTTTTACCTTTCGGCAAAAATAATTTCTTCAAACCTATCCCTCAATGCGATCTAATCGCATGTCTGCTTTACTCAACAGCGCTCGTAAAGCTTCTATCCCGCGGCTACATAGGATTAAAATTGTTTAGAAAATTATTATCTCGTCTATACACGTCTTCCTTACAAGGAAGGTACCCCAAGTGTAAGTCGCCGATTTGGACGATATTGCAATATGTTGTACTACATTAAAAAATAAGAGACACGTATTTTTTTTACGTGCTGATAGACACTTTAAGGGGGTGAAATCTACCCCTAAAGTTCACCCTCAGAAACAGTTTTTTTCAAATATTTCAAAAACGAATAAAGCTAGTTTAATGAAACCGACGCCAAAAGTTGTAGAATAAAAAAGCCTTCAAAACAGCATTACTTTCAATTTTAAGGGTAGCAACCGCTATTTTTTTTCAAGAAAACTAAGCTTTTCTCATCAATTTTCAGCTATAAAAATTACAATAAATTATATATCGCCTCAAAACAGATTTCATTTAAAAGAAAATTAAAAAATAAAGTTGGCCTGTCTCATGGTTTTGGCCAAAATTATTTTTTAGGGGGTAACTACCCCTCATTTATATTTTGTTCATTATTTCAGAAATAAATAAAGACATCTTAATAAAACCAACGCTAAAAATTTTAAAATAAGAAAGGCTTCAAAACAGCATTATTTTCAATTTTAAGGGTAGCAACCCCTATTTTTTTTTCAAGACAACTAAGCTTTTTTCATAATTTTTCAGCTATAAAAATTATAATAAATTATATATCGCCTTAAAACTGATTCCATTTAAAAGAAAATTAAAAAATAAAGTTCACCTGTCCCGTGGTTTTAACCAAAATTATTTTGTAGGGGTAACTACCCCTTATTTTTATTTTGTTCATTATTTCAGAAATAAATAAAGATACCTTAATAAAACTAACGCTAAAAATCTTAAAATTGAAAAGGCCATAAATCTGCATAACTTTCAATTTTAAGGGTAGCAACCCCTATTTTTTTAAAGGAAATTAAGTTTTTTATCTATTTTCAGCTATAAAAATTACAATAAATATATCTCTTTAAAAACCATTCCATTGAAAAGATTGACCATAATATTTTGACCAATAACACGGACAAACGCTATGTAATTTTAGCGCTTTCGGGCAATACGAAATACTAATTTATCATTAATTTTGCAAAATTATTTTGGTTAAACTACTTGTTTAAACGGATTATTGTAAAGCTTTTTCGAAAAACTAATTTTGACTTGAATTCCACAAGAAAAGTAACATGTTTATTTAAACTTTTATATGTTGTAATGAACCAAAAAACGAAAAATATTTATATTTTTTATCTGTGAATAATACATTTTAAAGGGGTGCAAATCATCCCCGGAAGTTCATTATGTTCTTAGTTCCCTTTATTATATTTCATGTATTATTATAAATACTTCGTCAAAGGCAATCGTACTGTTTTGATACGTGATAAATAAAGCATTAAAAAAAATTAATGTGTGTGTGCGTGTGTGTACGTGGATGTAAGTGATTTTTATGCAGTAAATAAGAGTAATCGCTGATTGTGAATGAGAAAATAATATGTTATTTTTATGTTATTATGAGGCGGATATTTATAGATTGGTGATTTAACTCGTAGTTTCATATATTGTTGGCAAACATTGTATTTATAAATCGGTAGAGTTCCAGTTGTGCACTGTTGTTTTGTGAAAGTGGTTATTTCTACAATATTGTGGCTGTAATATTGCATCAATTCATTTTTTTTAATGTCAGCAGCACTACAAAACTACAGGTATATGTCTATTTATATATCAGATCTAATGCATTAATTGTAAGAATTTCGTATCTGTCTATAGGCTTTAATAAAATTATAACAGCTTTTCAAAATTATATTTTGCGTTATTTTTAATGAACATATTAGAAAGTATGCAATTTCGTACATTGTTACATTTTTTGGAGATACATTTGACGTTATAGAGCACAAATAGTTTAAATTGATTTTTCTTTAATTTTAAAGATTTAAAAAATCCTGATTTATAAGTGCATAAAGTATTTTTAATATTTTTACGAAAATTAAAAAATGTATTAAAATATAATTTATTGTGTATACTGTATTGTTTGCTTTCTGTTATTAACAAAATTATAGACTCCTGATTCAATTTTTAGCCAAAATTGTATACGGTTCCTTTACTATTAGATGTTTTACAAATAATAAATTTTACATACTAATAATAATTTTAAATAACTAAATCTTAATTTTAATAAATCTAAATTAACAGGCATTGTGCAATACATCTTATCGATTACTGTTTACAAATTTAAAAAAAACTCGAGATTACCTTCTTTTCATTTTAATCAAGCGCTTTAGTAAAGAAATATACAGATACGATATTCTTAATAGATTCTTAACAGGATGGCCCAAAGTATAAATATTTGTTTTATTTGTATGTGTCGCCTTTTTAAATGCAACATTATTATCTTGTGAAAATATGGTATTTGTTTAATATTTAAACAAATATTTCCCGGTAAAAAGACATTGGTCGCATGATGGCGTACATCAGTAAAATCGTACAACGTACAACGTACAAAGCTTCCTCATTGAGAAATAGCTATGTTCTCGCAACATAGTAATATAACGTTTAGAGGGGTGACGCATACAAATTAAAAAAATGTTTTTATTTTCAGCATTCTATATATGTGTGTTGTAAATATACTATTTCTGTATGCAATTATTCTTATAAATGTTTGATTATTTTAGCACTCAAAATGAAAATTAATCCTCTGAATGTTATTAATTTGCTGCTTGCCTATTTCCAAACACTTGATATTGAAGATAGCCCTTATAATATTAAAGAAATAGAAATAAAAGACCATTTCCAAATGATACTGTTAGATTTAATGGAATCGTCTAATAGCATAGATGTTATAATGGAAAAATCGTTGGATTGTATTGAAGATGTTGATTTACATACACTTCCTTACTATCCTGAATTACCTACGGATCAATGTACGGGACATGAAGAACCATTGAGTTTTGAATACAAAAAAAGGACTGTAGAATATTGGAGAAGTGGAAAAACAAAAAAGAATTTATCGCTTAAAACAGTTCAAAATAGATTCAGGAAAGTCAGTTCTGAAACACAGTTACATCGCTGGGCTCATCAAATCAATCAAGGTGGAACTTACCGAGAAAAAATTGCAAGAATTTGCGATTTCACACTAGAAAATTTTAAAGCTGCTACTGAAGCTGGATTAATAATTCATGACAACGATTTAAGAAGATGGGCTCTACAACCACGAAAATTAATCGGAAATGAGGACGTAAGATTTACAGCTTCAAAACATTGGCTTTCAAAATTTAAAAACACCCATAGAATTGTTTCTCGAAAAATGAATAAATTTATCAAACAAAAAAGTATAGAAAATAGAAATGATTTGCATAAAAAAGAAGTAGAATTCGTAACAGAAGTCAAACAATTGATTAATCAAATAGGCGCTGACAATACATATAATTCAGACAAGTCTGGTTTTCAGTTGGAAATGCATTCTGGTCGATCTCTTGCTTTTGAAGGAGAAAAGAAATTACAGTGCCTTGTACAGTCGGTCACATCAACAACTCATAGCTATACTGTACAGCCGACAATTTCAGCCACAGGAAAGTTACTATCACCATTATTTTTAGTATTAAAGGAACGAAGCGGAGAATTTGGACCAATTGTCTCACAAAATTTGTTTGTGCCTACAAACGTATATGTTACATCCTCGACATCTGGAAAACTTAATTCAGGTAAAATCACGTTCTATTAATTTCTAAAAATAAAACGTTAATTATTTCGGAAGACACATTTAAATAAAATCAAAATTTGTAGAACTCTTTAAGGCGTGGTTAAAAGAGGTATATTTTCCTCAAGTTGGACCTAGAAGCATGCTGCTAATTGATTCGTGGAGTGGTCATTGTCCAACGATTATACAGGAAGTTACGCCACACGATAAAACACTACATCTCAAAATGATACCTACAGGAACGACTGGAAACATACAGCCGTTAGATGTATATGGATTCCGCACACGGAAGAACTATGTTAAACATTTTCCAGACCATGTTTTGTTCATAGACGAAGACTTAAATTTACATTTGAGAAATAATACAATTAAATTACAGTCTTTGGTTCATAACCAATTTTCATCTCCACGATATCAAAATCTATTTAAATATTCGTGGTATAAAAGTGGGTATCTTGTGAATCGACCAGGAGATTTCGATGACCCCGTAAGTTTCAGTTTCGGAGATTCCTGTGCAACGCATTGTGAGATCAATGGTTGTAATAATGTTGCTATTGTTAGATGTTCGTGGTGTAAAAAATCTTTATGCTTAAAACACTTTTTTGAAGAATATCATTATTGTACAACTTACAATCCATAATGCCTCGAGCTATTCGACAAACAATTACTTTTTTGAGAATACTTTAAATTTTTTGTAGTAATAGTAATAATAAAACTTGTGTTGTTAAAACAAAAACCATATTTACATTAGTTATCATTTCATTTTGTATTTTTCTGCAACACGTAACTTTAATTGTTATTATTTCTTTGAAAAAAAATTAATCTCACTAAATTTTGATTATTTACGCAATTTTTTCAGAAAAAAATAATAAACACATTTACCCTCCCTGCTAGAAAAAGTTAGTAGAAGTCGATAAAAATCGATAAGTTTCACCATTGAAGTCAATAAAGTCTCTTAATTTCCTTAAAAAGAGAAAAATAGGGGTTCCTAACCTTAAAATTGAAAGTGATACAGATTTGTGGCCTTTTTAATTTTAAGATTTTTAGCGTTAGTTTTATTAAGGCAGTTAGCCCCTAAAAAATAATTTTGATTAAAACCACGGGACAGATCAACTTAATTTTTTTAATTTTCTTTTAAATGGAATCAGTTTTAAGGCGAATAATTTATTTTAATTTTTATAGTTGAGAATTGATGAAAAAAGCTTAGTTCTCTTGAAAAAAAATAGGGGTTGCTACCCTTAAAATTGAAAATAATGCTGTTTTGAAGCCTTTCTTATTTAAAATTTTTAGCGTTGGTTTTATTAAGGTATCGTTATTTATTTCTGAAATAAGGAACAAAAAATAAATAAGTGGTAGTTACCCCCAAAAAATAATTTTGGCCAAAACCACGAGACAGGTCAACTTTATTTTTTAATTTTCTTTTAAATGGAATCAGTTTTGAGGCGATATATAATTTTTGTAATTTTTATAGCTGAAAATTGATGATAAAAGCTTAGTTTTCTTAAAAAAAAAAAATAGGGGTTGCTACCCTTAAAATTGAAAGTAATGATGTTTTGAAGCCTTTCCTATTTTAAAATTTTTAGCGTTCGTTTTATTAAGGTATCTTTATTTATTTCTGAAATAATGAACAAAATATAAATAAGGGGTAGTTACCCCTACAAAATAATTTTGGCCAAAACCACGAGACAGGTCAACTTTATTTTTTAATTTTCTTTTAAATGGAATCGGTTTTGAGGCGATATATAATTTTTGTAATTTTTATAGCTGAAAATTGATGATAAAAGCTTAGTTTACTTGAAAAAAAATAGGGTTGCTACCCTTAAAATTGAAAGTAATGCTATTTTGAAGGCTTTTTTATTCCACAACTTCTCGCGTCGGTTTCATTAAGCTAGCTTTATTCGTTTTTGAAATATTTGAAAAAAACTGTTTTTGAGCGTGAACTTTAGGGGTAAATTTGACCCCCTTAAAGTGTCTATCAGCACGTAAAAAAATACGTGTCTCTTATTTTTTAATGTACTACAACGTATTGCAATATCGTCCAAATCGGCGACTTACACTTGGGGTACCTTCCTTGTTAGTCCCGTATACGCGTGGAGCTCGCATCCCCCGCTTACTTGAGGATGCGAATCATTAAAATTCATTCGGGATTAAGAATTATTTATAATAATTTCGCCATGTAGACACGTCCGACGCGCTTCCGTATACGCGTAGAGCTCGCTTCCTCCGCTTACTTGGGTTTGAATTATTTAAACAATATTTTGCTATGTATATATGACTGACACGATCCCGTATAGACGTGGACCTCGCATCCCCTGCCTAATTGGTGTTAGGAATTCTTTAAATAATCATTTTGCCTTGTATGAACGTTTGACGCGCTCCCGTATACGCGTGGAACTAGCATCCCCCGCCTAGATGGGATTCAAAATTGATAAAATAATATTTTGCTATGTATGCATGACTGACATGCCCCCGTATACGTGAGGACCTCGAATCCCCCGACTAATTGGGGTGAAAAATTATTCAAATAATCATTATGCCTTGTATACACGACTGACGCGCTCCCGTATACGCGTGGAACTAGCATCCCCCACCTACTTGGGATTAAGAATTAATAAAATAAAATTTTGCTATGACTACATGTCTGACGCGCTCCCGTCTACGTGTAGAATTCGCATCCCCCGCCTACTTGACGTAAAAATTATTTAAATAATTATTTTGCCATGTATACACGTCTGACGCGCTACCGTATACGCGTGGAACTCGCATCTCCCGCCTACTTGGGGTTAGGAATTATATAAATAATTATTTTGCCTTGTATACACGTCTGACGCGCTCCCGTATACGCGTGAAACTCGCATCTCCTGCCTACTTGGGGTTAGGAATTATATAAATAATTATTTTGCCTTGTATACACGTCTAACGCGCTCCCGTATACGCGTGGAACTCGCATCCCCCGCCTACTTGGGGTTAGGAATTATATAAATAATTATTTTGCCTTGTATACACGTCTGACGCGCTCCCGCATACGCGTGGAACTAGCATCCCTCACCTACTTGGGATTAAGAATTAATAAAATAAAATTTTGCTATGTATACTGTAACGCGTGTCTAGCCGCGATTCTAATCTACCGCGCGAAGGTAGTGAGCGCGCGCGCGCAACTCCTGCGCAGCCGAATCGAGGCGCGCCGCGCGTAGCGAATCGGTCTCGCGACGCGTAAAATGCCCGTCATCCGTCGCGAAGCTGCTAACTGGTTCCCGCGAGAAAAGGGAGCCATATTCGTGTCTGCCATCGCGCGTAAAACATCTCCTCCGTGTCTCTCCTGAGTTTACTTGTCCGCGCCGTCCTATCGTACTTTGTAAGACCCCGCGAGTGTAGTGGAGGCGCCGCATATAGTGAACGTGCGAAAGAGAGACAGAGAGAGAGCGATCCCGAGCCGCGTGAGCCGCACGAGACTGTGAGCGACGAGCCGGCAGCCAACCCGCCTGCCGACACGATACAGCGAGCAAGAGAGAGAGAGAAAGAGAGCGCAACTGCTGTGCGAGCGACAGGGAGCGAGAGAGAGTCGAGTGCACCGGCTGCTCCTTCCTAACATAAGTTTTCTACTCTCCTCTCGCGGGTTTATTGTAAAGGCTCGCACGGAAATCGCCCCGTGCAAGCTTTCTGTGCCGTGTACGTGCGAGTGTGTGTCAGCTCGCCGTACTTAACACAGCGCTCGAGCATAGCAGCTTCGCCGCGCCCCGTGTAGTTCGCGCGTTTGAATGTTAACGGTCGCGCGCGAAATAACTCTTTGTTATAATCAGCACAGGCGTTGTGCTTGTAGAGACTAGTAATAGTAAATATATTGTGATATCTAGTTACTCGTCGCGTTGTTCTTTACAACCTGTCCTTCTCCCGGATACCGCCGCCTCCGCGGGAAAACGACTCCGCCGGTCGTTTTCATATCTGAGCATAACGGCCGCGCGCTTTACTCTTCGAGCGCGCGCTTTTCACTCAGCGATCCAATTAGTTGGAAAGCGAAGTTCGTGTGCGATCTTCGCGTTGTTTTCGGGATTCCAGGAGCAGATCCCCGGGCAAGTCATTTTAGTCTGACACCCGCGGCACCGTGTTCTAGGGCATCGCTGGCCTGTGGCTTGTTGGGATTTTCCCCCACTAGCCATCCCGTTACAACTGGCGCCACAACGTTTTGGGGGTGGAGAAGGACCTGCGACGCGTACGTGATTCGCGGCGAAGCTTGGCGCGAAGAAGCTCAGCAGCGTAGCTGAGCGTAAGCTGCAAACAAAGGCTCTTCGTGCCGCAGCTCGTAGGCGCGTGTGTGCGTGTGCGTGACACAGCCGTGCTGTTGCGAGAGTGCGGTCGAGAGATTAGGCGTGCGATAGCCAATAACCCTCGACCTAGTGTGCCGACGAGGAGAGATATTGATCGCAGAATTTTTGGAGCGTTGAGGAATTATTGTTAACAATTAAAGCTTTTTAATAACAATTAATTTTTTAACGACAAAATTTTTTTTTTAGCGATAATTAATTTTTTTAATTAATTTTTTTCTCGTCTCGAAAATTTTTTTTTCTTCTCGTCCTCTCGTATTTCCGATACGAATTATTTTTTTTTTTTGGACGAAAAATAAAATTTTTTTTCTTTTATCGTGCAGTTAGAAGAAGATCGAGAGAAAGTCGGCAAGCACTCTCGGAACAAAAAGTTGACTGTGCGCCCGAGTAAAAACTCGAGCGCAAAAATCCCCTCGAACTTAAAAATTGTTTTTATTTTTTTTAGGTGAAAATTGTATTTATTTTTTGTGTTTTTGGTGATATTGTCCGTTTTGACACATATATATATATTTTTTTTTCACATATATTTATTTTAAAATTACAAGTGCGAGTAGTGGAGCGTAATTAATTACAAATCGTAATTACTTACAGAAATAGCTTTTATTTTTTTTAGAGCCGCATACGGGAAATCCTCGTGCATTATCGAGGTTAAGAGCAACCGCCGTAGCTCTTAGAAAGTAACCCGGGGTCGCATTGAAAAAGCTAGCTCACGGGTTGAAAAGGCAAACTCTCTCTGCCATCAATCCGGATACTACTCGTGCTAGTAAAATAAGTTCGTGGGGAAGCGCACAGCCAATTGACACCATGGCCCGATCGTCGCAACTTGCGGAATCTGCGATACTCAATTGGGCGTATACACAGCCCGAAGAGGAAATTATCGAGGCCATGCAAGCCCTTGGTCTGCAGCAGTCAGATCTGCAATCAGTGAATATGCTGACAACGATCAAGTGGCTTATGGGCGATTACAGTGCCGCCGATTTTGTGCCAGAGCCGGAGCTGTCGGAGAAGCAAGCGTTTGCTAAACGCGAGCAGTCCCGAAGGGCGTTCATCGACTTAACGTTGATGAACAAGTCTGGGTCGACTATTGTGGATCCCAATACTGATCCAGACCAACTGCACCGGTTCATTACGCTCCTTGATGACCCGATAGTGATGCAAAAACTCTCGGAGTCTCGGAGGATGAACGCTCCACAACAAGCACATAATGCAGTGGTGGAGCCAGCGGATGAGGCAAACGGCCAGGAGGGTTCCGGGACAGAGATATTGAGCTCTGCAGCACCCACCGGGATATCTCCAGCCGAAGCCGAGGGACAGCTCCAACAGCAACAGCTTCAACAGCAACAACTGCAGCAGCAGCAAATGCAGCAGCAGCAAATGCAGCAGCAGCAACTGCAACAGCAGCAAATGCAGCAGCAGCAAATGCAGCAGCAACAAATGCAACAGCAGCAGCAGATGGAGCAGCAGCGACGGCAGCAACAGCAACAACAGCAGGAGCAGCAGCGGCAGCAACAGCGAAAGCATCAAGAGCAGCAGCGACAGCAGGCGTTGCTAGAAGAGCAGCGCAGGCAACGACAATCCCGGCGGAGTCAAGAACAAGAGTCGTTGTCGGCACAAAATGGGCAGCACGCGTTCTGGCAGCAAACGCGAAGTCCACCGCAGCCACAGAGTTTTGAGTGGCCAAGTGTGGGGGAACAGCGTACCGCAGGGATTGCTGTGGGAGATAACGTAGTCTCAGAACAGCTGCTGTCGGTGATCCATAGACTCGTCAAAGAGGTGGAAGAGCTCAAAGAGAGTGTGCGAATACTCCAAGAAGCTCGACACCCACCCTCAAGCACACGCTTGGAGGGAGTCCAACTACCGAGTGCGGGCAGGGGACGAGGATCACCACATGTGAACTTTCAGGACACGTTCACATATGTGAATTTGGCAGCAGCAGCCCCAATACTGAATCGCCAAGGGACGCTAGGAGGAATAGCGGAAGAAATCCTACACAGCGTCAGGCGGGGGTGAGCGCTACACTGGACCAGTCTACGAGGCAGACGTACGTGCCTCAACAGACGAACCGTGATGTTGGCCAAATCGTAAGGAAATGGCACATCAAGTTCTCTGGGTCCTTGAAGGAGCAGAGCGTCGAGTTATTCCTCACGAGAGTAGAGGAATGTCGAGCTCTAGCAAATCTGACGTACGACGAAGTACTCTCGTCATTGTCAGAGCTCCTGAGTGGAGTAGCGGCCACCTGGTATAGGAGTAACAGTCATACGTGGCGATCTTGGCAAGACTTCCAAGAGGCCATAATACACATGTATGGCGGTGACAGGGGCCATCAACAGCGAATCCTAGCGGAGATAAACGCGAGGTCTCAAGGCAGAAACGAACTCACGAGAGATTACGTAGTGAATCTGCAAGCCTTGATTCTCAAGTTAGTTCCGGTGCCTAGCATGCCCCAACAATTGGACATGTTGCACCGGAACATGCGGCCAGAACTACAAAAAATGGTGATGCGTAATCAAATTACGGATTACCGAGGGCTCCTGGATTTAGCCCGGGAGGCCGAATTAGCGCTCGCGGCAGATAAGGTGTATCACTCGCCACCACCGCCAGAGCGCACTTACTTGCCAGAGTTTGCCTACGTACCTACAGAGCCAACCACGGATCAGCGGAAAAAGCAGAATCCAGGAGTGGCGGCGATGGGGCAACAACAGCAGGAGCCTCGAGAAAGCCTCGAGGCTATGTTCCGTCGGGTGATGGCCGAGTGTTTGTCAAGCTTGACAAAGAAAGGCACCGACGGAAATAGTGGGCAAACGCCAAACCCACAGTCGTTCAAGAAGCCCAAGAAAAAGAATAATTGGGAGAACAGGCAGCGGGAAGGCGGGCAAAGTAATAATCAGCCTAGTGGGGGTAGTAGCGCGACCCACCAGGCTAGGCCGCCAAGTCCAAGGAGTAATGGACCTCCACAACGGCCAGAGTACCGAAGGGGTTACGGCAACGAGCAAAGGGGAAGCGACCGCAACCCCAATGCTGCCGGAAACCAGCAGGGAAACGGCCAAGGGGGCAGGTAAACACGGCCACACGCCCGCCCCCAGCTCTCACATCAGCGACCGAGGGTAACTCGGTTCAATTGCCTGAAGCAGAGAGCGAAGAAGTGCCCGCGACTCAGCAGAACGAAGATAACCAGGAAACATGCTCGCGATGGTGGCTTCAAGTAGGTGTAGCCGGCTACAGGCTACGGGCACTCTTCGATACTGGAGCTTCCTGGACTGGGATGAATTCCATCGGCTTACAGCTCGCTACAGCCTGCGGAAAAGAATTAATCCCGGCCAGCGGTCTAACGGCACGGGTAGCTAATGGGCAGAGCATAGCAGTGGTTGGCTATGTGTATCTACCCATGGTCGTGGCAGGCGTGTGCAAGGATGTGCGCGTCGCAATCATGCCAGACCTAGACACGGAGTGCTACTTGGGGTGAACTTCATTAAGAAGTTTAGCGCCGTCTTAGACCCCACTGACAATACGCTGCATCTCAAAGATGATGATGCAAGCGTAAAGTTAGAAGTAGCCTCCATAACCGCCAATAATACCGTGTCCGTATCAGCTATAGGGTTGGCGGACCCAACAGAAGAGCAGCGCAAAGAAGCGGAAGCTTTAGTAGCTGAGCTGATGGGAAACGGCCTGGCACCATTAGGGTGTACTTCGTGGGCTGAGCATGCAGTAGACGTCGGCTCCACAAGACCCATAAAACAGAAGTACTACCCAGTATCTCGAAAACTCGAGGAAGAGATGCACAAGCAGGTGGAGGAAATGCTACTCGCGGGTATAATAGAACCTTCGACAAGCGGCTGGTCAAGCCCTGTGGTAATGGTACGCAAGTCCAACGGGAAGTTCCGTTTCTGTGTGGACTTCAGAAAAGTGAACGCAGCGTCAAGGCCAGACGCATACCCGTTACCATACATGGAGAGTATCTTAAGCAAACTGCAGAAAGCGCGATACATATCCACGTTGGATTTAAGTAGTGCGTACCACCAAATACCACTAAATCCGGAGTCCAAAGAGACTACGGCCTTCACCGTGCCAGGCAAAGGGTTATTTCAATTTACAAGAATGCCCTACGGTCTTTCGTATGCCGGAGCGTCCTTCCAGAGGCTGATTGACAAAGTCATCGGCCCCGAACTCGAACCTTTTGCTTACTCGTATCTCGATGACATAATAATAGTCACAGAAACATTCGAGGAGCATAAAGAGGTTCTAAAAAGAGTTCTAGATAGGATGAAGGACGCGGGCCTCACAATAAATCGCGAGAAGAGTGTCTTCTGTCGCGATGAGGTCCAATATCTCGGGGTCATAGTAAATAGGGATGGTTTTAAACCAGACCCCGAGAAAATAAAGCCCATTATGGAATATCCGGTGCCGAAAAACCTCCGTCAGCTGAGACGCTTCCTAGGAATGGCCTCGTGGTATAGAAAGTTTTTATCAAACTTCGCCACAATTGCTGAACCACTGACCGAACTAACGAAAAAGGATCGGAAATACGAGTGGTCAACGGCACAAGAAGAGGCCTTCCAAAAGCTAAAAGCGCTAGTTGCTTCTGCATCGATTCTCCACAGACCGGTATCTAACGCACAGTTCGTGGTGCAAACTGATGCGAGCGATACAGGACTTGGAGCGGTGCTATACCAGATAATAGACGGCAACGAAAGAGTCCTAGAGTTCGCTAGTCGAACTCTGAGCGCGGCCGAGAAGAATTATAGCGTGACGGAATGAGAGTGTCTAGCAATTCTCTGGGCAATCAAAAAGTTCCGTCCGTATATAGAGGCCTATGACTTCAAGGTCATCACGGATCATAGCAGCTTGAAGTGGCTCCGTGATCTCCGAAACCCATCAGGCAGATTAGCAAGATGGGCTTTGGAACTACAAAACCACAGTTTCACAGTCGAACACCGAAAGGGCTCTTTGAACAATGTCCCAGATGCCCTTTCGCGGATGTTCGAGGAAGAGGAGCCAGCGGTCGCCGCGTTAGAGCTCGAACGCGATACAAACGACCAATGGTACCGCGAAATTGTGAAAGAGGTTCAACAGCGGCCGCGAGACTTCCCCACGTTCAAGCTGGCGGGGGGAGACTGTACAAGTACGAACCTGATGAAGTCATAGACGAGTCTCTCGGCGACGATGATGCATGGAAGTTAGCAGTCCCTCACGAAAAGCGACGCGAAGTACTGAGAGAATGCCATGACTTTCCAACTGCTGGGCACTTGGGCCGCGAGAAAACGCTAGAAAGAGTAAAGCGGAAGTATTATTGGCCACACATGTCTCGTGATGTAGCCAGATACGTGAGCCAGTGCCAAATTTGCCAGCAGTGCAAAGTCGAACAGCGCGCTCCAACAGGATTCATGGGACGCCGAATTACAGAGCGTCCATGGCAAATCGTGGCCAGCGACATTATGGGGCCCCTCCCAAAAACCACGCACGGCCACGAATACATTCTCATATTCCAGGACTTGTTCACACGCTGGATTGAAGTAATTCCGATAAAAAGGGCAGATGGTAAATCGGTAATTAAGGGACTCAACGAGCGAGTATGTCTGCGATTCGGAGTCCCGGAGGTGTTTCTCTCAGACAATGGGACTGAATTTAAAAATGCACCATTAGAGGCATTCTTAAAGGAGAGAAATGTGCATCACACGTTTACACCTCCGTATCACCCTCAAGCCAATCCTGTCGAGCGTGTGAATCGAACGGTGAAGACAATGATTATGTCTTACGCAGAGGAAAATCACCGGTCCTGGGATGAGAAACTGAATGAGCTGGCGTTCGCGTACAATACTGCCGAACACAGCTCCACAAAGATAAGTCCTGCCATGCTCATTTACGGCCGACAACCCGACCCACCGAAGACACTAAGGCGGGAGGAAGACAGGTTAGCCGAAGAGCAAGGGCAGCAAGAGGCGATAAACAATTGGGTGGTACGTATGGACAAGCTCCGCGAATTGCACGTTCGGGCGGCGGCCGACGCGCAAGCGGAGCAGGCGAGACAAGCCAAATATTATGACGCTCATCGTCGACCTCCACAATTCTGTCTAGGCGATCGTGTATGGAGAGAGAATAAGGTACTATCCTCAGCAGCTGAGGGGATTTCTGCCAAATTAGCCCCGAAGTACGCGGGGCCCTACACGATTGTGAATATTCTAGGCGAAAACACCTATGAGATCCAAGGTGAGGATGGTCGAACGATACGTCCCGTCCATGCGCAGCAACTCAAGAGATACATCTCAGCAGAAGTAGCCCAGGCGCTACCAGCCAGGGACTCTTCAGCCGAACGTAACACGTCAGAGGGCCACAGAGTTAGCCAGGGGAATGTACAGCCTCGGGCGACGGCTAAGAGGCGCGGTCCACCTCGTAAGACCGCGCTATTAGTTAGGTCAGGAAAGCGTGCGAGCGATGGCCGGCCTATGCGTGTGGCCGGTCCAACAGAACCCAAGCGAGGCCCAGGGAGGCCAAAGGGTTCGAAGAAGAAGCCCGTACCTGCTGATGCCGGACTAATTAGTCCTCGTAGAACCCGAGCGTATAAAAAGCAATAATTGTGCCGTCCAACTTGTGTCGTACGTACTAACCTGTGTTCGTCTTAATTCTCCAGTCCTCAATCTCACTCCTCCCCGGGATCGATTTACCTGTTTCAGGACATGCAAGGCCTGACTGCCGAAATAGCGGAGACGGCGAAGAAGGTGATCGCTGGATTAATCCAGTGCAATCCTGACCCCGCCGTCATCGATTTTTTGGAGCAGGTCGTGGAGGGCATCGACGCTGTGACACTGGCACCCCAGCCAGTGGAAGAGCCCTCCACCGTCATGATCGAGGAGATAGAGGCGCCGAAGCCAAGAAAGGGACCTTCGGAGCCGGCCTGGGCAGAGGCCGGTCCCAGTCCGCTTCGGCGACCTCGTCCCCCGAAGGAGCAGCAGGAAAGCCGGGAAGAACGGCTTTCACAAGAGGCGTCGGTCCGAGCCTCAGAGATGGCGCCGGAAGGAAACGCCGGCGCGGCTCGGGCCGACGAAGAAAGGAAAGAGAGTTCTCCGACCCAGGCCCCCAAGTGGGCACCGAGTGATGAAGTCGGTGCGGCCTGGGTCCCAGTGGAGAAGGCCCTCGAGGAAGCGCGGTGCCTCAGCAAGTCCTCGCGCGCTGCGGAGGACGCTGCCCTGGCCGCACTGGAGGTCTTTCTCCAGTGCCACGGTAAGGCCGGCGAGCGGCAAGCCGGCAAATGGATCGGAATGGCCCAAGGCCGGCGCGAAGAGCTCGCGGCCGCCGCAGAGGCCAGGGCCGACAGGCTGCGCCGCACCGCCTTCCAAAAGGCGGAGGAGGCTCGCCTGGCTCGTGCGCAGGAGCGCATGGAAGAGGCCAGGCGAGCCAGGGAAAAGGCGGAGGAGACGGCGCGCCGGGTCAAGGAAGAGGCCCAGCCCCGTCCCCAAAAAGAAGCAGAGCGCGTTAGGAGGGCGCCCGAAGAAGAGCGAGCGGCCCGGGATGCGCTCGGCAGTAACGCGATCCCCCGGTGCTTCATGTGTGGCGAGCTTGGGGTGAAAAAGTCAAAACATTGCCCCAACCAAGCTCGTCACAAGGGGCGCCGATCGTATTCCCGGGCTAGTTGAAGAGGGGTGAAGCCCTGAAGTTTTTTTTATATATTTTTTTTAATAAAAATTAAAAAGAAAAACCGGTGACTCCGATTCTGCAATGTTCCTTTCCGAACCTCCTTCTCCTAATCATTACTACCATATTAGTAGGTACGACGACGGCCATGATTAGCAGAGCTGCTCTCGGTCCCCTAAGCAGCGTCTGGCGGGGGGGTGTAACGCGTGTTTAGCCGCGATTCTAATCTACCGCGCGAAGGTAGTGAGCGCGCGCGCGCAACTCCTGCGCAGCCGAATCGAGGCGTACGCGTGGAGCTTGAATCCCCCGCTTACTTGGGGAAAAAATGATTAAAATAATATTTTGCCTTGTATGCACGTCTGTCACGCTCCCGTATATGCGTGGGTATTGCATCCCCCGCCTACTTGTGGTTAGGTATTATATAAATAATTATTCTGCCATGTTTACACGTCTAACGCGTTCCCGGATACGTGTAATTTGCGTCCACCTCCTACTTGGTGTTAGGAATTATATAAATAATTATTTTGCCTTGTATACCGGTCTGACGCCCTCCCGTATACGCGTGGAACTCGCATCCCCCACCTACTTGGGGTAAGGAATTATATAAATAATAATTTTGCATTGCATACACGTCTGACGCGCTCCCGTATACGCGTGGAACTCGCATCTCCCGCCTACTTGGGGTTAGGAATTATATAAATAATTATTTTGCCTTGTATACACGTCTGACGCGCTCCCGTATACGCGTGGAACTCGCATGTCCCGCCTACTTGGGGTTAGGAATTATATAAATAATTATTTTGCCTTGTATACATGTCTGACGCGCTCCCGTATACGCGTGGAACTCGCATCCCCCGCCTACTTGGGGTTAGGAATTATATAAATAATTATTTTGCCTTGCATACACGTCTGATGCGCTCCCGCATACGCGTGGAACTAGCTACCCCCACCTACTTGGGATTAAGAATTAATAAAATAAAATTTTGCTATGTATACATGACTGACGCGCTCCCGTCTACGTGTAGAATTCGCATCCCCCGCCTACTTGACGTAAAATTTATTTAAATAATTATTTTGCCATGTATACACGTCTGACGCGCTACCGTATACGCGTGGAACACTCATCCGCCGCTCACATGGGGAAAAAATTATTAAAATAATATTTTGTTACGTATACATGTCTGATGCGCTCCCGTCTACGCCTAGAGCTTGCACCCACGCCTACTTGACGTCAAGAATTATTTAAATAATTATTTTGCCATGTATAATACACGTCTGACGCGCTCCCGTGTACGCGTGGAGCTCGAATCCCCTGCTTACTTGGGGAAAAAATGATTAAAATAATATTTTGCCTTGTATGCACGTCTGTCACGCTCCCGTATATGCGTGGGTATTGCATCCCCCGCCTACTTGTGGTTAGGTATTATATAAATAATTATTCTGCCATGTTTACACGTCTAACGCGTTCCCGGATACGTGTAATTTGCGTCCACCTCCTACTTGGTGTTAGGAATTATATAAATAATTATTTTGTCTTGTATACACGTTGTACGCGCTCCCGTATATGCGTGGAACCCGCATCCCCCGCCTACTTGGGGTTAGGAATTATATAAATAATTATTTTGCCTTGTATACCGGTCTGACGCCCTCCCGTATACGCGTGGAACTCGCATCCCCCACCTACTTGGGGTAAGGAATTATATAAATAATAATTTTGCATTGCATACACGTCTGACGCGCTCCCGTATACGCGTGGAACTCGCATCTCCCGCCTACTTGGGGTTAGGAATTATATAAATAATTATTTTGCCTTGTATACACGTCTGACGCGCTCCCGTATACGCGTGGAACTCGCATGTCCCGCCTACTTGGGGTTAGGAATTATATAAATAATTATTTTGCCTTGTATACATGTCTGACGCGCTCCCGTATACGCGTGGAACTCGCATCCCCCGCCTACTTGGGGTTAGGAATTATATAAATAATTATTTTGCCTTGCATACACGTCTGATGCGCTCCCGCATACGCGTGGAACTAGCTACCCCCACCTACTTGGGATTAAGAATTAATAAAATAAAATTTTGCTATGTATACATGACTGACGCGCTCCCGTCTACGTGTAGAATTCGCATCCCCCGCCTACTTGACGTAAAATTTATTTAAATAATTATTTTGCCATGTATACACGTCTGACGCGCTACCGTATACGCGTGGAGCACTCATCCGCCGCTCACATGGGGAAAAAATTATTAAAATAATATTTTGATATGTATACATGTCTGATGCGCTCCCGTCTACGCCTAGAGCTTGCACCCACGCCTACTTGACGTCAAGAATTATTTAAATAATTATTTTGCCATGTATAATACACGTCTGACGCGCTCCCGTGTACGCGTGGAGCTCGAATCCCCTGCTTACTTGGGGAAAAAATGATTAAAATAATATTTTGCCTTGTATGCACGTCTGTCACGCTCCCGTATATGCGTGGGTATTGCATCCCCCGCCTACTTGTGGTTAGGTATTATATAAATAATTATTCTGCCATGTTTACACGTCTAACGCGTTCCCGGATACGTGTAATTTGCGTCCACCTCCTACTTGGTGTTAGGAATTATATAAATAATTATTTTGTCTTGTATACACGTCGTACGCGCTCCCGTATATGCGTGGAACTCGCATCCCCCGCCTACTTGGGGTTAGGAATTATATAAATAATTATTTTGCCTTGTATACCGGTCTGACGCCCTCCCGTATACGCGTGGAACTCGCATCCCCCACCTACTTGGGGTAAGGAATTATATAAATAATAATTTTGCATTGCATACACGTCTGACGCGCTCCCGTATACGCGTGGAAGTCGCATCTCCCCCCTACTTGGGGTTAGGAATTATATAAATAATTATTTTGTCTGGTATACACGTCTGACGCGCTCCCGTAGACGCGTGGAACTCGCATCCCCCGCCTACTTGGGGTTAGGAATTATATAAATAATTATTTTGCCTTGCATACACGTCTGACGCGTACCCGTATCCGCGTCGATTTTGCATCCCCCGCCTACTTGGGGGTAGGAATTATTTAAATAATTATTTTGCCTTATATAATCGTCTGACTGTTCCCGTATTCGCGTGGAACTCTATTCCCCGGATATTTAGGGTTAAAATTGTTGATATTATCGTATTTTGGCTATCGTACGTCTCTGTTAGTCACCTCCCCTTAATAAGCTTGTAATTCCCGGTTACTTAGGGTTAACATTATTTAAATAATCGTACTTTGTTTATTGCATGTCTGCTTAAATACCTATCTTCATGAAGCTTGTATCCTCCGTCTACTTACGGCAAAAGTGGTTGAAATAATCGTATTTTTCTTATCGCGCGCTTGTGTTATTTCCTTGCATACGTACAGGTCCCCGTACCCCCCTCATACTTGGGTCGTAATTTTCTTTAATAATCATTATTATCGTTTTAAATTTTAACCTTCTTGCACCGAACGCTAAGACAGACGCCTTTAGCATTTGGTGCCGTGATTGCACCTTTTTGCATTGAGCGGCAAGTTAACCAATCTTCTGGAAATTAACACAGAGGCCGCTTTTTTATATTTTTCAACTCAGTTCGTTGCGTGAAAAAATCGCACGATTATCCCCTGCATACTTAAATGAAAAGATAATTTTTGTTATGAAAAATTTACTTCGATATTAAAATTTTATAATTGTAATGGATGAATTAGTTTGAGGAAGAAGATTTCCAAGGAATTGGCATCGAGTTTTTTGTAGTGGCTCTCGCCGCTTTCGCGTTTGCTCGCTCCGCTTCAACGCGTACATGTATTTGAGGTCCTTTTTTTTATTAGGTTGCAGGCTCATTGCAAGTAAACGTTCTATCAACGCGTTGACAACGAAAACTATGAAAACTACATTAAAAATACTAAAGGGACAATAATCACGTTCTAAAGACGTTGTAGATAGGTTGCGATTAAAACGATCTAGCAACGTGATGAAACTGCGCTAACGATCTTCCTAACACGTTTCTGAAACGTTTTATTAGCACGCGTATTCGCTGAAAGATCCTACCTTCGCCACACTGCCGCTATGCGGCGCACAGTTTGCGACTCGCGCGGATACTTTAGCAGGCCGAGAGTATATAAGATGTGAAAATTCAACGTTTCAAATGACTCTTTTTACGAAGGGTCCGAATTACAAGGCTTGCCTTGTTTTTGATACTCCTCTTATATATAGGGGACTTTAAATTTTACGCAATATCTGCGTAAAATAATTTGAATAAGAAGTTATAAAAAAAATGTGCCAAGATTGGTGGTTATCGATGACGATGCTTTGACGTGCCTAAAATGTTGCGAATGGTGTTCCTAATTCGTTCTTTGAAGCGTTTTTGACACGTTGCGAGTACGTAAAACGCAACGTTACTGCGACAACGTTGTAACAATATTTTTACTACGGGTTAGCAGCAACATGCTTTAAAGTATTGGAGTTTACAAAATAGTTGTGGAAACGTTGTTTATAGGTTGCAGGCTCATTGCGAGTAAACGTTCTAGCAACCCCTTAACAACGAAAACTGAAACCTACATTGAAAATACCAAAGGGACAATAATCACGTTTCAAAGACGTTGTAGATAGGTTGCCATTAAAACGATCTAACAACGTGATCAAAGCACGCTAACGATCTTCCTAATACATTTCTGAAACGAGTTTTTTGCCACAAAAGCGGACATTTCAACGTTGTGACAACGTTGTTAACTCGTTTCTCCCACCAGTAATTAAACGTTTTATAGTTTTCAAAGCAACGTTTTTGCAACGTTCGTAAAATGGAACGTGCTATCTGGGTTATTAATACACACTTGTGCTATTTTCAAAACATTTCAAACTGATTTTAAATAGAAGTTTTAAAATTATCATGCAAAACATTTTACCGGTATTTTATTTTTTTATAGTACACGAAACACTGATTAGTGTCATTTTTTAATCACTATGTTATTTATTATTTATAACATTTGAATTATATGTGTACTTCACGCATTATATCATACCGGTGTTTTATTTATTACACAAAACACTGATTAGATGTCATTTTTTAATAATCACATTTTTATTATCAATATGATTTTCAACTAGATAGACGATCTATGAAAATCACAATTTTCTTTTCTTATTTTGAAAAACTTACTTCAAAACATAATACTTCTTCCGTACTTAGAGTCCAATACTGTCTAAATAAACATCTTAGTTGTTGTTTGTTTTATGTGTGATTCATTGAAAGCAATGAAACTGGCATTTTCTTCATTGACATCCACGTACTCTATTCGTCCTGTCAAATATGAAGACAAATTTTTAATATTCTTCTAAAATTATATCTCATATGAAAAATTTTCATGTTGAGGCTATAAATAGATACATCTTGAAAAATATTGTGTCGTAATATTTTCGATGAACTTGAATAATTAATAATAATTAATGAACTCTTCTTTGTTAAAAACTATTTTTTAACAGTGATCTATTTACTTGGTAATAATCCTTACATTTTTTGATATTCTGTAAAATTAAAAACAAGATTTCACAAAGTAACAATATTTATTATAAACTTTATTGATTTATAACTTTATAATAAAAGTTTGCTACTTATCTGATTATAATATATTGCTATTGCCCATTGATATTCACAGTTGCTTATATAGGTTATATTTTTCCAATCAACACCAAAATCCACAATGAAATAATCTGTATATATGTATCTGTATGTATATAAACAATCAGCAAAACAAATAGTATTATTAATGTAACAACACAATGTGTCTAGTCCTTTTATTTTTTCTAGTCTCATCTATTCAATAAGCACTCTCTACAAATGGTAATAATTTTTTTCATGACTGTACTAATAATAATAGTGTTGATATTTAAAACTTTCTACGAAAGTGTAAAATAAGGCAAGTATAGAAGTTTTTTCTGTATAATCTATGTATAATCTAAATATAAAACTTTCTACGAAAGTATAAAATAAGGCAAGTATAGACGTTTTTTCTGTATAATATACTCTTCCTCTCTCTCTTCCCCGCCCTCTCTCACCCTCTCTCCCCCTCCCCTTTCTTCCTCTCTCTCTCTTAACATCCGTCAAACTCTGTACCAAAAACTTTAATCACAGCTTAAATATTTGTTTAATACAATCAACATGTTTAAAAAAAAAAATAATTCCTTAAGTACGTTACGTACGTTAATTAAACACAAGAAAGTACTGAAATCAATTATATTGTAGTCAAGTACCCATAACTTAACTTGACTGACATAATACAACTTTTCGTACCTACTCAAAAATATTCAGCTAGCGGGCATGAAGTACTATTTAACACCCAAGAGGCGTAATAGCTCATACTCCTACAAAACTTTATAGAACCTACGCACTTTACGTCCGTGTGGGCAAAAATTATTTAAATTATATATAATTCCCCCGCCCTCTCTCACCCTCTCTCCCCCCTCCCCTTTCTTCCTCTCTCTCTCTTAACATCCGTCAAACTCTGTACCAAAAACTTTAATCACAGCTTAAATATTTGTTTAATACAATCAACATGTTTAAAAAAAAAAAATAATTCCTTAAGTACGTTACGTACGTTAATTAAACACAAGAAAGTACTGAAATCAATTATATTGTAGTCAAGTACCCATAACTTAACTTGACTGACATAATACAACTTTTCGTACCTACTCAAAAATATTCAGCTAGCGGGCATGAAGTACTATTTAACACCCAAGAGGCGTAATAGCTCTCATACTCCTACAAAACTTTATAGAACCTATGCACTTTACGTCCGTGTGGGCAAAAATTATTTAAATTATATATAACTATCTTTTACTTCGTCGAGTAAATGTATACTGAACAAATTATATGTATGTAGATTCAAATTCTTCATTGCAAATCAAACAAACGAAAGTTGTGAAATCAATTACCGATAGTCAAGTAATGCAAACAACTCTCCGAAACAACTGTATGACTGATCTCAGAAATATATTATTCTAATTTGTTCATTCTTCTATACAAATTAAACACAAGAAAGTACTGAAATCAATTTATTGTAGTCAAGTATACCCATAAGTTAACTTGACTGAGATAATAGAACTTTTAGTACCTTGCGTGTAAAATTACATTTCACGCCCACGTTGTAACTTCAAAAGTATTCACCCAGCAGGCATAAAGTACTACTTAACGCCTAATAAGCGGAATAGCTCACATATTCCTACAACACTTTATAGAACCTACGCACTTTACTCCCGGGTAGACGAAAATTATTAATTAATTACTATTATGCCTTCTTTTTATTTCTAAAATTAATAAGAATTTTATCAGATATTTACGAAGTCAATGCCTATATAAAAAAATTACATAGTTACCAACACATCCCCATTTTTCATTATTTTTTCTCAATTTTGAAATTTCTATAATATTACGCATCTTGGGAGGACACGAGAAGTCTAGAGCTGCTCTAGCAGGGGTGGTCGTCCAATCTCCCATACATACTTGGCGGGCCCGACGGTTTGCAGTTTAAGGTGTAGACATTGTCATTTTCATATGAATATTCATACGTTTAAAGATCAGATAAAATGTATAAATCAATTGCTTCTAGATATTAAATACTGATCCGTGAATATATTACTCTTTTTAAATAGAAAAGTCCAAACACAGATGAAAATTTCATATGAGATCTCATATGAGAATATCGGACATCAGATCCCATATGAGATCACATATGAGGTCCCATAATATATAAAATTGCAGATGACATAACATATATGAGTCTTATCTGATGTCATGTCCGAAATACTCATAACATGATGTCTTATCTGATCTGATGTCCGAAATACTCATATAAGATCTCATATGATATTTACACGCGGGAAAAGGATAAAAATAGGTGGCTCATAAAATAGTTAGTAACATTTAAAGCTCTTTTGAATAGACTATGAATTTATATGTATCTTTTTATTTCATTCCCATATAAAAAAAGACGTACACAAGGAAAAATATTTTAGGTAATAAAAGTAAATCATGATTATGCACACAGTACATGTAGGGATATTATATTTAAACGGTATTTATGGTGGACTTATAGGTATATGCAAAAATCTAGTATTCTACATTTACAAAGCTCACCGGTAAACTGCAAGCCGTCGGGCCCGCCAAGTATGTATGGGAGATTGGACGACCACCCCTGCTAGAGCAGCTCTAGACTTCTCGTGTCCTCCCAAGATGCGTAATATTATAGAAATTTCAAAATTGAGAAAAAATAATGAAAAATGGGGATGTGTTGGTAACTATGTAATTTTTTTATATAGGCATTGACTTCGTAAATATCTGATAAAATTCTTATTAATTTTAGAAATAAAAAGAAGGCATAATAGTAATTAATTAATAATTTTCGTCTACCCGGGAGTAAAGTGCGTAGGTTCTATAAAGTGTTGTAGGAATATGTGAGCTATTCCGCTTATTAGGCGTTAAGTAGTACTTTATGCCTGCTGGGTGAATACTTTTGAAGTTACAACGTGGGCGTGAAATGTAATTTTACACGCAAGGTACTAAAAGTTCTATTATCTCAGTCAAGTTAACTTATGGGTATACTTGACTACAATAAATTGATTTCAGTACTTTCTTGTGTTTAATTTGTATAGAAGAATGAACAAATTAGAATAATATATTTCTGAGATCAGTCATACAGTTGTTTCGGAGAGTTGTTTGCATTACTTGACTATCGGTAATTGATTTCACAACTTTCGTTTGTTTGATTTGCAATGAAGAATTTGAATCTACATACATATAATTTGTTCAGTATACATTTACTCGACGAAGTAAAAGATAGTTATATATAATTTAAATAATTTTTGCCCACACGGACGTAAAGTGCATAGGTTCTATAAAGTTTTGTAGGAGTATGAGAGCTATTACGCCTCTTGGGTGTTAAATAGTACTTCATGCCCGCTAGCTGAATATTTTTGAGTAGGTACGAAAAGTTGTATTATGTCAGTCAAGTTAAGTTATGGGTACTTGACTACAATATAATTGATTTCAGTACTTTCTTGTGTTTAATTAACGTACGTAACGTACTTAAGGAATTATTTTTTTTTAAACATGTTGATTGTATTAAACAAATATTTAAGCTGTGATTAAAGTTTTTGGTACAGAGTTTGACGGATGTTAAGAGAGAGAGAGGAAGAAAGGGGAGGGGGGAGAGAGGGTGAGAGAGGGCGGGGGAAGAGAGAGAGGAAGAGTATATTATACAGAAAAAACGTCTATACTTGCCTTATTTTATACTTTCGTAGAAAGTTTTATATTTAGATTATACATAGATTATACAGAAAAAACTTCTATACTTGCCTTATTTTACACTTTCGTAGAAAGTTTTAAATATCAACACTATTATTATTAGTACAGTCATGAAAAAAATTATTACCATTTGTAGAGAGTGATTATTGAATAGATGAGACTAGAAAAAATAAAAGGACTAGACACATTGTGTTGTTACATTAATAATACTATTTGTTTTGCTGATTGTTTTAAAAAAATATTTAGGTTTTCATTAATAATGTAATAAAATAATTTTAAGAAATGTAGTAAAATAAAAAATAATTATATATTAATATATATATATATATACCTCCTACTTAAATTCAATTATTTGATAGTATATAGTACCCTTACGTAACAGCACCTGATACTAAGTTTTTTCTCAAAACACTCTTATGCATCGATTTGCTCTTGTTTTTTTGCAAATTATAAAATTATAATTACTTTGTTCTTCTTCATTGTGCACGGATTCAATACCACTGACATTCAATGATTTATTATATTATAAAATAAATAAATTGTAACTAGCCACACTACTGCAACACAATCCGCTAGCAAATTAAAATATTGGTTGCAGATAAAAAAGTAGCCATTACAGTAATTTATATATTATGGTTTCATATACGGTAATTCACAGAACAGATAGCTACTCTGAAACATTTGGCGCCCATCACCATAAGCCAATCACTATATAATAATTACATTATATTTTCAACTCTTAGATTCGTTGAAATTTTAACTAGAAACCAGTTGAATTAATAACCAATCAGACACATCTTGCAAAATTAAACACAAAAGTTTATGAACTAAGAATCATTGAGAGAAAAAAGCTTTGTCCATTCTTTTAAAATATAAAACATCTTGAAACATCTTGAATTTCTGATAATAAAAGCTTTCTTAACATTCTTGTATACTTTTTGAAATAATTATCTGAATCTTGTGTAGAAAAATATTTACTGAGAACTCCTCTGAAACATTTTGACGTCTCCCACTGTGAGAAAATTATAAAATTAGATTAACTGAGCACTTTTATCCGTAGACATTTTCACAATATTTACTGAGAACTCTTCTGAAACATTTTGACGTCTCCCACCATGAGAAAATTATAAAATTAGATTAACTGAGCACTTTTATTCACAACAATAACACATCATTTTTTCTTTTTTCTCTATTTTATTGTCCACTTAACATAATCTTTTAATTGATGTTTAAGTAAATAAATATGCACAGCGCCAATATCAACAAAGTTTCTTGAAGTATAGACAAAAAATGTTTTTTTTTAACCAAGGCTCTGACCAATATTTTAAATTCTGAT
The DNA here is from genome assembly GCA_036365515.1 of Torymus aiolomorphi. Lineage (NCBI taxonomy): Eukaryota > Metazoa > Arthropoda > Insecta > Hymenoptera > Torymidae > Torymus > Torymus aiolomorphi. The sequence goes on from CM070876.1 coordinate 130,293,073, forward strand.
TTTAAGTAGAGGTTAGAAATTTGTTATCAACACTTCATTTAACACATCATACCGATACTTTATTTTATTTATAGGCACCCATTGCCATAAGCCAATCACTATATAATTACATTATATTCGACACTTAGATTCGTTTAAATTTTAACTAGAAACCACTTGAATTAATAAGCAATCAGATACATCTTGCAAAATTAAAAACAAAAGTTTATGAACTAAGAATCATTGGGAAAAGAAAGCTTTCTCGACATTCTTTTATAGTAGAAACTCATGATTGCCACACATCTTGTATCAGTTTATGAACTAAGAATTTCTGATAATAAAAGCTTCCGTAACATTCTTGTATACTTTTTGAAATAATTATCTGAATCTTGTGTAGAAAAATTACTGAGATCTCCTCTGAAACATTTTGAGGTCTCCCACCGTGAGAAAATTATAAAATTAGATTAACTGAGCACTTTTATCTGTAGACATTTTCACAATATTTACTGAGAACTCTTCTGAAACATTTTGACGTCTCCCACCATGAGAAAATTATAAAATTTGATTAATTAACTGAGCACTTTTATTCACAACAATAACACTTCTTTTTTCTGTATAATAATGTTCACTTGATTTCTTTTTTCTGTATTTTAATGGTCACTTGACATAATCTTTTAATTGATGTTTAAGTAAATAAATATATGTACAACAGCACAGTGCCAATATCAACAAAGTTTCTTGAAGTATAGATCAGCTACTCTTCTTTATTTTTTATATTTTGATATATCGTAATCAAATTTCGATGACTGCACAAATCTTACTTATAATCTGTAAAAAATAATCACACAAAGTATCAATTTCAAAAAAATTATTTGATTATATCTAACATTTTCTTTAATACTTATCTATAAAATAACTCTTCTTTATTTTTTATATTTTGATATATCGAAATCAAATTTCGATGACTGCACAAAAATCTTACTTATAATCTGTAAAAAATAATCACACAAAGTATCAATTTAAAAAAAATTATTTGATTATATCTAACATTTCTTTATAATACTTATCTATAAAATATATATCTAAAATCATTTGCCCCTTTAATACAAGTAGATAAAAGTAGATAAAAAATCTTCTGATTTGAATCTTATTTTTGAAATATATGACATGTATATTTATTATAATTATATATTAAGAGATTGAGATTTGTAGTAAGCAAGGTTAGGTAGTCAGAATATATATATATATATTTATTTATTCTGACTACCTAACCTTGCTTACTACAAATCTCAATCTCATATATATATATACAGCGTGTCCAAAAAGTCTGGAAACACCCAAATAATTTCTCAGCTGAATTACTATTGGAAAATGTTAAGGTCGCCTTTGTAGTAATTTTTTACGAGGAATCCAATGGTGACCTTGGATTCGACCTTGGACCTCATTTTTGAGGTTATTTCAAGGTCAACCTCATTTTTTTAAATGGTAACCCCTATTTTTTATAGCGAAATCTGAAAGAGCGGAAAATTTTACGTCCGGATATGTATTAAGGTATGAGGTTGAGGTTGCCCCCAGAGGTCAAATTGAGGTCAAAGTATGATTTCTTAAAAATTTCGCGAGTTCAGTGGTAAAACAAAACAAACAAAGGTAAGGTTTGGTAAGTTCGAACGAAGACTTGAAGATGACCTCTGATTCGACCTTGAACCTCATTTTGAGCCTCATTTTTGAGGTTATTTCGAGGTCAACCTCATTTTTTTAAATGGTAACCCCTATTTTTTTAGCGGAATCGGAAAGAGTGTGAAACTTTACGTCCAAACATGTACTCAGAACATAGTTCAAGAAGGACCTTGACGTTCATTTGAAGGTCATTTAAACTTAATGACGGTCTGATCTTGTGTAAACTTTTTAATTTTTTTAAACAGTCTAACATCTTATTTCAAGTGCTCGAATTATTTTCCATCCACTTTTTGATAGTAACCTAATCGATGATCGAAAACACCAACAGTATTTTTGATCATTTCAGTAGGAATGAGAGCTGATTCATTGTAAAATTTTTTGAAGCGTTTAAATATTGAACATTGTTACTTGTTATTTTTCGTATGGTTAGAGTGACAATAAACTATTATTCATTCCATAACCACCACAGAAAAGGGTTGGTCATCTTTCAAACATATTTTTTGAAAATTAAAAGTTCTTTTTATTTTCAACTCAAAAAGTATTTTTGGATAAGGTCTACTACGAAGGTAGTAATAAAAATGAACAAACTCACTGATAGAGAAAGAATAACGATTCTCATGATGAGAGGTTGGGGACACATGCAGCGATCTTATAGGGCCGTAAGAGATATTTTTAATGCTTCATTTAGGGTTGGTGGAACTCCACTATCATTTTCAACAGTTCAAAAAACTGTTAGAAGGTTTGTAAATACCGGCACTATCAGCGATTTACCTCGATCAGGCAGACCAATGTCAGCAGATAACGAAGAGAAATCTTTAGATGTTGTGTTAACATTCACCGAAGATCCGCATACTTCCGTTCGTAGAGCTGCTCAAGTGCACGAAATAAGTAAATCATCTATTCATAACATACTAAAGAGAGAGAAGTTCCATCCATTTAAAGTAACGCTAATACACAAGTTAAATGAAGATGATTTCGATCGTCGCGTTGAATTCTGTGATGATATGATGGCACGCATCGTACAAAATCCAAATTTTCCATCAAATATAGTCTTCTCAGATGAAGCTACATTTCAACTTGACTCAAGCGTAAATAGGCATAACTGTAGATATTGGGCAGTTGAAAACCCTCATTGGGCAAGAGAAGCCAAGTCACAATATCCACAAAAATTAAATGTCTGGGCTGGAATATTAAATAATAGGATTATAGGACCAGTTTTTATTGATGGCAATTTAAATGCAGAAAAGTATGAAACTATGTTGCGGAATCAAATTGTTCCTGCTATAAGAGAAATAGCTGGAGAGGACTTTAATAACACATGGTATCAACAGGACGGTGCAGCAGCTCATTATGCACGAAACGTTCGCACATACTTAGATACAGTATTCATTAATCGATGGATAGGACGAAGAGGTGCAATTGAATGGCCAGCTAGGTCCCCCGATTTAACGCCTCTAGATTATTTCTATTGGGGTTATCTGAAGGATCGTGTATTCAAAACAAAACCCTTAAACTTAGATGAATTACGTGAAAGGATCATTGATGAATCAGCTCTCATTCCTACTGAAATGATTGAAAATGCTGTTGGTGCTTTCTATCATCGATTAGGTTACTGTCAAGAAATGAATGGAGAACAGTTCGAGCACTTGAAATAAGATGTTATACTGTTTAAAAAAATCAAATGTGAGAGGCAAGGGGACTCACGTAAATCAAGCGCCCCATCGTGAGAGGCAAGGGGACTCACGTAAATCAAGCACCCCATCGTGAGAGGCAAGGGGACTCACGTAAATCAAGCGCCCCATCGTGAGAGACAAGGGGACTCACGTAAATCAAGCACCCCATCGTGAGAGGCAAGGGGACTCACGTAAATCAAGCACCCCAAAGGGAACAGATTTTACTACGTCCACGTCGTTGTTCCTGGGTAACGCTAAATGTAAAAAATTGAACTTGACATGACTTTTAAGGACAATGTCAAGGTCACCATTAGATTTCTCGTTGAAAACTACTAAAGAATTAACCTCGCTCAGTGTGATAAAAAGTTTACACAAGATCAGACCGTCATTAAGTTTAAATGACCTTCAAATGAACGTCAAGGTCCTTCTTGAACTATGTTCTGAGTACATGTTTGGACGTAAAGTTTCACACTCTTTCCGATTCCGCTAAAAAAATAGGGGTTACCATTTAAAAAATGAGGTTGACCTCGAAATAACCTCAAAAATGAGGCTCAAAATGAGGTTCAAGGTCGAATCAGAGGTCATCTTCAAGTCTTCGTTCGAACTTACCAAACCTTACCTTTGTTTGTTTTGTTTTACCACTGAACTCGCGAAATTTTTAAGAAATCATACTTTGACCTCAATTTGACCTCTGGGGGTAACCTCAACCTCATACCTTAATACATATCCGGACGTAAAATTTTCCGCTCTTTCAGATTCCGCTATAAAAAATAGGGGTTACCATTTAAAAAAATGAGGTTGACCTTGAAATAACCTCAAAAATAAGGTCCAAGGTCGAATCCAAGGTCACCATTGGATTCCTCGTAAAAAATTACTACAAAGGCGACCTTAACATTTTCCAATAGTAATTCAGCTGAGAAATTATTTGGGTGTTTCCAGACTTTTTGAACACGCTGTATATATATATATATATATATAATATAACACTGAAACAGGAAACCGGAAGTGGGAAGAAAAAACGATCTGATCCTGAAACATGGAGCAATTTAAGAATCGGAAACCAGACATAAAAATTTCACTATTTAATAATTTCTAATACGAGAGCATCTTTTTACATGAAATTTTTTGTCCAGCATAGTATAACAACATAGCACCTAGTTGTAATAGTTTATAATGGAAAAAAGCGAGATTGAAAATTGCAGTGAATATTTCAAAAACTCGGGCACCCATTTCAATGTATATGTAGCGCGGTCGACCCTCAGGCTTCTTCTATACTTGCCTTCGGAGCGCTCCCGCGCTCCTTGATTCTTTTTCCAATCCACTTGTGAGATTTTAATGATTCCAAAAAAATTTCCTTTAACATTTAGCCATTTAATATACTTATCTAAAAAAATTGATTTTCCCCGTTGATGGTCATAGATAAAAATTATTTTAATCAGTCGACTTCCTGAGATCTTTGATTATTTAAATAATATATATATACACTGGTGTAGTTTCTATTAAATAGTTGAGGACGATCTTTGGAGGCAAAATGAAATGATCTTATTTCTTTATGGCAACGTTTCGTTGGCTTAGTACGCCAACCTCATCAGGCCTTTATTCAAAACACAGAAATAAATTAACATATAAAACTTTTTTTTAAAGACAATTAAACCACAAAGTGTAAATACAAAAATCAAAATTACCGAAATTATAAACATATATATCATACGTCGATCAGATGTTATTCTCGACTGAAAACAATAACACATACACTGTATTTATATACGCTGGACAATGTTTACATAAAGAGTTATACAGCATCAAGTTCGTTAATAATAGGAAAATACATTGTACTTAGTCTTTGGATATCTTCCTTTTTATTAATACTATTTTGATTGCTTTTTATATAGATCATTTCGGAAATCAGTCTTTTTTTGTAATTGCTTTCAAAATCTAAAATGGATGTATTTTCCCAATCGAACTCATGTTTGTTCTCTAATCGATGTGTACTGACAACAGACTCTTTATTTTTGTTTATTTTATGTTCATTAATGCGTGTATGTAACGATCTTTTAGTTTCTCCTATATATGTAGCGGAGCAATTTAGGCAATCAAATTTATACACCACATTGGTACGATCCCATTTTTTGGTTATGTCTTTGCCTAACCGAATGATCGAAGACAAACTTTTATTCAATAATGGGATTGTACAAATGTTATAAGATTTTAACATATTAGATAGACTATTAAAATCTTTGGTAAACGGTAAAGACAATTTTGGTAATTTTGCATAGCAATTTTGGTGCGTATTATATGTATAACCATACTTAAGTTTATTAAATCTAATTTCGATATGTTTTTCTATAAACCACGTAGGATAATCATTGTTACGTAAAATCTTCTTTATGAGTTTTATATTGTCTAAGTGAAAATTAGAATCTGAGAGTAAAAACACCCTATCAACTAGGTTAAAAATAATATTCTTTTTTTTGCTGTGTTGGATGATTTGAAAAATAATTGATTACACGTCCCGATGATGTCGGTTTTTGGTACCAATTTGTCAAAATTTTATTACCAGTTCTCATTAATGTTATATCTAAAAAATTAATTTTTTTATTCTCTTCTAGTTCATAAGTAAATTTTAAATTTATGTCATAAGCATTAAAAACTTTTATCACTGTGTCAATGTGTTGTTTTTTAACACAAATAAGCGTGTCGTTAACATATCTGTAATAAAAAATAGGGATACAGTCATAATGTAGTTCTAATTCTCGTAAGCAATTCTTTTCCAAAACATCCATTACAATATCCGCAAATAATGGTGAAATCGGTGAACCCATCGGGGTTCCATAAATTTGTTGATAGGTTTGACCATTAAAAGTAAAAAACGTATTATTAAACAGAAAAGCGGTGCATTCTTTTAATTCATCAAGCGGGATCTTACAGTGATTATGGATGGAAACCGCTCTTCTATCTAAACTATCCAACACTAATTCACACGAGATGTTTGTAAATAACGACGTTACGTCTAATGACAGTAAAGTGTATTCAATCGTTATTATTATATTTTTTAATTTTTCTTTCAATTCAAAACTGTTATTGATATGTGAACTAGGCTTAGGTATCGCATTCTTAAGTTCTTGATGTACTATTTTTGCTAAGAAATACGTGGGGCTATTAACTAATGAAACAATAGGACGTAACGGTACATCAATTTTACGAATCTTTGGTAATCCAAAGAAAAGACTGTTAATACTGATATACATATACCATATACAGACAGAGCTTTATCAAAAAAACTAAAAATAACCAAAAACTTTTTAAAAACGCATAATGATATTTTCTTTACAAAAGCAGATAAAGGTAATGTAACGGTTTGTTTAGAAAAATCAATCTATAATGAAAACATGGTGAATCTATTATCGGATGATAAAACATATAAAAAGATAAGTAAAAATCCACTGAAACGTTTAAAAGATGGAACATATAGTATGTTAAATTATTTAAATAATAATGGTTTTTTGTACAAAAATTTTCATAAAAATAGTTTAACTCAATCTGATACGACACTGGCAAAATGTTATGGATTTGTCTGTTGTCAGTACACATCCTTTAGAAAACAAACATGAGTTCGATTGGGAAAATACATCCATTTTAGATTTTGAAAGCAATTACAAAAAAAGACTGATTTCCGAAATGATCTATATAAAAAGCAATCAAAATAGTATTAATAAAAAGGAAGATATCCAAAGACTAAGTACAATGTATTTTTCTATTATTAACGAACTAGATGCTGTATAACTCTTTATGTAAACATTGTCCAGCGTATATAAATACAGTGTATGTGTTATTGTTTTCACTCGAGAATAACATCTGATCGACGTATGATATATACGTTTATAATTTCGGTAATTTTGATTTTTGTATTTACACTTTCTGGTTTAATTGTCTTTAAAAAAAAGTTTTATATGTTAATTTATTTCTGTGTTTTGAATAAAGGCCTGATGAGGTTGGCGTACTAAGCCAACGAAACGTTGCCATAAAGAAATAAGATCATTTCATTTTGCCTCCAAAGATCGTCCTCAACTATTTAATATAAAAATGGATGGCGTTATACATTCAACATTGGTGTAGTTTCGTTAACTGGTCTCGTGTAGCCAAAGTTGAAATTGGACACAAAGGGTGTATTCGATAAACCTTGTCTGAACCTGGTGGTTCTTTGCTATGACGATTGAGGTGACTATCTTCCATGCGTTTCGGAAGGGCTGTTGCACCTAATGCCATAATTTTTTTTTGTTTTTAATCCTATTTTCCTCCTCTATGAAGACTGATGGAATTTGTCCAGTAGTAGTATATTCCAAAATTGCATCTAACATCCAGAAGCATGCCACCAACAATAAAATTTATACAAATTTGAAAAATTTGGATGGTGCAGATAAAAAATTTCTGGGAATGACTATCATCAGTTAGATATACAGTTTGATGATATCAGTTTGATATATTTCAGGGAATATAGTAATATTCCCTGCTAAACTCAATTTTGACTCAGTTTCTTTTATTTCATTATTTTCAATATCATTAGTTATAACATGATATGTGAAATTTACCAAAGACTGAGAATTGTATAATCTGAAAATGAAAAAGGTTACACAAAGTATCGATTTTTTATTGTATTATATTTTACATGTTATATCTTCTAGTATAAAAATAATACTTATCTATTTATAAAACTACATGATGCCATGCCATCAGCTGATTTGCATTATAAAAATATATGTAACCACACCATATTTCGAGGTTATTTTATAATTACAGTTGTTCGTTTTATCTTCTCTCTCTCTCTCTCTCTCTCTCTCTCTCTCTCTCTCTCTCTCTCTCTCTCTCTCTCTCTCTCTCTCTCTCTCTCTCTCTCTCTCTCTCTCTCTCTCTCTCTCTCTCTCTCTCTCTCTCTCTCTCTCTCTCTCTCTCTCTCTCTCTCTCTCTCTCTCTCTCTCTCTCTCTCTCTCTCTCTCTCTCTCTCTGTCTCTCTCTCTCTCTCTTCTCGAGTCTATATAAGAAAATAAAAGTACCATACGATATTTCGAAGTTATTGCAGTCACAAAATTTTGTTGTTGTTATCTACTCTCTCTCTTTTTCTTTTCGAGTCGAGTGAGATTTATTTACTATACGATATGCTATAACTATATATATAATAAATATATATAGATATATAAGCGTAAGATAGACGACAACCGGAAATGTCGTAAGAGCTGCAAACTGGATATGAATAACAAGACGGAAAGTTCGGAAAGGAAACAGCACATAGTAAAATTCAGCTCTCTATATCTTGCGAACGAGATAATCTTTTTAAATAAAATCTTTTGATTTGAGTAGAGCAATGAAATTGCTTTCGATTAAGAGGGATATGTTGTATACTAAAAGCTAACGCAATATACGTAAATGCGCATTGAAATTTTCGTACACCCATTTCAATGTATATGTAGCACGGGTCGCTCCTTTAGGCTTCTTCTATACTTGCCTTCGGAGCACTCCCGCGCTCCTTGATTCACGGTGATTCATTTAAGTAAATAATCATGTCCCCCCAGGCGGAAATAAATTATGCACACAATTGCTAATAACTAAATATAATTTTTATTTGTAGTTATTTGCTATTATTTGCAGTTTATAAATGCATGATTTGGGACGCTAATAACACCTAATAATAGTTTTTAAGAATTATTTGATGTTAGTAACAGTTCTTTACAGTTATTTGAAGTTATTGGCATTTATTTGTCTCTTTTTTATTCTTCAAATGAAAGTCATGACAAAAAATGCTAATAACAGTTATTTGCAGTTTTATTGAAAATAAAATATTATAACAGATATAAATGATTATTATTTACAATTAAATATTAATATTATTGTATAATTTATAACTTTATTTCGATTATAGCGATAATTTTACGATAATAATTGATAATTAACTACCGACAAATACTATTAACGTAAAATTGTTACTTCCCGTATAACAAATGTAAGAAAACGTAAGAAACCGTGAGAAACCGTGAGAAACCGTAAGAAACCGTATAAAACCGTATAAAACCATTGGTTTTCGGACATTTTTTTTAAGGTTTTATACACTTTATTACATTTTTATACATTTTCTTACAAATGTGACTAATTTTGTCAAATTAGTCTGGAAAAACAAATTGTAAAAAAATGTAAGGTGTTTGGGAATTCAGCAATTTGAATTCCCGCGGTTCCACTCAGCTCGGCTCGACTCACGGCGCAGCCACGGCGCGGCAGCACCTCGCGGCGTCTCGGCGGAACAGCTGAGACGCTATACTGATTCGTGCAGTATAGTCGCGAGATTGCTATCTTTCTCACACTCTCATATGCAAATATGAGAGATATTAATTTGATTAGGGTGTAGTGAGACAAATTCAAGGAAGAAGACGGAAGTGGATCAAGGACTCGCTCTCTCTCTGAAACCAGCCTTGCCACGAGAAACATCTCTCCGCTGTGCACCTGCTATCGTTCATCGGAAAACTTTCAACGCAAATTCACTGGATCACTCACTTGGGACTCTCATCGCTTCTACATTCTCGTTCAACCATCACACATCAAAAGGCATCTCCGATTAATATAATCGCTGCTCCTGCCAGGTAACACCTCTCACTCCACACGAGGTCAGGTAGCGACCACTTGTTGGCCATTTTGAACGCCATTACGTCGTTGGCAAAACTCAAAGCAACAAATCAATAACATTTGTTTGTTGGTTATACTAGTTCATCGTGCTGAGCCGAGAAAGAAGAACTTCATTGGACAGACTCACTCACAAGGATAGCACACACTCATCTCATTGAAATCATCGTAGAAAACTCAACAGGTTAGTAATCCATCATATGGGATTCATACTATAATACAGTAATTGCTTTACTGAATTACACTCACTAAGTGGACATGATTTAGCATTCATGTCAAAGTGTAATGAAACCAGTGAACAAAACTCAACAAACAGTGCTACGATAAACTCGCCTTTTTATTCTTGAATAATCTCAACCAACCAGTTCGTCGCTAATTAGACTTCATTTAAGAAAATATAGTGAATGTAGAAATCATTTATAGTTCAATTACCTTTATTCAATATTGTACTCTACTCTAGTCATCAAATTAGGTTATTTTTATATTCTTGTTATACCCAGTGTAATTTAATGTAATTATTAAGGCCAAATATGACTGTGAAAAATATAACATGGAGTTTATATATAGATTGTGTTCGACTCAACTTATTTCATCACCCACAGCATGTTACTCATTTAAACTTATGGAATTCTCAGACAGTAAGGAAATGTAAAAAAATATAAGAATATATATGAAAACGTAAGAAAATGTATAAAAATGTAAAATATTACATATTCTTACATTTATATACACTTTTATACACTTTTAAGCAGTTTTGTATATTTTTATACGTTTTCTTACATTTCATTAAAATTTGTACATATATAAGAAAATTTTCTGGAAAAAATTTTAATTTTTTTAAATGTATAAAAATGTGTAAAAATGTATAAAAATGTGTAAAAATGTATAAAAATGTGTAAAAATGTATAAAAGTGTATATAACCGTATAAATCGTTTCCCATAAAATGTCCGAAAACCAATGGTTTTATACGGTTTTATACAGTTTCTTACAGTTTTGTACAATTTCTTACAGTTTTACATTTTCGTACATTTCTTTTTTTCATTCGGTTTGAAATTAATAACAGCCGCTAACAATAATTATGAGCAGTCATGTGCATTAAAAAATAATACTTTCTAGAGAGTGTCCATAAATTCAAATAATTATATTCACTATTAATAATAATAAATAATAGTCAAAATCGATTATTTACAACAAATAATAATTGATAACAGTTATTAACAGTTTGTGTAGAATATGAGTAAATTATCGCACTGCCAAATTTTTTCTAAGAAGCTAGTGAGTTAAGTCGATCTGACAGAGGCGAGGATTAGAAATCAAAAATTCTACGATTTCATTAGAAAAGGCAACGTTTCGTTGGCTTGGTCTGCCAACCTCTTCAGGCTACAATTTTTTATTAAAGAGAAAAAAACAATTAATACAATGTAATTAATAGAAACTAAAAAAAAAAGACTTTAAAAAAGATTTAAAATAGACTTTTAAATTAAATTTGTTGTCGTTTGATTTTTCTTTCTATATGTATCTGCGTTTTGTTTGTAAACACAGACACCAACCCTTTACTGTGTATACTATAAATACTGACCAATCTCATGTTTTGCGTTAACATCGACTTCATGTGTACTACGTAACACACGTTATAATTTAAGGTATTAATTATTGTAATGCGCGAGTGTTTTTAGTTTCTATTAATTACATTGTATTAATTGTTTTTTTCTGTTTAATAAAAAATTGTAGTCTGAAGAGGTTGGCAGACCAAGCCAATGAAACGTTGCCTTTTCTAATGAAATCGTTGAATTTTTTATTTCTAATCCTCGCCTCCTTCAGATCGACTTAACTCACTAGCTTCTTAGAAAAAATTTGGGAGTGCGATATTTTACTCATATTCTACATAACAGAAGAGTCTTAGATCAGATATGGACTCACACACTCAACTTCAAGGACAGACGTTTTTCAACTACATCGAAAATATACATGGTCCACAAGTTAAACGACATCTGAAGCGATGGATTAATTTAAACTATCAACTCGCCGTATCAATTCCGCAACGCTGGTTTCTTTTGAGGTGCAGATCCAACAACATCTTTCCTCAACATATGTTAAATTTAAGTAAGCGTTTTCGTACTTTTTCGTTTTACAGTGAATTTTGCAAACTAAGATTCGTTGATATGGAAAAACATATCTCCTTTAAACTTTTAAATCTGGAAATCCGTGATATCAATTTTCATATGAATTTTTTAAATAAATCATTATCTTCTCTTAAAAACCTAATTTCAGAACTCAACATTGATCATTTAACTATTAATAATTTCTTTACATATACTAACAAAAAAGCCAAATTGATTAGAGAAAAACACAACAAAAATTTAATTAAAAAATTTGAATGTATATCGAAAAAACAAAAATTACAAGCGAAGAATACCACATCAAAAGAACAATTCTTCAAAAACTTGACAGAGGTACATATACCTGACGACATAATAGACGTAGTCTCATTAGGACCAAAATTTAGTATCAACAAAAGGTGTGATAAAAAAGACATAGTGGACACAGTTAAAAATGTTGAGTTTAGTTTAATGAATTCTGAACTATCGACATCAAAACAATCCGAAATCAGGGAAAGAATTGTATCAAATCTAACAACAGCGTTTATGAAACAAAAACATGAAAAGCCACAAGAAAAAATGTTTAAAAGGAAATTAACTAATACAAAAAAGTTTATTAAAAATAATCCAGATATATGGTTTACAACTTCTGACAAGGGAAATGTCACCGTCTGCTTAAGCAAGACTGAATACAACTCAAAAATGCACTTGTTACTATCTGACACAACTGTTTACGAAAATATTAAAAAGAATCCCCTAAAAAAATTACAATCTGACACGTCGACGATTCTTAAGAACTTAAATAATAATAACTATTTGCACACAAAGTTTCATAATAACTCTCTCTCTTGTTCAAATACTACACTGGCAAAATGTTACGGTCTTCCAAAAATACAAAAAAAAGATATACCATTCCGTCCCATAATCTCATCAGTCAATAGTCCGAGCCACTTTTTAGCTAAAATTATTTACAATGAAATCAAATCGTCCATAAAAATCCCAGAGTCGCATATCGACAACAGTTTTCATTTGAAACAAAAATTAAATTCAGTTATCATACCAGATGACTATGTATTACTCTCTTTAGACGTTATTTCTCTATTTACAAACATTGCACTACAACTAGTATTAGACAGTATAGATCGAAGATTTGATTCCATACATAATAGATGCAAAATCCCATTCAACGAAATTATTACATGTATAAAATTTCTATTTTCGAATACCTTTTTTTCTTTCAATAACAAATTTTATAGACAAATTGATGGTACACCTATGGGTTCCCCGATATCGCCATTATTTGCAGATATTGTGATGGACGATTTCGAAACTGACTGTCTAAAAATTTTGAAAGAAAACCATGATATTCTTCCACTTTTTTATTTCCGCTACGTTGATGACAAGATTATGTGTATCGACAAAAAACATATCAATACCGTAATAAATACGTTCAATTCCTATAATAACAAGTTACAATTTACTTATGAATTAGAACAGGACAAAAAAATCAATTTTCTAGATATTCTTTTAATCCACCATAATAATACGATTATTACAGATTGGTATAATAAACCCACTTCTTCCGGCAGACTTATTAATTATCATTCCTATCATCCACCACAACAGAAGATCAATATTGTGTACAACCTTGTTGACAGAGCAATTTTATTATCAAATAAAAAATTTCATAGGAAAAATCTAAATATTGTTACTACATTACTCAAAAATAATAATTACCCTCGGAGATTCATCAAACAATATGCATACAAAAGATTTTACAAAATTAAATATGAGAACAACCAAAAAGACAATATTGTACAAAACGAATTTTTATCCCATATTTCATTACCGTTCAATGACATTTTTGAAAAAATTGTAACCATTCTCAAACCTTATAACTTCCGTGTTTTGCCTCTTGTTAATAAGAGTCTAAGTTCTGTAATAAAATTAGGTAAAGACCCTACAAAAAAGTGGGATAAGACTAACGTAGTTTATAAGTTCTTTTGTAAATCGTGTCCTGCGTCATATGTAGGAGAAACTAAACGTACAATAAAAATCAGAATTAACGAACATCAAAAAAATAACAACATAGAATCAGTAGTTCCACAACATAGGAATAAATTTCTCCATGATTTTGACTGGGACAATACCAAAATTCTAGATCAGGAAGCTAATTACAAAAAACGTATATTGTCAGAAATGATCCACATTAAGTGCAACAGTAATAAAATAAATAAGAAAGAAGACGTTAAATTTTTAAATACGTCTTATTTTCCTTTATTGAGACTTTTAAATTAAATTTGTTGTTGTTTGATTTTTCTTTCTATATGTATCTGCGTTTTGTTTGTAAACACAGACACCAACCCTTTACTGTGTATACAATAAATACTGACCAATCTCATGCTTTGCGTTAACATCGACTTCATGTGTACTACGTAACACACGTTATAATTTAAGGTATTAATTATTGTATTACGCGAGTGTTTTTAGTTTCTATTAATTACATTGTATTAATTGTTTTTTTCTGTTTAATAAAAAATCGTAGCCTGAAGAGGTTGGCAGACCAAGCCAACGAAACGTTGCCTTTTCTAATGAAATCGTTGAATTTTTGATTTCTAATCCTCGGCTCCGTCAGATCGACTTAACTCACTAGCTTCTTAGAAAAAGTTATTAACAGTTATTTGATTTTCTGTATCCTAAAATCATTTCTCATATGGAATAACCATCAGAAAAAGCAAATAAATGCAAATAAGTGCTTATAACTTATTGAGGATATTTATCGTATCTATAATATGTATGTATATGCTTGTGTGCGTGAGATTCATAAGACACAGTCATCGCGTGTACATATACACACTATGTAAACACATCTTAGAGAATGATATGTGCGCTAACTATAGCGAGAGCTAAAGTTCATCGCGTCAGTCTGAGTCCTGCCGTCGTAGCAGTAGTTAGGTGTCCGAGTGTCATGAGTCGTGTCAGAGTGGTAGTTGGTCGTTTGTGTGGTAGAGACAAGATTTATGCTGTGTGACTTGTTATCAGATCTACTATTATTATGTGCGATGTTTTGTACAGATACAAACAATAAATTGAACTGAACTTATATTATTGTGTATCAGTTTTTCTCCATAATCCTCCAGAGGTTATGGGCCCAGCGGTTTAACGCCGCCATATACAAGTTTTGAGAAGTGTTGATACCACGCGCAGCGTGAAGAAAACTTGTGAGAAGTGTGATCTGTACATTCAACGAAGATGGCAAGTGAAATATCTAGCAACCACCTTATAAAGTTCGACGACACTAATTACCAAGTGTGAAAATTTCAAATGAGGGCACTGCTTGTAGCTAATGAGATATATAGTATCGTTACGGGTGAGATTCCCAAGCTAGTAGATACGACGATGGCAGATGGAATTAAATGGGTAAAAAATAATGCAAAGGCCATGTGCATTCTTTCGTCCGCAATGGCACCGACTCAACTAGAGAATTGCATTACGAGTGAAACGGCACTCGAGATGTGGAATAAGATGAATTCATGAGCACAAATCGGCTACAAACAAGTCTACATTATTGTAAAAATTTTATGCCCTTCTAATAGACGCGAATGAGCCTGTCGTTCAATTTGTAACTAAAATTTTGAATATGGCCAGAATTTTGGAAGATCTTGATGAGAAAATGTCGAATACTGCTATTATTGCGAAAATTCTTGGAAGTCTACCTTCGAAATACAATAACCTTGTCACCGCATGGGACAGTGTCGAGTCTGATAAACAAATACTCGATAATCTCCAAGAAAGGCTCATCAAAGAGGGACGACGACTTAGTGAGCAAGACGAAGAAACCAGTGCGTTTGTAGTATCAAACGTTTCCCGTGGATCCAAGACAGCCAGGAATGAGTCGGAACCAACACAAGGGCCATGAAGGGCGGAAAACATCAGAGGTGATTTGTTATTACTGTAAGAGGCCTGGACACTACGCGAAAAATTGCCGCAAGAGGAAACATAATTCAAGATGTAAACATACCAGTGATAGAAGTGAAGAGAAACAGTTTACAGGCGCACTTGTGACAAAGTTCGGCCGCGAGCAGATAAGCACAAACGATGCTGTTACCGACGGAGTCATTCGTCAATTTATGAAAATGGATATGTCAGTGATTTGGATTACCGATAGCGGAGCATCATGACATATCACTTACCATCGAGAATGGTTTCACACATTTACCTCTACCAATGGCGCTACTGTTGTTCTTGGCAACAATGAGACGTGCAACATCAAAGGTTCCGGCACGATTTCAGTTCAGAGGTACGTTAATGCGTAGTGGGTATCAGGTAAAATTGAAAACGTTCTGTATATTCCCAATCTTCGAAAAAACCTTTTTTCTGTTGGTGTGTGCACTACCAAAGGATTTAGTGTTACTTTTGAAGATCGAATGGTAAAGGTTAGTCAAAATGACATGTTGATCGCGCAAGGAGCAAAGCAAGGCAACGAGATTTATCGTATGCTCATGAAAGTCGTCATTTCTCAAGAAGCGAACGTGTTGACTACATCAAATGAAAATTTCCAACTGTGGCATGAGCGAGCCGGGTACGTCAATGCGAAGACACTGCAAAGTATGGTAAATAAAGGGCTCGTGAAAGGAGTCAAGATTGAAGGTAAGGCTGAAATTTTCTGCGAGGCCTGCCAGCTGGGGAAAGCGCACGTTCTTCCTTCTAAGAAAAACACCGAACATCGACAATGGCAGCTTGGAGAATTTTTTCATAGTGATCTTTGCGGGCCAATGTCAGTTGATTCTCTTGGAGCTCCAGGTATTTTATAGCGTTAAAAGACGATTTTTCCGGCTATCGATATGTGTATTTTTTAAAACATAAGTCCGATGTACAACTTGTTCGGAAAATATATGCGTCTGTAAACATAATCCTCTAGAGCGCAAAATTCTAAGAAAAAAGTTCCTTTACCATTTTTTCATATGACTAGTACTTTTCTAGTAACTGATGTGTTTAAATTGTTTGTTTTTAATAGGAATTGTATATCTATAGATATCATCTTATAAACATAGGTGTACATTTTCTATTAAAAACAAAGAATTTAAACACATCAGTTACTAAAAAAATACTAGTCATATGAAAAAATAGTAAAGGAACTTTTTTCTTAGAATTTTGCGCTCTACAGGATTATGTTTACAGACGCATACATTTTCCGAACAAGTTGTATATGATGTTTTTAAGAAGTTTGAACGCCTAATTTACAATAAATTTAATTGCTCTATGAAGGTCCTTCACACTGACAATGGCCGAGAATATTGCAATCGTCTGATGAGCAATTTTCTGTCGGAGAAGGGAATCAAGCTCGAGAGAATAGCTCCCTATACTCCGCAGCAAAATGGGAGAAGCGAAAGGGACAATCGTACAATTGTCAAAAGTGCTCGCACCAAGCTCCTTCACAGTCAAGCACTCCTGCACCAATGGACCGAGGCAATCAGCACTGCAGTCTATGTTCTGAACATGATATCGATCAGAAGAAGACCAGATACCACCCCGTTGGAATGTTGGACCGGGATGAAACCAGATTACTCACATCTGAGAGTTTTTCGTAGTCTAGCCTTTGATCACATACCCAAAATTTTTAGAAAAAAACTTGATCAAAAGAGTAAGAAGGTTATATTTATTGGGTATGAGAAAGACTCTAGAAACTACAGATTGTATGATCCTGAAACACGAAAAGTATCTGTTGGAAGAAACGTCATATTTGCAGAGAATCGTTTCTGTGATGCAGTGAAGACAGCTGAGCCCTCTATTTTCCCAATAGTGTTCCCATACGATGATCAGCCTACTAATAGCCTTCAAGCGGCTGACACCGATGCGGCTGACACCGAAGCAGCTGACACTGGAGCAAGGGGTATAGCCGAAGACGAAGGCGCAGCCGGGCAACTCAATGCGTCACACAGACCTGATCAGATTCAGCCAGAGGACGATCAGCAGCAGCAGGTTGGCAATAGTAAATTCCATTTTATAGAACGTCGACTTCTTAGAAATCGCGATACCATCAAAAGACCAGAGAGGTATGAAGTTAATTTCACCGAATATTATAAGCCAAACTCTTATCAGGAAGCGATTTCTTGTTCTGATGCTGATAAGTGGAAGGCTGCAATCCACGAAGAGCTGTTGGCGCACAGCAAAAATGGAACTTGGACTTTGACGGCGAAGCCCAACAACTGCCCTATAATCGACTCAAAGTGGGTTTTTAAAGTTCAAGAGGCCAAAGCAGGAAAAGAAAGTCGATTCAGGGCTCGACTATGCGCCAGAGGTTTTCGGCAATAGCATGGGATCAATTACCAAGAAACCTTTGCCCCGGTGGTGATCATACGACGCTTTACGCGTCATGCTTGCCCTTGCCACTTATCATGATTTATAAATCATGCAATTCGACGTCAATACGGCTTTTCTCCACGGTGTGCTTGAAGAAGAGGTTTTCATGAAGATTCCTGAAGATTTAAGTGATTTTTGTAATGTGAATAATATTAAGAGTGATTTAGTTTGTAAGCTGAACAAATCATTGTATGGTTTGAAGCAAGCTTCGAGATGTTGGCATAATACTTTTAAAACGTACTTATCTACATATAATTTTGCTTGTTACGATGCGGAAAGTTCAATTTTTGTTGGAAGGATGAATGGTATTGTAGTATAATATATATTGCTTTTCGTAGATGACGGATTAATTTTAACTAAAGATTGTAATGTTTTAAACGATGTTGTACAAATTTTAGAAAATAGGTTTGAAATTACTGAGAGCGAAAAACATCATGATCCTACATCAAACAGATTATGCTCATAAAGTTTTGAAACGTTTTCACATGCTGGACGCCAAACCAGTGTGCACCTCTATCGAAAAAGGGGTTGACATCAGCTTGATGAAGGAACACGATCCAGTTTGCGAAAAATTACCGTATAGGGAACTGATGGGCTCTTTAATGTTTCTCAGTACTGTTTCACGTCCCGACATAGCATACACGGTCAATTTTCTTAGTAGATTCCTCGATAGTTTTACTAGAAGTCATTGGAAAGCAGCTAGATGTATTTTGAATTACATAAAATGTACTGTTAATCGCGGAATTATGTACAGAAACAGTGGGAGTGTTTTAGAATTAGTAGGCTGCTGCGATTCAGATTATGCGGGCGATCGAGAAACACGAAGATCGACTTCCGGTTTCGTATTCAAATTTTGTAATGGCCCCGTGTCATAGTGCACTCAAAGGCAGCGCATTGTATCCTTGAGCACCACCGAAGCAGAGCATATATCCACGAGTACCGCGACAAGAGAGGCTGTGTGGTTAAGACAATTGCTTTATGATATTGGATCACCATATGCTAGTGCAACTGCATTACATATAGATAATCAAAGTGCCATTCAATTAGTAAAAAGTCCTGTCTTTCATAGACGCACAAAGCACATTGAGATCCAATACCATTTCATAAGAGAAAAATACGAGAGTAAGATCATTGACGTAGAGTATATTCCAAGCGAACTTATGCAAAAGTTATTTCCGCCTGAGCCTGTAGACCGGACATGTGGATAAAAACATGACGACTTAACTTAAAAGCTACAAAGACAAATAACATTGAGAGAATGTTTTCTTTGATTGCAATATGGCATTGTAATAATTATAAGATATAATGAAAAATACCTCATATAACTGTTATTTGTTTTTATTTTTTAATATTTTTTTTTTTTTTTATTAAAGCATTATCAATCCCTTCTCAGGATTATTTAGCTATATTAAAAATGAAACATCCTATCTTATCTTATATTATATTAAAGTGACACCACTATTTTCTCTGGTTCTCCGGTTCTCCGGTCTGGAAGTACATAATTTCTTTAATAAGATTGACGCATTTTTATGGAACAATTTTGGAACATTTTTGGGACATATTTGGGACATTCTTGGGACAATTTCAGGACAATTTTGGGACAGTTTGGGACAATTTTGGGACAATTTTGCGACAATTTTAGGACAATTTTAGGACAATTTTTAGATCATTTAGTGAAAGTTTCGGGATAATTTTGGAACAATTTTGGAATCATTTCGTGAAAATTTCGAGACAAATTCAGGATCATTTATGATTAATGTAAACATCAAAATGTTAACGTCATGTCTATATATGTATAGAAGCTCTCTGACAGCGTGTATGCAATAAGAACATAATTGATTATCAAAGTTATAAATATATTGTTCAATATATTGATATTTAGCTGAAATGGTTAATTAAATGTTAAGTAAAGATTTTGAAAAATAACATTTACACGTTTTAAATATTTATTTTAAATATTTTTAAAGCACTGCTAATTTTACACTGATGCTGCATTACTTTTGCTTCTTTTGCGTTTGGCACCTCGAGCTCACGTCGTATCGATTACGTATTTTTATCGTGTTATGTTCTAACTATAATGGCTCATGTAATACTCGCAGAAACTCATCTTCGTTCTTTTTTTCAGTAAACAGGCGATCTTTTGTATTAGCTGTAAAAGAAAAAATTGATCAAAAATTATTTTGCTTACATCTCAGTAAAAAGTATAAATCAAAAGTATCGATAAATACCTTCTTAACTATCGCATCAAATCCACAGGTTAGT
Organism: Torymus aiolomorphi; assembly: GCA_036365515.1. Taxonomy (NCBI): domain Eukaryota; kingdom Metazoa; phylum Arthropoda; class Insecta; order Hymenoptera; family Torymidae; genus Torymus; species Torymus aiolomorphi. The sequence goes on from CM070876.1 coordinate 130,313,793, forward strand.
AATGTGTCTGTATTCGGCACCTCCAGCGTGATGACGTGACTTCTTTGGCTGGTAGTCAAAAATATATTTCCAAAAATACTGTAACTCATTGTTTTTTACATTAATAATACTATTCAGCGCTGCATTTGTAAAAATGCTGCAGCCGTTTGACTTCTGTTTAGCCTATAAGATATAATCCATAACATTCAAAATAATGCTGCCGTTCATAATAATTATTTTTAGCGCATGCAATTTTTGAAATGTTCATACTATTTGTTATTTTTTTTTTACAAATCGCTGTATTCATTGAAAGGCTGCAGCCGAATTTTCAATTATTTTTTTCGGTTTCCAGCACAGCATTTACCACAATGATGTTGGTATTCTATAATTTTTTTTAATTATGACTTTATCAACATGTTGCTATTAATTTTTTAATAATTTTTTTTTTTATTCAGCGTTTTTGAATGCTGCAGCCGAGTTGTCAAATATTCTTTTTAACTTTTCAATCATATTTATCAAAATATTGTAATTAATTTTGTAATTTTTTTAATTTAGAATTCAAATTTTTTAATTATAAAATTTCTTTGTACACAATATTTTTAGTGTAAATTTTCTTGTTATGCTTTATATTATCACATTCTATTTTTGCATTTTTTAGTAAAAGCACTTTCAAATTTTTTCTACTTTTAACTCTTGACAGAGCCACGTATAATTGACCATAACTAAAGACTGGTGTTGGAAGGTAGACACCGACTTCATAGTATGATTGTCCTTGTGATTTATTAATTGTCATTGCGAAACCTAATCGTATTGGAAATTGTTTGCGACGCATATTAAATGGAATTTCTTCTTTGGATGGTGATAAACATATTCTTGGAATTAACACTAATTTTCCTATGTTTTTGCCGCTTAAAATTTGTGCTTCAATTGAATACTTTAACAATTTCTTCACTGATAACCTTGTTCCATTACAAAGACCTTCATTTAAAGGACCCCGCACACAATGTATGGAAAAAAATCATTGGGTCAAATTTTGGGGGATTTTGCCCATGAGAACTTTTGTTCAGGACCTCAAGATCTATCTTTTTCCCAAGTTTGATCCAATTTGACCGAATGATTATTTTCCATACATTGTGTGCGGGGTCCTTTAAATTTCTTAAAAGGATCACTATTGCATCGATTTTTAATTTCAGCTTATATGGTGGAAGTCCATTAGGAGTTAATGAATTAAGAAATTCAGTTGGTAAAATAACATCGAGATTTTGTTCATTATCATCCTCTGCTGTATCTATACTTAAATATTCAATAGTATCCCCTTCCATTCTGTTTAAAGTTTCATTATTAATGTTAATAACATCATTATTCTTAGGTGCCAGAATAATTTTATCGTTTAAATTGTTATCGTTAATTTTTATTTCATTTCCATAAATTTCTGTAATAATATCCTCTTTTTCGTTCATTATTTCATCAGGGATGTGAATTAACTCATTTTTTTCTTCATATGAATTCGAACGTTTTCCTTCGTCTATATTTAATAGCCATTCTTTAAAATTATTATCATCATCAGATACTCGGAGATTTTCATTTAGTGTCATGCGTATAAAATTTGGCCATAAATAACTGGACTTGACTGAATTCTCAATAACTTCAATGCGACTACCATGCCGAACAACTGGTAATATTTGCCTAAAATCTCCTGAAACAAGTACAGTTTTACCACCAAAAATTTCTTTGGCATTGCATATATCTTGAAGAAGGCGGTCAACGGCTTCAAAAGCAAATTTAGATGTCATGGATATTTCATCCCATATTATAATTTGTACTTCTTTAAATTTTTTACCATCATTTGAATTATGTTTCACATTACATGTGGTACTCTCGGTTATATTCAAAGGTAATTTAAATGTGGTATGTACTGTTTTTCCATTTTTCAATAAATTCGCTGTAATACCCGTCCAAGCTACACATAAAAATGGTATATTATAAAATTTCAACTAATCTATTAGAATATTAAGTAAGTAAATTTTTCCACTGCCTCCTGGTCCTTCAATAAAAATACAATTTTTCTGTTTTTGTTTCAAACTTTCTAAAACAGCATAGAATATAATTTTTTGATTGGTTTTGAGTGTATTTATTTTAAGATGTACTTCATTCAGTGTATTGCATTTTTCATAAAATGTCTCATCATTATATTCTTCTATATACGTAGAAATATCTGGTAATTTAAAATCAGTTAAAGAATATGCATTTATTTGTAAATTTTTATGACTTGTATTCAATGCAATATTTTCACCAATACCTTTTTCATATTTGGGATTATAGAAGAAAACTTTGTATTTTTCATATAATTCACTTGCATTAATAGGATTATGATAAATACAAATAAATGAAAATAATTTACAAAGTGCCGTAGGAAACTGTACTTGCGCCGCTTCTTTTAAACATCTATCCCACTCTTCATCCTCATTCAGTAAATGTTTTGCAACAGCAGCTTCATAAAATGTGGGATATATTACACAATTAACGGTACGTAAATTTTCGAATGAAGTAGCTCCTTTAACGTGTAAAAGCAATAATCTAATGAAATACCTTTGTCGAACTTTTGGATTAACTAAATACATTCTACTTAAGGGGATGTGCAACCCTAATTTCAATATTTTTTTAAATCAACATTCAAACATTTATTTGGAAAAAGACGGCTGTCAAGCGCTCCGTACACGCAAACACTATATGCAGATTTTTTTCTGGATAATTTTATTGATATTTGCGTGAGTTCTGCTCATTTGAAAAGTAGGTCAATTGTAGATTCTTACTTACCGACAGTACGGTTTTTATTTAATTAAATAAATTCTCATCATTTTTTTGGAAAAAGACGTCTGTCAAGCGCTCCGTACACGCAAACACTATATGCAGATTTTTTTCTGGATAATTCTATTGATATTTGCGTGAGTTATGCTCGTTTGAAAAATAACGTCGGTACTCACATCCCCTTAATATAGGTTTTTTAGTTTTTTTCCTTCTATTCCATGTCTTAAGGTTTTCATCAAATGTAGAATGTATTGGAATTTCGGAATATAAATAATTACGTGCTTCTGAATCAATTTGATTTAATTTCAAATATGCCGTTAAAGTAGTTTCAACATTTTTATTTAGTATTTCGTTTTCTTGACCTTCTTTAAAATATACTTCTTGTGCATTTTCATCGTGTGCAGATAAACATTTTATAGTATGTGATGTTTCATGTAATACATATTCCAACAGTCTATGCATAGCTTCTGGTGGGCATAAATATCTTGTATTAATATATTGTTTAATCTCATCATAATCATATTCGTCATTTTGATTATTATCTTTTCCATTACTACTGTTATTATCATCTTTTAAATTTAAATCAATATTTCTTATTTCAATAAATGCACAATCGTGACCTTTATAACAATATTTAAACAAATATTTAATACATTGTACAGTTGAACATACTTCTACGTTAATGTGAGAGTTGAATTTTAACAAAAAATACGGGTTATACGGAACTACAAATCGATTATCAGCAACTTTATTAGAATGTTTATCCTTATAATTTATTTTTTTTCCATCATTTCTTCGCATATATAATGGATATTCTGGGAGATGTTTTGTTATTAAAATTTTTTGGAAAATTTTTAGTACATTTTAGCGTATTTTTATTCATACAAGGAGAACCCATATTTTGTTCTCCACAAGGTCCATGAATCATAAATTGTTTTACAACGTCATATAAATGTGGATAATGTCTTCATTTGGAATTTCCGCACTTATTAGTTCATCAACTTTTTCTGAAGTATTAATTTTATCATTTTCATCTAAAAATAATAACAAATGCGTGTGAGGTAATCCTCGCTTTTGAAATTCAATTACGTAAGTATAAGCAATACATTTTCCTAAAACACCTAGTTTATTTACTAATTTTTTAAATTCTTGTACTTTTTGATGAAATACTTTGACAACAATATCAGGTAGATCGATTGCTGTTTCATAATGTTCTAAATTTTCTGATATTTCTTTCCAATTTGGATTACAAGTCATTGTTATGAATAAATCAGGCTTTCCGTAACGATTTACAATGGACATTGAATCCATATAATTTTGTTTTAAAAATCTTTGACTACCTGTAAAATTTGACGGTAAAATTAACATTTTTCCAATTTATATATTTTCAGACTCTTTTTTTTATGTAAATAATCCATTACCCTTTGTAACAATCACTTCTTAAAATAGTTTGATTTTTTCTTATAAAATATAATCTTGAGCTTTCAACTTTAACAAATGCATCAATTATTGCCTGCTGAGATATTTTTCCTAAATTAAGATAGGGATTAAATCCATTCCTTACAGACAATCTAATAAAATCTAATTATAAAATTGTAAATTTGATATATTACTACTACCATTTTTACATTTCATATTAGGTATCCATCCGTAACCTCCATTTGGATAAATGAGTGGATATGTCATGGGATCTGTGTGTTTACTTATTTGAGGAATACTCATTTGGTTTTTCATGTTTTGAATATACAATATCTCTTTCTATAGGAGGTTTACCATCTTTTCCAACAAATATCATAGCAACTTCATTACAAGAAGCTTCATTATATCTTTTTTTATCTAATTTATCATTTCGTTTTATAATCATAGTAACTTCTCTCGGCATGCTGCCAATTTTTACACACCGTTCTAATTCTTTTCTTTCTACTTCATACATCATTTTGTAGGCTTTAGCATATGGATTAATATTTCTTAATAAGCTATCTAATTCACTAAGCAATTCTGCTTTTATATCAGAATTACTTTTATGGTTTTTTCGTTGAGCTGTGGCTTTTTCATTATCAAGAACGTACAATTGTCCATATTTTCGAGCTTCATTTATATTTGGATGCAAAGCATAAACATTATGATATATTTGCCTACACAAATTCACATTCCCCACAAATTCTAATTACTTGCGGTCTACTACTAGACAAACTTTCAAAATTAGGTCCGATACTTGCAAAAGCAAGAGCATTGTTATATGACCGAATATTTTTTCGGAAGTTAATACTATCCATTGATAATCCTGTAGACAAGTTCTCTATCTTATATGGATAAGGTGGATTTTCTGGTAAAGATACTTTTCCCTTATGACAACAATTACTAAATTGTTTATCTTGAGTACATTCAAAACTAAAATGCTTAGCATTACAATGTTTACAGATCTCAAACATAGAACTCAAATAACTTTCGTTAATTAGGATCTCGTCAAATTCTACATTTGCTATTCGACCCATAATTTCTGATTTGCTAATTAATATTAAGCTATTTTCATTTCTATTTTGAATTCGTTTTTTCATGATTTCTAATTTCTTATCCATTATTATTACGTTTGAATCATCATATACGTTGAAATATCTTTCATTATTATCAATTTTTAATTTTTTAGTTGATGTTATTATTTCTTTTGTCATTGCACTTTCAGAATACTTTCTTTTTTTTTAATTGTCTTCTGATCGAATTTCAACTAATTCATTCATATTCCGTATTTTTTTTATCATTTATCGTTTTCTTTTTGAATTCTTTTATTTTTGCTTCACATTCGTCACTTTTTGCTTTCCAATAAATTTCTTTTTTACGTAATGCCTCTTTTTCGCGTTCATTTTTTAATTCATCACTATCCATTTTTTGCCTTTTTTGCAATTTCTGCATTTTTCGTTTTAGTTTCTTTTCGACTATTTTACTATCATCGCTATTTTTTTTGTTGATATATGCTTCTCTTTTACGTATCGCTTCTTTTTCGCGATCCTTTTTTAATTCATCGCAATTCATTTTTTGAGTTTTTTCCAATTTCTGCATTTTTCTCTTTAGTTTTTTTTTCAACTATTTTACTGCTATCACTATTTTTATTTTTGATATATGCTTCTTTTTTACGTAATGCTTCTTTTTCGTATTCCTTTCTTAATTCATCGTTGTTCATATTTTTCATTTGTTCTGTTTTTCGTGTTTTTCTTTTTATTTTTATTACTTCCAATTTATTAGAATTTTCCTTTTTATTTTTCCAGTAAGTTTCTTTTTTCCGTAATGCTTCTTTTTCATGAAATTTTTTAAATTCTTCGCTCCCCATGTTTTGCATTTTTGCTGATGCCCGTTTTCTTGTTTTTAAATTATTATCATCTTCTGTTTGTTCATTCATATTTTCACAATCAACATTTTTGTTGTGCAATAAAATCTTTTCAGGTTCATCTTCGTATACGTAGTCGCTATTATTTATTACTTTATTCCTATCCTTATTTTTACAAATTTCATTTTTACTTGGCAACGACACTTTTTCTGAAGCAGTATTTTCCACTTATAATTATATCATTGTAATGCAATGAATTGAAAGATGCATTTCCATCATCTATTTCCATTGGAATAATGGACTCTGTACAAGATTTATTATATCTACTATACAAGTTGTAACGCGTGTCTAGCCGCGATTCTAATCTACCGCGCGAAGGTAGTGAGCGCGCGCGCGCAACTCCTGCGCAGCCGAATCGAGGCGCGCCGCGCGTAGCGAATCGGTCTCGCGACGCGTAAAATGCCCGTCATCCGTCGCGAAGCTGCTAACTGGTTCCCGCGAGAAAAGGGAGCCATATTCGTGTCTGCCATCGCGCGTAAAACATCTCCTCCGTGTCTCTCCTGAGTTTACTTGTCCGCGCCGTCCTATCGTACTTTGTGAGACCCCGCGAGTGTAGTGGAGGCGCCGCATATAGTGAACGTGCGAAAGAGAGACAGAGAGAGAGCGATCCCGAGCCGCGTGAGCCGCACGAGACTGTGAGCGACGAGCCGGCAGCCAACCCGCCTGCCGACACGATACAGCGAGCAAGAGAGAGAGAGAGAGAGAGAGCGCAACTGCTGTGCGAACGACAGGGAGCGAGAGAGAGAATCGAGTGCACCGGCTGCTCCTTCCTAACGTAAGTTTTCTACTCTCCTCTCGCGGGTTTATTGTAAAGGCTCGCACGGAAATCGCCCCGTGCAAGCCTTCTGTGCCGTGTACGTGGGGGTGTGTGTCAGCCCGCCGTACTTTAACACCGCGCGCGAAATTAGCAGCTTCGCCGCGCGCCGTGTAGTTCGCGCGTTTGAATGTTAACGGTCGCGCGCGAAATAACTCTTTGTTATAATCAGCACAGGCGTTGTGCTTGTAGAGACTAGTAATAGTAAATATATTGTGATATCTAGTTACTCGTCGCGTTGTTCTTTACAACCTGTCCTTCTCCCGGATACCGCCGCCTCCGCGGGAAAACGACTCCGCCGGTCGTTTTCATATCTGAGCATAGCGGCCGCGCGCTTTACTCTTCGAGCGCGCGCTTTTCACTCAGCGATCCAATTAGTTGGAAAGCGAAGTTCGTGTGCGATATTTGCGTTGTTTTCGGGATTCCAGGAGCAGATCCCCGGGCAAGTCATTTTAGTCTGACACCCGCGGCACCGTGTTCTAGGGCATCGCTGGCCTGTGGCTTGTTGGGATTTTCCCCCACTAGCCATCCCGTTACAAAGTTCATAATTTTATTTTGTTCAAAAATTAATCGTGCTTGAATATTTCTTTCTATCATATTAATTTCTTCAGCATTAAAATGTAATTTTTTTTTCGACAAAAACATATTTATGAATGATAGATCTTCGTATCGGTATCAATGAAAAATCATAATTTATATATTCATAGGCAGAATTTTGAGAAAATGGAAACATTCTTATGGTACGTGTTTCAAATATTTTTAACAAATGTAATCGCATTTGAGAAATATCAAAAGATAAGCTACATGGACATATATTAAAGAGAATAGAAATCGCAAAAGCTATCGCGAAAATTCCGCAATCATAAGAATTAGTTTGTGACTGTACTGTTTCGAAAGTAATTTTTAATTCAGGATTGTTTGGAAATAATCTATTGATCAAAACTTTATCTTCTTCTTTTAAGCATTTAGCATTAAGACTATCATAAACATGTTGTAACGGGATGGCTAGTGGGGGAAAATCCCAACAAGCCACAGGCCAGCGATGCCCTAGAACACGGTGCCGCGAGTGTCAGACTAAAATGACTTGCCCGGGAATCTGCTCCTGGAATCCCGAAAACAACGCGAAGATCGCACACGAACTTCGCTTTCCAACTAATTGGATCGCTGAGTGAAAAGCGCGCGCTCGAAGAGTAAAGCGCGCGGCCGCTATGCTCAGATATGAAAACGACCGGCGGAGTCGTTTTCCCGCGGAGGCGGCGGTATCCGGGAGAAGGACAGGTTGTAAAGAACAACGCGACGAGTAACTAGATATCACAATATATTTACTATTACTAATCTCTACAAGCACAACGCCTGTGCTGATTATAACAAAGAGTTATTTCGCGCGCGACCGTTAACATTCAAACGCGCGAACTACACGGCGCGCGGCGAAGCTGCTATGCTCGAGCGCAGTGTTAAGTACGGCGAGCTGACACACACTCGCACGTACACGGCACAGAAAGCTTGCACGGGACGATTTCCGTGCAAGCCTTTTACATGGAATACGCGAGATGAGAATATAACTTACCGATCTAAGGAGCAGCCGGTGCACTCGACTCTCTCTCGCTCTCTCGGCAGTTGCGCGCTCGCTCTCTTTCTCTCTCTCGCTCTCGCTTATAAGGGTGGCAGTCTGGCTCGCTGCCGTCTCTCGCTCGTGGCACAAGCTGCACGGATTTGCCCTCTCTCTTGTTCTCTCGCTCTCTTGCAGGTCGGCGCCTCCACTCTACACTCGCGATAATAAAACTAAATAGCACGGCGCGGACACTAAAATCTGAGAGATGGCAAGCTGACGATGTGCACAGCACGAGAGTATACACGAAGATGGCTCCCTTTTCTCGCGGGAACAAGTTAGCAGCTTCGCGACGGATGACGGGCATTTTACGCGTCGCGAGACCGATTCGCTACGCGCGGCGCGCCTCGATTCGGCTGCGCAGGAGTTGCGCGCGCGCGCTCACTACCTTCGCGCGGTAGATTAGAATCGCGGCTAGACACGCGTTACAATGTATAATGTTATTGCTATAGTACATACAAATCCAATGACCTTTTTTAGAATTACCTGAGAGTAGTAATTGTATATATTCACAATTAATTGATATTGAAATGATATTATAATGTTTTTGAACCAATAGCGGCGATTGCATATTGAAAGATGAACAATTTTTAAGTATATTATTAAATTCCAAAATATGTTCATCATTTAACATAGATTCATTACCAATACATGAGCCAATCCCTTTTACTTTTTTTTTTTCAAAAAATTTTTTAACAATTGTAACAGCTGAAAAATAAAAGAAAAATATAATTATACAAGATTAACGACTATATATTATTTTATATAATAATTAATTTATACTTTATATTTAAGGTAAAATAGCCATTACTATGACGTCAAAAGCGCACTCTGAACTGGGACAGTAACAAATACTAATAATTACCTGATGTATATTAACTTAAATCATAGAAGCCAAAATTCGTTAGTCATTTTTGAGTTTTAATTATTCGATTATTTGTTTTTTTTTAAATCCAAAACGTTATGAATTCAACAAAAAATATAACAAACAATACCCTTCGAAAGCAGTGTATGAACCATGAACGAGCTCGGCATCTTGATTGTTTTTCACGACCATTGGTACAACTTTCAATGGCATTTTTTGAGTTAATTGTAAGAAAATTTATTTATATTTATATTTTTGAAACAAAAAATGTTTAAAAACATGTTTTAAGACTTTTGTTACCAATATTTGAGTGTGTGTGTGTGTGCGTGCGTGCGTGCGTGCGTGCGTGCGTGCGTGCGTGGGTGTGTGTGTGTGTGTGTGTGTGTGTGTGTGTGTGTGTGTGTGTGTGTGTGTGTGTGTGTGTGTGTGTGTGTGTGTGTGTGTGTGTGTGTGTGTGTGTGTGTGTGTGTGTGTGTGTGTGTGTGTGTGTGTGTGTGTGTGTGTGTGTGTGTGTGTGTGTGTGTGTGTGTGTGTGTGTGTGTGTGTGATCGATTTTCGTGAGGCAAAGCTTATTCTCTTTGTTTTCATATAGAATAGAGGTGCCATAACTTATTTTTGGATTTTGTGCGTTTTCTTTTGTTTTAATATCAAAAAATGATTTTGAAAATTTCGTTTTTCTTATATTTTAATATGTTACAGTATTTATAACTTAATATCATTAGGTTCTTTTGTAAGGTCGTTAAATAAATTACCTACAATTTCTTTTTTGAAAAGCTAATTATCTTTAGTCTGTCATTTGTTATTAAGGAAAACGTTTTCATATTTCATAAATTAATTTCTCAAAAAATATTTTATTTATCTACTTGAAATTTTAACCACTTATTACATTCACCGAAGACTATATTTGGTTAAAATTTCAAGTTATTATCTTCATTTATTTTCGAGAAAAAAATATTTATGAAAATAAGTGCATTTCTTTCTCCGACGATAATAGGAGTAAAAGTCAACCAATCGCCTTAAAATTTGGCACAGAGATATCTTTTTTATATCTTCGAACCGAGTTCGTTACCCGAAAAAATCGGTTCATTATGACCAAAGATATTTGAGGTTAAACATTTTTTTTAAATATAGTTAATTTGACTACGCTCCATCTTTTTGAATAAAAATAAATCAGGAAACGATAGGGAGGGTCAACCCACAAAATAAACAATAAATCACATAATATTATTATCCAACGTTTCGCTGCACTTGTCTATATAAATATAGACTATACAGTTATCAAACAATATATCGCATCACAATGATCAACAGATCAAACTTACTATGATATAGACATCTTAAACATATATTTAAAATTATTGTAGTAACAACTACATAGTCAACATAACTAATATGAGTCAAGAATTCCAAAAATTAAAAACTGCATGTGATAAAATATGACTAAAATTATTGTACATAGCTGTAACTGTCTACACATACTGTCAAAGCAAACATTCGTTTCAATGAAAAACTGCTAACTGTACTATCCAATGACTGTAATAATATATATATTGTAACGGGGTGAATTTAGAAGAGGGTATTGATCCCTCTCTGGGATGCGCCAGGCGATAAACGGGCGTCTACTACGCCCAGAGCAGCGCGCCGTTGTAGACGGACCCGTCGGCCGGCCGGAGCGCGTTGGCGCCGGCTCAGAACAAGCGCGCCCGGCTTTCGCTGTAGAAAGCTTAGGCCGCCTTCTACTAGACCCGGCACTGCGCTCTGCCGCTGCCGCTGACTTCGGCGCACAATTCACCGGCGGCTAGATATGCACTAGCCTGACCTACTCTCACCGGTGTTCCCGTACAACGTCGCTCAGGTTAACCTGAGCGACTTTCACTTACAATTTCCCCGTTGACGTTGCTCCTCTAGGAGGTGAAGCCTCCGATTAGCTGCAGCTGCTGAAAAGGTAGAGGGCGGTATTCGGGGGGATAGGGAACGGTTACTCGCGAAATGACAGACTCGACACGAATAATGAAAAGTAAAATAAATAGAGTTTATTCGTCGAAAGGAATCGCGCTAAGGGGCGCGAAGCCCGAACATCTCCTACAAAAACGAGCGCGCAGGCCGAGACTTACGCGGAGCCGGCCGGTCGCACGGCCGGCGTCACCGCGCCGCGAGACGCCACAAAATGGCCGCCGCGCTCTCGCACACGAGGCCGCTTGCCTCTACGCAGGCGGCGTCGGATAGCCGCGTAACACTTCTTACGCGTGGCCGCTCGCACGCAAAACCTACGCGGCAAAAGTACAAATGAAGTGCACACTTACTTTAGCGCTGGCCAGCGCGTCGCTCGAAGTCTACCTCTCTCACGTTCCCGCGCTCTCGCCTTCTCACTGCGAGGCGTCGGGCCTCGTGGCTCCTCGAGCCTCGGCTGCCGCCTCTTTCTCTCTCTCCTCCTCTCCCTTTCTGGGTGGCGGAGTGGCCCGGCCGGCGAGGCAGCCGGAGATGCGTCGCTGCGGGGCTGGCGGCGGATCGGAGGCGCAAGGGCGGTTCTGCAGGGCGGTATGCGGCACTGGCGGGGCACTGCGAAGCACGGCACTGGTCTATGGCGGGAGCACACGTGCGCACCTGTTGCGCTACAGGACTAGACTGCGCCTCAATGGCCGCGGCGTCCCTTCGGAGCGCTACGGCGGCGTCTTCTTCTTCTTCTTGCTTCGCCTCCCGCGCGTCCCGCTTGGCGCGCAGCGAGCCGCTGTACGTGCAAGCGCGCGCGATTCAAACCTCGCGGCGCGGTACACGCGGCTCTTTCGCCTTTATTGCCTGCACCCGTTACAATATATATATATATATATATATATATATATATATATATATATATATATATATACACACACATATACCTACATGTAAACACATATCCACATCAATAACTCAAGCAAAATACTGTTATGTTATAGAAAAATTATTAAGTCTATTATATTGCGCATTTAAAAACTTAGTGTCCTCTTGTCTATTGATAGTGTGATCATTGCTTTTTATGTATAGCATTTCTAAAATACGTCTTTTATCGAAAGAATGTTCTCTATCAATTATAGTGGTATTTTCCCAGTCAAATGAATGGCTGGGATTTTCAAAAATGTGTTTCGGAACAGGCATTAATGCATTGTTATTACTATCCAACGAATAATCAATTTTTTCTACGGATTTTTTGTGTTCAAGAATCCGGGTTTTTAATGAACGTTTGCTTTCTCCGATATATATAGTACTAAAGTCGCCACAATTGAACTTGTATATATCATAGTAAGTTTGATCTGTTGATCATTGTGATGCGATATATTATTTGATAACTGTATAGTCTATATTTATATACATTATTTTTATGTTAATAAGCAGTTCCCTGAAGAGGCTGACTGCAGCGAAACGTTGGATAATAATATTATGTGATTTGTTGTTTATTTTGTGGGTTGACCCTCCCTATCATTTCCTGATTTATTTTTATTTTTTTTAAATATTGTTGAATCGCGTTTTCTCAGAGAATATTTTATTTATCAACTTAAAATTTTAACCACTTATTACACTCATCAAAGACTATATTTGGTTAAAATTTCAAGTGATTATCTTCATTTTTATTTTTAGAATTTAAATTTAATAAAAGGTATCGATAAATTAATTTGAGGAAGCTAAGTACCAAAGAATTGGCAGCGGTTTTTACTTGATGTATGGGTTACAATATTGATATAATGTTGAAAACCTATTATTATCGAGTATTACATATTTGCCAAAATATACCCTTAAATTGTCCTATTATTGGCAGTTTATCTCACTTTAGGATAAAATCTGACTAACTCATAATGATGAAAAATTATGATGAAAATTTCATTATCAAGAACGTACAATTGACCATATTTTCGAGCTTTATTTTTATTTGGATGCAAAGCATAAACATTATGGTATATTTGCCCACAAATTCTAATTACTTGCGGTCCATTTCTAGACAAATTTTCGAAATTAGCTCCAAAACTTGCAAAGCAAGAACATTGTTATGTGGCCGAATATTTTTTTTGGAAGTTAATACTATCCATTGATAATCCTGTAGACAAGTTCTGTAACTTATATGGATAAGGTTCGCATCTGAGTATACCAAGAAATAAAATATAAAAATAAAGATAATTATAGATTGTTAGTTTAATGATGATTGAAAATGTATTTACTCCTTAATGAATTTTATAATCTAAATTTTACGTACTATAAAAATGTCAAATTATATCTAATTGAAAATTCAAATCCTACAGTTTGTATCTTTAAAATATACTGATTTAATATTCATATAAATATATGCAATATGATCACCATCAAAATACAACCGTGCGAGCGTTAGCGAGCGAGGTATCTGTTGCTAGTATTACATTAAATACATATTTTCTTTTGGGTATTACACAGATTTTATGAGTATATAAACGCAATAAAGTTATAAAATGTATTTGATTTCTAGGTTACAAAGCAGTAGGAAATGGTACAAAATTTTACACAGTGACGGTTGTGGATCAAAGATTATCAGTCTAACAGCCAGAGTTAAGTGTAGTTAAGTAACTATTGCAATATTGTGATTCAGAATTTCAAATTGATAAATGTATTAGTTACAGAGATATACTTCTCTCAGTGCATTTAGCGAACATTTCATTACCTGCTTAATTTAGTTATAACGCATTCGGAGTACTATTTGTTTTAACCCAATAAGTTCAAAATTATTAATGCGCTGCACAGGGTTTTACCTAGCCCTAATGAAAAACCTCAGGTGAGATCTCAGGTGATTTCTCGGGTGATATCTTAGGTGAGATCTCATGCTAAAACCTCACCTGAGATTCTGTTTCAAATGTTGCGGAAAACTTACCTAAATTAAAAAGCAGCTTTATCAGTACTGATAATTACCTATTAGGATGTTTTACCTCTCAGATGAACTCAAATATACACGTTTAGAAGCATTTTACACAATTCTTCAATTTTTACAAATTCGGTAGGTGAGTTTTCAGGTAAAATCTCATGTGCCAATTTCCATAAATTGAAAAATTATGTAAAATGCTTTTAAACGTGTATATTTGAATTCATCTGGTTGATGAAACATCCTACCAGGCAATTTCCAATACTGATAAAGCTGCTTTATCATTTAGATAAGCTTTTCGCAGCATCTATAGTAGAATCGTAGGTGAGATATTGACATGAGATCTCACCTGAGATCTCACCTGAGATCTCCTCTGAGAAATCACCTGAGATCACACATGAGATTTTTTAGTAGGGACATGCACAGTAGTTGATAAAGAAATCACCCTTGTACACGTGCATTTTCTATTTAAACCTTAATACTAAAAGCTGCCTTGGACAGGCGATTACACGAAAACTATTCCGATGTGCACCTCTAATCAATTCAAGCCAGCGGCCGAGCTTTCGTTTTGATATTTTCATTATAACAGAACTTTAGCTACATGCACAGTAGGTGATAAAGTAATCGGGCTTGCTTAACCCTTTCGTACCGTATGGGTCCTGTAGGACCCACTTTGTTCAACATGCTGTAGAAATCTGAAATTAAATAATTTTTTAAATCTACTTATTTAGTCATGTTCTCTTATTCAAGGGCAAGCCCCCCTGGCCATTAAAATTAAATTTTTTTGTTTTCTTCTGTTTCGTTTATTATTGTTATTTTAAAATAAAAAAATGGTTAATGGTTATTTTTTTTTATTTTGAGTGATGGATCTTGTTAATGAGACAACGTACTAAGAATTTTTACTATCCGAGTTTAATAAAATAATTCTATTAGAGGGTATGGGTTGTATGGGTCCTCCAGGACCCACTTGGAAAATAGTACTTATCGACACTTTTGGAGAGAAAAAACTGTCGATTGATCTTAGTTAAAGCCTCTACAATTATAGTATACAAAAAAAGTCACTTTTTTCCCGGGAAAGGGGTCTCGGTATGAAAGGGTTAAGTGCATTTTCTATTGACGAGTCATCAAAAATAAAAGCTACCATGCGTAGGTGATTAAGGGAAAACTATTCAAATGTGTACGCCGAATCAACTCAAGTTAGCCGCCGAGCTTTCGTTTTGATATTTACATTATAACAGGGCTTTATTACATGTATAGTTGGTAATAACTAAATCATGTGTGCTCAAGTGCATTTTCTATTGTATCCTTAAAAATAAAGGCTGCCTTGCGCAGACGATTAAGCGAAAACTATTCGGACGCGTTCTTCTTACCGTTTCAACCCAGGCGCCGAGCTTTCGTTCTGATATTCTCATTATAACAAAACTTCGGCTACATGCACAGTAGGTGATGGAGTAATCGGACTTGCACTAATGCATTTTCTATTGAAATCTTAAAAATAAAGTCTGCCTTGCGCAGGTTATTAAGCGAAAACTGGTCGAAAGTATACCTCGAATCAATTCAAGCCAGTCACCAAGCTTTCGTCCTTGCTATTCTCATTTTAACAGGGCTTAGCTACATGCACAGTAGGTGATAAAGTAATCGGATTTGCACAAATGCATTTTCTATTGAAATATTAAAAATAAAGGGTGCCACGTGCGGGTAATTAAGCGAAAACTAGTCGGACGTGTACCTCGTATCAATTCAATCCGCCCGTTTAGCTTTTGTCCCTGGTAATATTATTACAACAGGTCTTCGGCTCCATACACAGAAGGTGACTGAGAAATTTATTTTACGTGCACAAATATAACTTTCTATTGAAATTTTGAACATTATGGCCAGACAGTGTGCGAGATCTGTAAATCTGATGGAACGCGTACTTAAATGTAACTGATAAGCTATCACCGTTGATAATTCTCACCCGCCATTTAAAATATAACATTCTCTGTACTTACTGTGCATAGAGCTAAAGACCTATTATAATAAGAATATCAAGGGAGAAAGTTCGGCGGTCGGATAGAATAGCTAGGAAGTACACGTTTGACTAGGTTTCTCTTCATCCTATGTGCAAGGTAGCATTTATTTTTAAGGATTCCATAGAAAATGTACTTGTACACGCGTAATTTTTCTATCACCTACTGTGCATGTAGCTGAAGCTTTGTTATAATGAGAGTATCAGAACGAAAGCTGTGCGGCTTGCTTCAATTTATTAGAGTTACACGTTCGACTAGTTTTCGCTTAACTGCCTGCGCGTGACAGCCTTTATTTTTAATGTTTCAATAGGAAATGCATTTGTGCAAACTCGATTACTTTATTAGCTACTATGCATGTAGCTAAAGCACTGTTATAATAAGTATATCAGAACGAATGCTCGGATCCTGGCTTCAATCAGTAGGAAGCACGCGTTCGACTAGTTATCGGTTAATCTCCTTCGCAAGACAGCCTTTATTTTTAAGAATTCAAAAGAAAATGCTCTTAAACAAGTCAGACTTCTCTATCACCTATTGTGCATGGAGTTAAAGTCCTGTTCTGATGAGAATATCAGAACGAAAGCTCCGCGCCTGGCTTTCATCGGTAGGAATTACACGTCCGAGTAGTTTTCGCATAATCGGCTGCGCAAGACAGCCTTTATTTTTAAGATTTCAATAGAAAATACACTTGTGCACGTGTGATTACCTTATCACCTACTTTGCATGTAGCTGAAGCTCTGTTATATTGCGAAAATCAGAACGAAAGCTCGACAGCATGCTTGTATTAATTAGAGATACACGTTCGGCTACGTTTCGCTTAATCACCTGCGCAAGGTAGCTTTTATTTTTTAGGTTTCAATAGAAAATGCTCTTTAGCAATTCCGATTATTTTTTCACCTACTGTGCATGTAGCTAAAGCCCTGTTATAATCAGAATAGCAAGGACGGAAGTTCGGCGGCTGGGTTGAATTTATTCGAGGTACACGTTCAACTAGTTTTCGCTTAATTATCTCTGCAAGGCTACATTGATTTTTAAGGTTTCAATAGAAAATGCATTCGTGCAAGCCCAGTTATTTTTTCACCTAAAGGGCATATAGTTGAAGCTCTTTTGTAATGAGAATATCAGAACGAAAATACGGCGCCTGGCTTGAATCGGTAGAAAGAACAGTCCGACTAGTTTGATGTCCTGGTCTCCTTTTGGTTGAATGGGATCCGCGCTTCCCTGGTTGATATGTACCTCTGTGCCGGTGATCTGCTAACGTTCTGAGCCTACTAGTAAGGGGCGGGCTTCGAAATGAAAATTATGACTTGTATTTCCTTTTTTGTACAGTACTTTCACTTTATTGTCGGTTCGTCAATGTTACAGATTCGAGAGCTGCTCCCCAACTGACTCTCAAAAAATAAGGTAGACCCGCAATTCGCTCGTGTAATAATTTTATGCAGTCTTTATCCGCGCCGCCGTACCGTCCTAGGGTGTTTCGTGGCCTAAGTGTAGGTGCCCGCTGTTTCGCGGCCGCGACAGTCCTTGCTCCGCGGGGAGGAATCTGTCGCGTCAGCGGTCCTGCCGTGGGAGCGAGAAACAGCTGACACCTGCGTCCGCTTGGGCGACTGAAGATGCGATGTTATAAATTTTTCTTTGACTCGGGACATAACACCCCCACCCTTAGTCCAGGATAAGAGCGTGCCGTTCTCGCAGGACGCTATGTTCGGAGATTAGTACGCGCGCAGGCGTAATCTTCCTCGCAAAAATGGAGGGTCGGAGTCAGGCATGCCACTAATCTGGCAAGAGTCACCGATTAAGTTAAAAAAGTAATTTGAAGGGAGTTGTAATGATAAGGAAGAATAGACAATAATTTATAAGATGGGTAGTGTAAAAGTGTTTATGAGAGTAAGGCGTAATTTGATTGCGACCTTCCATTTTGCTACACGCTCTAATCCTGTTTATTTAGGATGCTACGCTCGATCTCTTCTGGGCTTCGCTAGCGTCGAATGGTTCTAAGTGGCGATGTTCATGAGCGCCTTATTTACCTATGCCGTGGAGCAGGGATGGGATTACCATTGTGAGTGTCCCAGCGTCGATCATCATTCTGGTCCGCTGGTGGAGTGGGTGACGGGGGTCTGGTTTGGTAGATCATAAGGTGAGTGATCGATGTTAGGAAAGCATCCAGGAGTCTGAAGCTAAACCCAAAAAGGGTATATATCGCGTACATATGGATCGATATATCGACGATGGATCTGAAAGATTGTATGACGAATAGGATACCCTCCAAAGTAACTCCCAAATTTCTCGAACCCTAATGAGAATCGACTGAGGTATGATTTTGAAATATTTTCTATGGTTTCCTTATTGAGGAGGTTATCAAAGTCTCCATTTTCCGTAGGGTGCGAGAGGGCGTTAAGTCGTCTGACCACGGACTCTAGGATTGCTTGGCGTTTTAAAGGGAATATGAGGTGGTCGTCGAAGTTTTGAATGTCGTCGTACGAGTACACCCCACTAGTGATAAAATCTTGGATTTCTTGTTAGTTCCAGGAAGGGGTTTCCATAGGGTTGATAATTCCAGAAGGGGTGTTAGTGCTCACGTTTGGATTTATCTTTACCCAAGTGTTATCGGTTTCAAACATAGTGGGAAGAAGGCCATTGCAGTCTCGCGGAAATTCTAGGGGGACAAGAATGTGAGTAATCTTCTTTAAGAATAGAGTTCGGTTTCCACAAGTGACTGGTAACTCTTGATAACAGAATGTCGTGGGCCTGATTTTACATTGTATAGGTCGGTACTGGATGATATGTGCTACCTCTCCAGCAGCGACGGCGGTGAAACCGCGTCGTTTCATTACTGCGAGAGCGAACATATCTGGTTGGCTGTCTAGTTGGGAAATGGAATTTAGGATGATTTGACGTGCCAATAAGCATCGATGAAATACTGAATCCTTATATAGGCTCTGGAATTGAGTCTTCACGTGACGACCAAAGTATGCTAACTTAGTGTTGAAGTAAGCAGAGTATAAGATATTTTGCACATCAAGAGCCCTTTCGGTTGTGAAACCGGCATGAGATGGTGTTTCGAAAATGAAGAATTTTGGGTGCTCGGTAGTAAAGATGGTGTATCCGCAGAAAGCGAGAGATCCCCTTTTTACGAGACCAAATTGAATGCTACCCGCAGTGTTGGCGAAATAGATAGTGGGGTTCGTAGAATTATCTGACACGCGGGTATTGAGACCTTCGTATAGGATGCTAAATTGATCGAAATTACATGGGGTAAGAGGGATAATGGACCAGAAATAGTACGCTTCACTCGTATCGACACATTTCGAATCGCGGTACGAACATACCACGGTGTTGGGCATTATCAATTGGTTGGTTGCGATTTTATGAGATGGTCTGTATTCAAAATAAGAAATTTCTAGCTTTACCACAACAACATTCTTATATTCGTGTTCGTTGTACAAGAAGGTAGCGCCGTTACATGATCCATTGTCGGTCAGCGTACCGGCGAGAGTTAGAGATCGGTGATTAGTAATATTGACAATCAAGTCGCGTATTAAGATATCGCCATATCGGTAGTGTCCATATTTGATCATATCGATGCACGCATCGCGGGAGATAATCTTATTAAAGCGCACCTTGTCCTTATGCACCAGCGACGAGTGCGAGTGCATGCCGCAGTATCTGATGATTTGATCCACTTGGATTTTACAGTTGACGACGTCTGTTGAGCGATACTCGTTGCGCTGAAGGAACTGGATGCAGATTTCTGTCGTATCCGGTTCGTCCCAGTGCGATTCGCATGTCCCGATTTTGGATGTCGATACGGTAGTTACATTCAATGTTTCGTTGTCGCACAGGTAACCTGTTATCGATGCATCATTCGAGGAGATGGCGATCCTCAGAAAGATGAAGATTTTCCATGAGGCCTCCATCCTGTCCTGCAAATTATTTTCCGCAGTAATTGATAACGAATAAAAATCATTACATAGTTGGTATTATGTGTATTCACAATATCGAAATAGTTAAGTTAGCGCGGCTTTATTCGCTTACATTATCTCGCAATTTAGTGAGTCGTAACTTATTAGGATGAACGATGCGGTGGAACCGCGATATGATATTTTGATATTTCTGCCATCGTTAATTAACTCCAAAATTTTATGCGGGCCTGTATACATAGGGGCAAGTTTTCCCTTATGCGGTTCTTTTATGAACATGACATAATCGTCATTTTTAAAAAGGCAGGGGTTAATACGTTCATCATAATAGGCTTTACTCTTCACCTTTGCACTCATGAAGTTTTCCTTGGCTAGTTGTTGAAGTTCGGAAATTTTTGATTTTAGGTTGTGTAAATAACCGAAGTATGTTTCGGATGACCCGAGGTCTGTAGGCGCGTTTACAGAGGGGACTCTAGCAATTCTCCCGTAAATACATTCAAAAGGGGTAAGTTTCGTACCTTCATGAGTGCTAGTATTATACGAGAAGGCAGCACACTCGCACCACGTATCTCACTCACGTATTCTGGACATGTAGCACTTTAGATATTCCTTGAGAGTGTAATGCGTTCTCTCGATCGATCCGTTGGAGTGAGGATGGAAAGCAGTGGTCGTGGCGGTTTTTATCCTGCAGAGTTTTGCTACTGCTTTGATTTGATTACTTATGATATTGGTGCCTTGATCGGTTAGCATTATTTTTGGCGCACCGTGCACCTAAATGAGCCGTTTTAAGAAAGCGTTCGCGATGTCTGTGGAAGTTTATTCGATAAGGGAATATAAATGCAAAACTTTGTTAATAAGTCTTGTATCGTAAGGATATGCGTATGGCCGAGTTCCGTTCGGAGTAGGGGTCCTACTAAATCCATTTGTGACCGTTAATAGGTGATTCGTGAGTGTCCTTAATGATGGTGTTTCGCAACTCTGACTTGGGTACAGTAACTATATTAGTACAGACTAAAATATGTGTGAGAGTATCGGAAAATACTTCCCGAATGACATCGATAATGTCATCCTATGAATGGTCGTCAATGCGTTCCGTTTTGGAGATGAGGAAAAGTTTAATTTGGAGTTCATTACAAACATCTAAGAGAAAGCAAATAGCGTCAACTAGGATATCATGATCTAAAATAATATGTAAATTTTCCTTGATCGGGAGCGCGATGAAGTATAATCCGTTGCTCTCTGTAACTTTGGCGCGACCTAGGGTTACATCGACTAACACGGGTAAGCGACTTTCTTCGACCAGGGCTTCGAACCCTGTACACAGAGGTTGATTTTTTTCGGTAACGAAATACACAATGTTACCTCGCAGCAATAAAAAGGTGTCGGGAGATTCGAAAATATTGCGAGAGGGTAGGGGTTTGTGACGTCCACGGCTACTGCTTGATCCGTATCGGAATTGCTTTGTTCTGCGAGTTCACTATCAACTGTTGGTGGTGTTACGGATGTATTCATAGTCGAATGGGAATGGTTTTGGGTGTCTTTGGGTACAGATTCTTCAGGGTTCGTAGGAGGGGGGCGTCAGGCATAGATGGGAGTTGATCAATATTGGTACTGGGCGGGATAGATTGCTCGAGGATGCGAGGATCTAGGGGTGGTTCGGATGAGGGAGCACTTATCATATCCGAATCATTGGTTTCGATAGGGGGGTTTGGTGGTGTGGTCAGTACGTCAGTCATTTTAATAGAATCGGACAGTATATGTTCCACACGTGATTTCTCTTCCTTACTCAGAGCGAATTTATTCTTGTTAATTTTTGTCAAGGTGACGCTGGTCAGTATGAATTCAAAAGGTATGTGGTCATTATAGTCGTAATGATAAATGTTCGCGTCTGTCAAGTCTTGTGTCAGCCATTGCACAGGTATGTGTGGATCGTGTTCGCGAATGTCCCTTTGGGATTGGCAGATGAAAAATGAATCTTCCGTGTTACGTACAGCCAGGAAGAGGCCGCATTCGAACCATGTATCGTTATGTTTGGGTCGTTCGGTCTCGGGTAAGTCGTCGGAAGTATCGTCCCGTTGGCAGGTGATAAGGACCGGTTGAGGTGGTTCGACGCATTTCTGTGGGTTTCGAGAGAGAGAGCTTCGGCGACGTAATTGCTCTTGCCAGGGGTGTACTCTATGTCGAAGTCGTAGACTTCTTTAAGTTTGAAGTGCCAACGCTTAAGGCGTGAAGTGGAGTCTTTTACGTTTTCTAACCAGACTAAGGGTTGATGGTCGGTGATAAAGGTGAAGAGACGCCCATAGATGCAATATTTAAATTGGCCAGCACAGAAGAGCATAGCCAGGAGTTCTTTCTCGATAGTGCTATAATTCTGCTCGGGTCCTACTAGTGTTCTGCTGGCATAGGACACTGGAAGATTCGGTCCTTTGTACCTTTAGGAGAGGACTCCACTAAGGGCGAAATTACAGGTGTCGGTAGTCACGAAAAAGGGGTGTGAGAAATCTGGGTGTTGCAATATAAGGCTTGAAATGAGGCGGTTGATAAGGCTGTGAAAGGTTTGATCGTGAACGCTTATCCAGACGAAATCGACGTTCTTTTTTAGAAGCTTATTGAGGGGATTGGAGATTTCCGTGAACCTCGAGATGAATCGTCGGTAGAATCCACAAAGACCGAGAAATTGTTTCATATTTTTCGGCTCCTTGGGGGTCGGAAAATTTTCCACTGCGCTTACCTTTTTGGGATCTGGGCGAATGCCTTCGGAATCTATAACGTATCCCAGGAAGGTGACTTGGGTTCTATAAATTTGGCATTTCGCAGGGTTTAGTTTCAATCCGGTTTTCCTCAATCTTTCCGCGAGTTCCACGAACTAGCGATCGTGCGAATCTAGGTCAATACCGGAGATGATGACGTCGTCAAAAAAAGCGAAATTGCGTTTCCTCTGTTTTACGACTCTATTCACGAGATCCATAAAGGTGGATGGGGCATTTTTCAGTCCGAAGAGTAGTCTGATAAAATGAAAATGGCCAAATGGTGTTGAGAAGGCCATCTTTTCACGATCGGTCTTCCATACCATATCTACTACTGAAAATTGACTAGCACCCCGTAACTGCTCTAATATATGGTTTATATTCGGTATAGGGTAGGTGTACGAGATAGTTTTCTCGTTCAGCTTGCGATAGTCTATGACGATGCGCCATTGTTTGTTTCTGCGTGAGTCGTCCTTTTTTGGCACAACCCAAAGAGGACTATTCCATGGGCTCTCGCTGGGTTGTGGGTAAGGGACGTCCAACAGGGATCAATTTCCGTAGAAGGTCGTCAAAGGAATTAGCTTCGACGATCGGTTTGTCGATAGCATCGTCGATTATGTTTTGGGGTTGCTCGATTGCATCACGGGCGAGTGATGGATTTGAAGAGAAAGGGGTTAAAATATGGGTGGTTAGTTTATCAGTATCCTGGTGCACTTGGTTCGAGAAGAGGAGAGAGTAATTCTCAAAGACAAGGGTGTTATTGGTGTAGTTAATGATCGCGCCCCGTTCATTGAAGAACTGCGAGCCTAATATAATTGGCGATTGTATGGAAAATTTATCATTGACTACTACAAATTCCGTGGGTCTTCCAAAAAGGGAGACAAGCTCTACCGTAAGACGAGACGTCATGCCCGGATACGCCCCGTAGAATGGGGGCACTGTTCTCGTGACAAGGAATGTCTCTGCGGAGGGCGGATGCTTTTACTACGTTTGGTTGAGCGCCCGAGTCAACCATTGTGTTGATTGGTGATTCACGAAAATCGGAGGAGTGCAGACCGACGATTGGTATAGCGTTCAAGATATCTAACCACGTGGAGGGGACGCGGTTCCATGCTCGCTGTGGGTGCGTCAGGGCCCCGAGCGAGTATGTCGTTTCCCGATGCCTACGGTGATTTGTAAAATTTAGATTTAACGCAATCTCGGACCCAGTGTCCTTGTTATTTGCAGTAACTGCAGTGTCGGTCCGGGAAAAAGGAGTGCGCGTTATACCGCGGTGGCGTAGCATTAAAGTTTTGATCGTTCCTGTTAGCGGAATCGCGAGGCGAAGCGTCAGGGTAAGGTGTGTCGCATAGCGTAGAGTTTAGATTATCAGGTGCGTGATTATTCCGTTGTTGGCCCGCCTCTCTACCGCTTTCGTTGAGTGCTGACCTCGGTGGAAAGTGTTTCGCCCGATCGCGCTCTAAACGCTTATCTACCCGAATGGTGTCATCAAAGACTTCTGCGAGTGTTTTTCTGGACCAAGGTTCTAGGTGGAGCCGGAATTGTGGGGGAAGCCGTCGGTAAAACCTTCGATGATTTCCGATTCGATTTGATTCGTTTCTATTTCATTCAGTTCGCGATTTCGGTTAAGGGTTAGTCGATCCACCATGGCGTCGCGGAGATCAACAATTTCACTTATAAAATGAAGTAGGCTTTTTCCGGGTGATTTACGTGTGGAGTCGAGTTTTCCTCTCAAATTATTTATTGTCTCGGTTGGTGCAAATACCCGTTTTAAGCGATTTATTAGTTCGTCTATCGAGTGGAAATCTCGACAGTCTACGGCGACGTATGTGTGGTCTAGGAATTTATTTTTCGTTAGATGAATGAAGTCTGCTCGAAGAGTGGTTGGTAACGTGCTGTGAGCGCGTTTGATTGCCCGGATGAAGGGTAGGAGGTTCGAACCGTCAAATTTCGGTACGCTATCGAGGGCCTCTTTGATATAAACCGTATTCGCGCGACTTTGTGCGGGAAGAGTCTTGATAGGTAATGTTTCACCGTTCTTTATCTGTTCAATCTGTTTTCGAAGATTGTTTAGTTGGTTGAGGGAGCCGCCGAGTGTCAAATTCGAAAAGTTAGGTGCTTGTATATTACTGATCGGGGTGCTAGTGATAAGTTCGGTTAATTGTTTTTTTAAAGCGGCGTTTTCGAACTTGTATTTCTCGAGGACTTCTGAGTCTTGCTGATTTCGCGCGGCGAGGGCAAGGCATCTGTCGCGCTCGATTTGAAAGGCTTCGGCCGCGTCAGAGGTCATGTTTTTGCAAAGAGCTTTCATGTTTTCTTCAAGTTCGGTCAGATCTCATTAACGTTGTTTTAGGGACGTCTCGCGCTTGGTTAACTTTATTGCGTATCTTCGGCATTCGTCCGGGGTGGGTTCGTCGTTGAGTTCGACGTGATCGTGTGGCTGCTTTGACATATCGGCGGTGATGGTCTAACCGGGATGCTTTGACGCGGTCAAAATTGTTTCGGAAGGAATAGTTTAACAAAATGAGAACGGAAAAAAGAAAAAAAAATGAAAAAATGAAATTGAATTGAAGTGAAATTTCTTTTCAAAGAAGGATTCAGTGAAACCTATTATGTAGTTTATTGCAGTCTTAGAAATCTTACCAAGCAGGCTAAAAATTACTGTGACAATGAAAATTGAAATTGATATAATTTATCGACATAATTACTATGCGGTTAGCGCAGTTTTGCGAAATAACAGATAGATAAACACTCGAATTAACCGAACTGCGTCGTCATCATTTTTTTTCCAACAAAAATTTTCCAAAGCTACCTTATCACGTTAAGCAACAATTTTATTGTCTCTAAATTTAATCCATGACGTAAAAATCTTCAAACAAAAAGGAAAAAATTTCCGTTAAAAATCCTTAATTAATCACTCCTCTTTTCCTTATACAATTAATTACCGAAACCAAGGGACGCGTTTGTACCGACAAGACTCCTAAAAGCTTGCACTAACGTAATTCCTATTTAAACAAAGGTTCCGCGAGCTCGAGGGTCATTCAATCGCGCGGTTGTTATATTTCTCCTCCCCTTCCTTTTTTTATTAGTTATTCATCTGTGACTGTAATAGCGTATGTATTTAAAGTTGTCACTTTAGAGAGTATGCATGCTGATAAAATAAAAATGAAAGAAAAAAAAGGTATACAACAAAGGTTGAGTATTAAATAACAAGAACTAATTTTTAAACTATAAAGTGAATCATGTGAACCCATTTTTTTTTCTTATTATTCTTTCAAGCTACGTATAACCGGTTTATTAAAATATCTCTTTCACTAAGAAATATTTAAGAAAATCACTATAAATATTAAGTTTATTTAGCGAAGGCCTACACCGCAGATATTAAAAGGGTTAATTTTGACAAAATTAAAGCAAGAAACCAGTGGTACTTGTTTATAAAAGTAGGAAGGTGCAGAACGTTGAATTTGATGTTATGTAATTGATAACTAATTGCAAGTGAGTGATATTAAGAGGAGAAAAGAGAGAAAGAAAAGAGAAAAGAAAAAAAAAATATTACTTGATCTCGATATTATGAAGGCTTTGCGTATAGAATGAAAAATAATAATTTATCTGTGTGGAATATTCCGTGCTAAATGCTAATACGTTTGAATAAAAGATAATAATTCCATTTTATGCGTGCGAAATTTTGTATTTAATATTTATTACTCTTAATAATTTACCAATATTATTAGTCAATTTATTTGGGACGTATCCCACCGCTCTGTCACCACTGTGATCTCCTGGTCTCCTTTTGGTTGAATGGGATCCGCGCTTCCTTGGTTAATATGTACCTCTGTGCCGGTGATCTGCTAATGTTCTGAGCCTGCGAGTAAGGGGCGGGCTTCGAAATGAAAACTATGACTTGTATTTCCTTTTTTATACAGTACTTTCACTTTATTGTCGGTCCGTCGATGTTACAGATTCGAGAGCTGCTCCCCAACTGACTCAAAAAATAAGGCAGAGCCACAATTCGCTCGCGTAATAATTTTATGCAGTTATCATCCGCGCCGCCGTACCGTCCTCGGGTGTTTCGTGCCCTAAGCGCAGGTGACGGCTGTTTCGCGGCGACGACAGTTCTTACTCCACGGGTAGGAATCCATCGCGTCAGCGGTTCTGCCGTGGGAGTGAGAGACAGCGGACACCTGCGTCCGCTTGGGCGACTGAAGATGCGATGTTATAAATTTTTCTTTGACTCGGGACATAACACTAGTTCTCGCTTAATCGCCTGCGCGAAGCAGCCTTTATTTTCAAGGTTTCAATAGAAAATGCATTTGTGCAAGCTCGATTACTTTATCACTTACTGTGCACGTAGCCGAAGCTCTTTAATAATGAGAATGTCAACACGAAAGCTGGGTGGCTTGCTTGAATTGATTCGAGGTACACCTTCGACTAGTTTTTGCTTAATCACCTCCGTAAGGCAGCATTTACTTTTAAGGTTGCAATAGAAAATGCATTCGTGCAAGCCCGATTACTTTATCAGTTACTGTGCTTAAATGTATTTAAAGCTATGTTATAATAAGTACATCGGAACGAATGCTCGGCTTCTGGCTTCAATCGGTAGGAAGCACGCGTTCGACTAGCTTCCGCTTAATCGCCTTCGCAAGGCAGCCTTTACTTTTAAGGATTCAATAGAAAATTCATTTGTGCAAGCCCGATTACTTTATCACCTACTGTGCATGTAGCCGAAGTTTTGTTATAAAGAGAATATCAGAACGAAAGCTCGGCGCCATCAATAGGAAGTACACGTCTGAATAGTTTTCGCTTAATCATCTGCGCAAGGCAGCCTTTATTTTTAAGGATACAATAGAAAATGCACTTGAGTACACGTGATTTAGTTAGTACCAACTATACATGTAATAAAGCCCTGTTATAATGTAAATATCAAAACGAAAGCTCGGCGGCTAGCTTGCGTTGATTCGGCGTACACGTTTGAACAATGTTTCCTTAATCACCTACGCATGGTAGCTTTTATTTTTAAGGTCTCATCAATAGAAAATGCACTTCAGCAAGCCGGATTACTTTATCACCTACTGTGCATGTAGCTAAATCTCTGTTATAATGAAAATATCAAAACGAAAGCTCGGCGGCTGGCTTGAATTGATTAGATGTGCACGTCAGAATAGTTTTCATTTAATCGCCTGTGCAAGGCAGCTTTTAGTTTTAAGGTTTAAATAGAAAATGCGTGTGAACAAGGGTGATTTCTTTATCATCTACTGCGCACGTCCCTACTAAAAATTCTCATGTGTGATCTCAGGTGATTTCCTAGGTGAGATCTCAGGTGAGATCTCATGTCAATATCTCACCTACGATTCTGCTATAGATGCTGCGGAAAGCTTATCTAAATGCTAAAGCAGCTTTATCAGTATTGGAAATTGCCTGTTAGGATGTTTCATCAACCAGATGAACTCAAATATACACGTTTAAAAGCATTTTACATAATTTTTCGATTTATGAAAATTGCTACATGAGATTTTACCTGAAAACTCACCTACCGAATTTGTAAAAATTGAAGAATTGTGTAAAATGCTTCTAAACGTGTATATTTGAGTTCATCTGAGAGGTAAAACATCCTAATTAGCAATTTTCAGTACTGATAAAACTGCTTTTTAATTTAGGTAAGTTTTCCGCAACATTTGGAGCAGAATCTCAGATGAGATTTTAACATGAGATCTCACCTAAGATATCACCTGAGAAATCACCTGAGATCTCACCTGAGATTTTTCATTAGGGGTAGCTAAAACCCTGTTATAATGAGAATAGTAAGGACGAAAGCTCGGTGGCTGGCTTGAATTGATTCGAGGTACACGTTCGACTAGTATTTGCTTAGTCGTCTGCGAAAGGTAACCTTTATTTTTCAGGTTTCAATAGAAAATGTACTTGTGCACGCGTGATTTCGTGATCACCTATTATGCATGTAGCTACAGCCCTGTTATAATGAGAATAGCAAGCACAAAAGCACGGCTGGCGGCTTTGGTTTGTTGGGAAGTACAAGACCGAGTAGTTATGTAACTCAAAATCTAAATAATGAAGTACTTCGTTGCAATTCAAGCCACCTATCGTGCTTTCGTTTTTGTTATTTTCTTTTGGAAAACGTTTTGAGCTTCATGCACTAGGTGGTGTGGAAGAAATTGTTCGTGCACGAGTGACCATGGTAAATAAATCTTTTTACTTCTGCTGAAATTCTACTTCATTAATGCTAGGTCAATCACAAACATGATATGAGTCACTACACGGCCTATTTCATAATTCATTTCATTTTCTGGGGGGGGGGGGGGGGCAATTGCATGTGAAGCTACGCAGCAGGTATACAATGAACTTGCAAGGTGAAAATTGCACATATCGGAGAGTACTTCAATGATCGTTAGCCTAATTCGAATTGCAAGGAAAGTGCATCAAGCGCTTATGTAACGCACCACGCAGTATGATCTACACGCCGTGCTATACGCGCAGACGAGAGCGCGAATGCTGCTTGTTCGAGTGTTTTCTAGTCATCTGCCAAGATTTAATCCTCGAGATTTTAAACAAGCTGCTATATGCAGATTATTGCTTCCTCCTAGAGGAAGCTTTGTGATAGTAACAAAAAGAGTTTATGAGATAATGTATTAGAAATGTTATTTAGCAAATTTGGAGTCGAAATACACTATTTATAGAAAATGTCCATATGGATGTGTGTGTGTGTGTGTGTGTGTGTGTGTGTGTGTGTATGTATGTCCGTATACGCTGATATCTCATGATCTACTCGACCGATTTTAACGGGAGAGTGATCATTTTTTTAGATTTTGCTTCCACAATTGGGCTCAATATTCTATTTTTGTAAAATTTAATTTTTTTTTTATAGCCATTTTTTAATTTTCAAAATTTTTATTTTCGATTTTTTTAATATTTAAAACAAATATTGTTTATATATCATGAATTCTCTCTATGTAGGATAAAATTATCTATAATTTAAAAAAAAAAAGTCGGTAGCTATATTTCGTCATAAGTTATTGATGAAAACGTAATTTTTTGTAAATAGGTTATATTTCGAAATTAAAAAAAGATATTAACATGAATATTTTTTTGGTTATAAAGGATATTAAGTACTTTAACTTACTAAATTTTTAGGTTTTTTTATTTATTATTTTTTGAGAAAAAAAATAATTTATAAAAAAAGTGATTTTTTTTGTCGTTCAATAACTATAGTAAAATTGGCTTAATCACTTTGAAATTCTTTGTAGGGGTAGATTTTGTATACCAATCGAGTGAGTTCTTTGGGCAAAAGGATTGATCCATAAATTTGGGAGATATTTGAGGTTAAAATTTTTTTCAATTTTTTTTTTAAATCGTAATTTCTCGAGAACGGCTCTACGTATCTAAATGGGCTGGGTGGCATTCGAAAGAGAATTAAATTACCTATATTTTCTAGAAAAAATTAATTCTCTTGCTATCACGGTTCTTTTGTTATTAACAAAAACGTAAAAATTGAAAAATGAAAAAAAA
This sequence comes from Torymus aiolomorphi, assembly GCA_036365515.1. Taxonomy (NCBI): domain Eukaryota; kingdom Metazoa; phylum Arthropoda; class Insecta; order Hymenoptera; family Torymidae; genus Torymus; species Torymus aiolomorphi. The sequence continues at coordinate 130,344,296 of CM070876.1, forward strand.
TGAGTATTATATGTTCGCTTCAAAATTCATTGTAGAGGTATATTATTGATAGTTCTCGGATGAGTTCTTTTGGCAAAATGATTGGTTCATAAATTTCAGAGATATTTGAGGTTAAAATTTTTCTAGACATTTTTAAAATGTATGTCTTGAGGATGGCTCTCTGTGTATCTGAATGGGATGGGTAGCATTTGAAAGCGAATTAAAATATTTATATTTTCTAAAACGAAAAAATTTTTAGTTATCACGGTTTTTTATTATTAACAAAAATGTAAAACTTGAAAAATTGAAAAATGAAAAAAAATATCTGTCTTTATCAAATTTTTTAAAATACATCCCCTCACATTATAACAGCCTTTCCACATAACGCATTCAATATAACACATGTAGCTTTTATATATCTTCAGATCGAGTTCGTTGCCCAAAAAAATCGTTCCATTACGAAAAAAGATATTTGAGGTAAAAAATTTTTTAAAAAAATTTTCGAATCGCGTTTTCTCAAAAAATACTTGATTGATCGACTTAAAATTTTAACCACTTATTAAATTTATAGAAGACTATATTTGGTTAAAATTTCAGGAGATCTTCATTTGTTTTTTTATAAAAAAATTATTTTAGAAAAAATTTGCGTTTTCGTTGTCGCACGACAACAAGAGCAAAAATTACCCAATCGTCCTGAAATTTGGCACAGATGTAGCTTTTTGTTACGTGATGGATTTTTAATTCAAGTTGAATTGAAATCTATTAAAATATGTTCACGAAAGTTCCGCAATTCAATTTTTAAAAACGTATATTAGTGGGGCATACTTCGACATCATAATGTTGAAACATGCTTCGTTCATTCAACTTGTGTAGGAATCCGTCGCGTAGCATACCTGCATCACGCGTTGGGTAGTGGCGTGAGGCGCGAAAAGTGCAAGCACTGTCAAAAGATCACTAGAGAAAGAGAGAGAAAGGAAACCGCCCGGGCGGTCGAAAGTACGAGACGACGTGGTTTCGGTCGTCGCAGGAAATTAGTACGTAGCGAGAATTAGAAGCGATCGGTACTCCTCAAAACTATAGTCAAGATATCCACACATATACAGATATACCTTAATAACTCAAACGCACAGTTAGAAATTTATAAGTTTCAACACAAATTTTCAATTATTATTGCACCTTGTACTCGGACTTTACATTTTTCCATTTTCTCGAGGACCTCAATCACTGCACACAACCTTTATCTGCTGGACACCAAGGATAAGAGGGACACCTTGACAGCTAAACATAGAGACCCAATATATCTATTCTGTAAGCTTTGAACATCTATCATATTTGATGTGTATGCGGGGTAGTAGAGTTGTTTTCTTGCTATAAGAGTATAATAATTAATTCGATTCAAATATGAAAATCATATAATTAAGATAGATTTTGAAATAAGAAAATTTTTATGATAGTTATAAAAATACATACACGTACATTTATTCACAATTATATAAAATTTACATTATACTTATTGTAAGGTTTATACTTACATATGTTACCAATTTTTGTCGTTGAGTAGAATTAATTTCAATAATTTCGAATAAACCTTAACTGATATAAATACCCTATGCAAAGGCGTACTGGCCCTGGACAGAAAAGCACAATAATTAAATTATAGGTTGATAATAATAATAATAATAATAGATTTTATTACTTAAAATTTTAAAAGTATCAGAAGGTTAGATATATTTTTACTCGGTAACAATTGTAGGTTAAATGGAAAGACATTACTCATTGATACATACACGATTAAGAAGTGTCGCTTGATTAAATCTACGTTGATTTCTCTCTCTTTCGCTGGTGCGACTCTAGTTTGCACGATCCGCAGATGATTCATAGGTCCTTGCTATAATTAATTTACATCAATTATTTATTCATATAATTTAATTTGAATACTAATTAAGCTAAGCGCATGAATTATAAAAGATCTATTATGTTACTTGAATATCATTAAGTTGCATTGTTAAGTTATTTATCTAAATTGGATCTTTATATACAGGGTAGCAATAATTCGAGATAAATCAGTGCATAATCTTAGATTATATTCTTTACTTGATTGTATGGTTGATAAAAATTATAATTCATCTTTGTAAATTAAAATAAGAAAGCGACAAAAGGGGGATAACCCAAGGAATATATATATATATATATATATATATATATATATATATATATATATATATATATATATATATATATATATATATATATATATATATATATATATATATATATATATATATATATATATATATATATATATATATACGCATACCAATAGTGATAAACATGTGAAAAATCCATTCATGCGAATACACACCTGTATATGCCTCTATAGAATAGTTAAAGGAGCATAGATAATTATATAGCTATCGATTCGGATTGACATTAAACCGGAGTACATATGCATTCATATCTGACTTGCAATCCAGTCCCACGAACAATCACTCAGCCGTGGTAGACAAACATCTTACTGAAAATCTGAAGAAGAAGCCTGGCTGCGGAATCATATAGAAATACACGTCGTTGGTTTAGTCCATGTACAGCTTGGAAACAATGTAAAAAAGGAAACCATCACAAAGTATCTTATTGTCTGAGAATTCCATAAGTTTAAATGAGTAACATGCTGTGGGTGATGAAATAAGTTGAGTAGAACACAATTTATATATAAACTTCATGTTATATTTTTCACAGTCATATTTGGCCTTAATAATTACATTAAATTACACTGGGTATAACAAGAATATAAAAATAAACTAATTTGATGACGAGAGTAGAGTACAATATTGAATAAAGGTAATTGAACTATAAATGATTTCTACATTCACTATATTTTCTTAAATGAACTCTAAGCGACGAACTGGTTGGTTGAGATTATTCAAGAATAAAAAGGCGACTTTATCGTAGCACTGTTTGTTGAGTTTTGTTCACTGGTTTCATTACACTTTGACATGAATGCTAAATCATGTCCACTTAGTGAGTGTAATTCAGTAAAGCAATTACTGTATTATAGTATGAATCCCATATGAGGGATTACTAACCTGTTGAGTTTTCTACGATGATTTCAATGAGATGAGTGTGTCCTATCCTTGTGAGTGAGTCTGTCCAATGAAGTTCTTCTTTCTCGGCTCAGCACGATGAACTAGTATAACCAGCAAACAAATGTTATTGATTTGTTGCTTTGAGTTTTGCCAACGACGTAATGGCGTTCAAAATGGCCAACAAGTGGTCGCTACCTGACCTCGTGTGGAGTAAGAGATGTTACCTGGCAGGAGCGGCGATTATATTAATCGGAGATGCCTTTTGATGTGTGATGGTTGAACGAGAATGTAGAAGCGATGAGAGTCCCAAGTGAGTGATCCAGTGAATTTGCGTTGAGAGTTTTCCGATGAACGATAGCAGGTGCACAGCAGAGAGATGTTTCTCGTGGCAAGGCTGGTTTCAGAGAGAGAGCGAGTCCTTGATCCACTTCCGTCTTCTTCCTTGAATTTGTCTCACTACACCCTAATCAAATTAATATCTCTCATATTTGCATATGAGAGTGTGAGAAAGATAGCAATCTCGCGACTATACTGCACGAATCAGTATAGCGTCTCAGCTGTTCCGCCGAGACGCCGCGAGGTGCTGCCGCGCCGTGGCTGCGCCGTGAGTCGAGCCGAGCTGAGTGGAACCGCTGGAATCCAAATTGCTGAATTCCCAAACACCTTACATTTTTTTACAATTTGTTTTTCCAGACTAATTTGACAAAATTAGTCACATTTGTAAGAAAATGTATAAAAATGTAATAAAGTGTATAAAACCGTAAAAAAAATGTCCGAAAACCAATGGTTTTATACGATTTTATACGGTTTCTTACGGTTTCTCACGGTTTCTTACGTTTTCTTACATTTGTTATACGGGAAGTAACAATTTTACGTTAATAGTATTTGTCGGTAGTTAATTATCAATTATTATCGTAAAATTATCGCTATAATCGAAATAAAGTTATAAATTATACAATAATATTAATATTTAATTGTAAATAATAATCATTTATATCTGTTATAATATTTTATTTTCAATAAAACTGCAAATAACTGTTATTAGCATTTTTTGTCATGACTTTCATTTGAAGAATAAAAAAGAGACAAATAAATGCCAATAACTTCAAATAACTGTAAAGAACTGTTACTAACATCAAATAATTCTTAAAAACTATTATTAGGTGTTATTAGCGTCCCAAATCATGCATTTATAAACTGCAAATAATAGCAAATAACTACAAATAAAAATTATATTTAGTTATTAGCAATTGTGTGCATAATTTATTTCCGCCTGGGGGGACATGGTTATTTACTTAAACGAATCGCCATCAACCGCCAGGTTGATTTAATTTCCGGTTAGCACTGGCAAGATGGCGAGTTTTGCAATTGGACGTGTAAGTTGAGTGGTGGCCGTCTTGATTGTTGCAACTCTTATGAGATTGTCAGTTCCAGGATGAAGTTGAGTGACTCTTGCGAGTGGCCATTTGCTTGGTGGTGAGTGTTCATCCGTGAGTAGAACCATGGAACCCACTTTTATCTCATGAGAGGGATGATGCCATTTAGAAATAGATTGAAGCCGTTGAAGGTATTGAGTTGACCAATGCTTCTAAAATTGCTGAGTGATCCGTTGAATGAGTTGCCACTTGGAAAGCCTTGATTCGTTGAGATTTAATAAGCTTGGTTCAGGCACTGAGTTCAATGCCTTGCCGATGAGAAAATGTCCGGGTGTGAGTGCATTGACATCTTCTGGGTCTTCACTGAGTGGTTCTAGCGGCCTTGAGTTGAGTAATGCTTCTATTTGAGTGAGCAAAGTAGCTGAAACTTCAAAGGTGAGTAGAGTGTCCCCAATGGTCCGTCGCAGGTGAAATTTAACTGATTTCACGACTGCTTCCCCACTTGCCTCCCATGTGAGGTGCAGCAGGTGGGTTGAATATCCATTGGCTTCCCTCGTTGGCTAGTAAGTTGTACACGATTGAGTTTTCATGTTGGTTTTGTGAGAATAGGATCTTCAGTTCCTTTGCTGCTCCGATGAAGTTTGTTCCGCAGTCTGAGTATAGTTTAGAGGGTATCCCTCTCCTTGAGGTGAACCGTCTATATGCCGCTAAGAATCCGTCCGTTGAGTAGTCACTGACCAGTTCTAGATGAATAGCTGACGTTGAGAAGCACACAAAGATACAAATCCAGCATTTGTATGTTTTGGATCCACGACCTTTCCATGAGTTAATGGTGATTGGCCCGGCGTAGTCGATCCCAGTGTGAGTGAAAGGTGATGATGGGGTGACCCTGGCCATAGGTAATTGCCCCATGAGTTGCTGAGCCAGTTGAGCCCGATACCTTGCACAAGTCACACACTTTAAAATATGTGACTTGACCGGTGCTCTGCCTCCGATTATCCAAAATTCCTGCCGAGTGTGTGCCAGGGTGAGTTGAGCGCCACCGTGCACAGTTGAGAGATGAGCGTTCCGAATGATCAGTGAGGTGAGTTGACTGCTCCCTGGTATAATTGCTGGATGTTTTGAGTGATGATCGAGTTGAGTTTTTTGAAGCCGCCCTCCTACTCGAACAATTCCTGTTGAGTCTATGTAGGCAGTCAATCGGTTGAGGACATGATTTCTTGGGACTTGAGAATTTTTCAGCATAATAAGTTCTGAGTGGAAATGAACCTGCTGAATGTTCTTGAGCCAGAAGAGTTTTGCCTTGATGAGTAAATCAGTAGTGAGTTTCGATTCATGGTGAGTTTTTTCTTTAGCCTTGAATCGATCACAGGCGATCATTACCCATCCAGTTATTCTTATGAGTTGAGTGAGTGATGAGTAATGATCGATGATGTCCCACAATTTGCTTGAGTTTGACTTGGCTGCGGTGAGTGTGACTTTAGCCCGCATTTCTGGAAGGTTAGTTTCTTGGATAGAGGTTGCTTGAGAAGGCCAAGCTGATTCCTCCTGGCAGAGCCAACTTGGTCCATCCCACCATGAGTGATGCTCTCTGAGTTGCGAAGTGAGTAATCCGCGCGAGGCACAATCCGCTGGATTGTCTACTCCAGGCACATGTCTCCATTGTGCTGTTGGAATGAGTTCTTGTATTAAGGCAACTCTATTTCCAACGAAGTCCTTCCATTTTGAGGGGTGTGAGCGTATTCATGTGAGTGCTATCTTAGAGTCTGTCCATAAATGTGTGTGAGATTGGCAATCGTGAATTGTCCAAAACATGTTTTGCCAGCTTCGTGAGTAGTACTGCCGCTCCCAATTCCAATCGTGGGATTGACAGTCGTTTGAGTGGTGCCACCTTTGTTTTGGAGATGAGAAATGATGAAGTTGAGCGAGATGTAAGTGTTGTGGATTTAATGTATAGAACTGCAGCCATTGCCTGTTGTGAACCATCCGAGAAGCCATGAAGTTCCACAACTGAGTCCTCCTGAATTCCTAACCACCTTGGTTTTGAGGTTTGAGTGATAGTAGGCTTCTGAGTGGATGTTGGTGAATCAGCTGCTATTTCCAAAGCACGCACCCGCGTGATCAGGAAGGACTCAAATTCCTCAAACGTTGGCAGCTCAGTGTTGGAAACGCGAGAAGTCTCCCATGCTTCTCGAGTTGACCTGTCAATTAGCTTTGACAGGCGATGAGCTAATATACAATCTCCTAGCTGCTCTTGCGGTACCAACATGTGGAGTGATTTTCTAATTTTTGATATCTCCGAGATCAATGTGTTGAGTGTGGCCAGATTTTTGGAGGGAACAGCAGTCAATTCAGATAAATGATCAAGCTGATCATTTAATAATACCCGTTTATTTTCAAACCTCGTCACTAGTGTAGTCCATGCGGGTGTTAGAGACTCATCACTGAGTGAAAATCCTTGTATTAGTGTGAGTGGTGTTCCGCTGCGAGAGCTGCGCAGGTAGTGTAGCTTCTCATAATTCTTGAGTCCAGGTCGATTAAGAATTAAACCAGAGAACATTTCCTTGTAAGAAGGCCACTCCGTGTATGTTCCATTGAATATGGGCAGCTTTATTTCTGCCAGCTTGCTTAAATGAGTATGTTGAGTTTCTCCGATGATTGGCTGAGTGATATGATGCTTGGACTTCCAGTTTGCCTCTAAACTGCTAACCTCGAACACAATAGTATGGTATGATTCATGGATTGACTTGTGAAATGCTGACTTGAAGTAATCGTTGTCTCCGAAGGCTGCTGGACAACTTGCTTCGATGGCTGCATGATCCTTTTTATATAAGGAGTATAGCTCCTCAGCATCCTGCTTCCAAGCCAGTATCACTGGAATAGTGGCAGTTTTCTTCCTAATCCTGATCTACGCAATAATCCGTTCCAATGAATCAAGCCGCAGATACTGAGAGTTCACCTTGCAGAGAAAAGAAGCCGGAATTGACCCTGGAGACTTTGAACGAGTCCTGACATGGGTGTCAACCACAGTGAGTCAAGGCACATTGAGTTGGCGGCTGCCAGTCCGCTTAGCTACCCCCTTCATTTCAGCTGAGGTGCTTGGAGTCGCAGAATCCTCCTTCTCCTTCTGGATGTCATTCTCTTTGTCAGAGGTGGAAGAATCATTATGCTTCTCCAAGTCCTTGACTTCATCCTTGGTGGTTGGCATTGTCAAGTCCTGTTGAGTTTTTCACAAATGAGTATTTATTCACTGGCTCGATTCACACCACAGCATGTATATCCGGCTCGAAGGACCAAAATGTCTGAGAATTCCATAAGTTTAAATGAGTAACATGCTGTGGGTGATGAAATAAGTTGAGTCGAACACAATTTATATATAAACTTCATGTTATATTTTTCACAGTCATATTTGGCCTTAATAATTACATTAAATTACACTGGGTATAACAAGAATATAAAAATAAACTAATTTGATGACTAGAGTAGAGTACAATATTGAATAAAGGTAATTGAACTATAAATGATTTCTACATTCACTATATTTTCTTAAATGAAGTCTAAGCCACGAACTGGTTGGTTTAGATTATTCAAGAATAAAAAGGCGAGTTTATCGTAGGACTGGTTGTTGAGTTTTGTTCACTGGTTTCATTACACTTTGACATGAATGCTAAATCATGTCCACTTAGTGAGTGTAATTCAGTAAAGCAATTACTGTATTATAGTATGAATCCCATATGAGGGATTACTAACCTGTTGAGTTTTCTATGATGATTTCAATGAGATGAGTGTGTCATATCCTTGTGAGTGGGTCTGTCCAATGAAGTTCTTCTTTCTCGGCTCAGCACGATGAACTAGTATAACCAGCAAACAAATGTTATTGATTTGTTGCTTTGAGTTTTGCCAACGACGTAATGGCGTTCAAAATGGCCAACAAGTGGTCGCTACCTGACCTCGTGTGGAGTGAGAGATGTTACCTGGCTGGAGCAGCGATTATATTAATCGGAGATGCCTTTTGATGTGTGATGGTTGAGCGAGAATGTAGAAGCGATGAGAGTCCCAAGTGAGAGATCCAGTGAATTTGCGTTGAGAGTTTTCCGATGAACGATAGCAGATGCACAGCGGAGAGATGTTTCTCGTGGCAAGGCTGGCTTCAGAGAGAGCGAGTCCTTGATCCACTTCCGTCTTCTTCCTTGAATTTGTCTCACTACACCCTAATCAAATTAATATCTCTCATATTTGCATATGAGAGTGTGAGAAAGATAGCAATCTCGCGACTATACTGCACGAATCAGTATAGCGTCTCAGCTGTTCCGCCGAGACGCCGCGAGGTGCTGCCATGCCGTGGCTGCGCTGTGAGTCGAGCCGAGCTGAGTGGAACCGCGGGAATTTAAATTGCTGAATTCCCAAACACTTATCCTGTCGACAAGTCAACATTCCATATATATATATATATATATATATATATATATATATAAACTTTTATAACGTTAGTTCCTAGAACGCCATGTTACTGTATACCTATACGTGACTAAAGAAATAATGTCTCTTATGGGGGCCGATGTCCTCAAAACTGACGTTAAATATATGTAGATTCAGGGACTGTCCCCAAAACTAACAAATGTCCCCGAAACCAACGTTAAACATCTGGAATGTCCTGGAAACTAACATAAAACATAAAAATATATATATATATATATATATATATATATATATATATATATATATATATATATATATATATATATATGTATATGTACATGTGATTAGAATTAGGTGGAAATATATACAAGTAAATGCATGAAAAGGATACTTATCTGATAGTCAATAAATCCTTGAAAGAACTGTACTATATACAGTCTCTCCTCCGGTGCTGTTATACATCAAGACGCGACCCTCTGACTCTCCGCCGGACGCCATTGGGTATATAGAAAAGACAGATGCATATGTGCCGTATTGATAAGGTCACTCTACAACGCAACGCTCAACATAGTATAGGTTCGAGATTATTCCTACGACAATCTTAAGAGCATAAATCCAGTTGTATATGAGCATGAGGTGTATAATTGTTTATAACTATTAAAGTGGAATAAGGAACAACCTATCGGGGATTTGTTTCTATTTGTGTCTATTTATAGTAGAAAGGATTATTAAAATTGAAATAAGAAAATTATATTTAAATACGGGATAATATAATTAAATTAAATTAGTTAATGATCTATATATATATTTTTAATAACAAATAATCAAATATTTCTTAATAATATTATAACTAATAAACTAAATTATTGTGACTCTACTTATCGTTCGTGTTTCAATAAGGTATCATTAAGCCTAGTTGTTATAAACCCTTATTCCCAATAATCCTTTCAATATATACATATTTACTCAGTTAAGTTAATTATATTGAGGCGTCGCTATATCCGTGTAGGAGGATATAGGGGACAAAGGTAAAAGAGAGTTCTCAATTTTTAGCAGGAATGAAAAGAAAATATTCCTGAGGTTGGCGTCAAAAATTTTATTCTTGCCCGTGAGATCCTAACGGATTGTTACGTGACACTTTTATATATCTTCAGATCAAGTTCGTTGCCCAAAAAAATCGGTTCATGACGAAAAAAGATATAAGGCATAGTTTAAGCTGAATCCGGACCCATGACCCTCTCCTAGGTAGTCTAACCGTACAAGATAAAGTATTAAATTTTAAATATTAGAATTAAAAATTAATTAAAGGGGTCAATAAATTAAGTTTGAGGAAGCTACGTGCCAATGAATTGGCAGCGGTTTTTTCCATTCATATAAGAATTAAAATCACAAACAAATAAATTGCAAATGGAACCTCAATGAATAGCCATGAAAAAATTACAAGTTAATATTTTCCGTAAAATTTTTCCAATTTTTTTCGTGAAATAGTATATTACACACCTAGGCAGTAAAAATAAGAAATGTCTCAGATCACATGTAATTGTCGGCCGAGGCGAAGCCGAGGTTGACAAACATGTGATCTGAGGCTCTCTTTTTTACTGGCCAAAGTCTGTATACTAGTTTTCTGCTCGACGGCGCCGGAAAGCGGCAACTTCGTTTCGCGCAGCGGCTGGGAAGTTGGCGCTTTCCGGCCGGAGGACAGAAAAATTTATTTTTCGAATTTTAATTTAATAAAAGGAATCAAAAAATTATTTTGAGGAAGCTACGTGCCAATAAATTGGCAACGGTTTTTTTTTTTTTTATTGGAATATAATTGTTTTCTATTAGAAATCTAATGGCAACTGCAGTAGCAGCGCATTTATAATTTTGAACTTATTGTGTTAAAACAAATAGTACACCGAATGCGTTTTAATTAAATTTAGCAGGTAAGGAAATGTTCGCTAAATGCACTGAGAGAAGTATATCTCTGTAACTAATATATTTATCAATTTGAAATTCTGTACCACAATATTGCAATAGTTACTTAACTACACTTAACTCTGGCTGTTAGACTGATAATCTTTGATCCACAACCGTCACTGTTTAAAATTTTGTACCATGTTCTACTGCTTTGTAACTGAGAAATCTAATACATTTTAAAATTTTATTGTCTTACATACTCATAAAATCTGTATAATATCCAAAAGAAAAAATATGTATTTAATGTAATATATGCTTTAATAAAAAAAAATTAAAATAAAAATATTAAAACATAAAAACAAATAACAGTTATATGAGGTATTTTTCATCATATCTTATAATTATTACAATGCCATACTACGATCAAAGAAAACATTCTCTCAATGTTATTTGTCTTTGTAGCTTTTAAGTTAAGTCGTCATATTTTTATCCACATGTCCGGTCTACAGGCTCAGGCGGAAATAACTTTTGCGTAAAACTGTTAATAAAAGCAAATAATAAAAAATAACAGGAAAATTTGGGAATGCCTAAAACATTTAGTAAGTGTTGTAAATTCCTATTATTAGTTATAAGCACTTATTTGCATTTATTTGCTTTTTCTGATGGTTATTCCATGTGAGAAATGATTTTAGGATACAGAAAAGCAAATAACTGTTAATAACTGTTATCAATTATTATTTGTTGTAAATAGTCGATTTTGACTATTATTTATTATTATTAATAGTGAGTATTAATTATTTGAATTTATTGACACTCTCTAGAAAGTATTATTTTTGAATGCACATAATTATTGTTAGCGGCTGTTATTAATTTTAAGTAACAATTTTACGTTAATAGTATTTGTCGGTAGTTCATTATCAATTATTATTGTAAAATTACCGTTATAATCGAAATAAAGTTATAAATTATACAACAATATTAATATTTATTTGTAAATAAGAGGCGTTTCACGTCAGCTCTCCAGGCGCGGCGCGCGAGCGCGAAATCATGCTGTTTTCAGCTTGTGTTTGAAGGGCTAAGATGTATCTAAAAAAAATAATCTCCAAGTGATTTCGATGTATTTTTTCCTCAGTTTTCCGATGGTGCTATTAGTTTCTCAAAATTTTTCAATTCTAACCTCAAAAAAACATAAAACGTGTTATATCTCAAAAACTATATTTTTAATATTTGTTTTGACCTGCTAGATCGAAAGAGGAGGAAATTTTACTTTTTCTACATAGGGGTTTTTTGATTTTTTCGAGATATTATTCAAGAAATACAAGGCGCTAGGCCAGCCGGCGCGCGGCGGCATTTATTCATTCATTCGTTAATTATTTAACCACCGCTAGAGGGCTAGTAATTGCATTTAGATACCCGTAAGTAATTATGCAGCACGTAGGGCTTATATACGAGTGATGTGTAGCGTTGAAGTATTGGTTTTTTGGAAAACCGTTCAATATCTATACTATATTGTACTATACTGCGATTTATCTGTCTTTCACGACAAACTTACTGCTACCCCCCTTCAATTGATTTATCTTTTTTTTTTAAACAAACATGAGTTTTTCATTAAAATGTGTGAATCCTTTAGGAAGGAATGAACACTCTAATGAGTTAACAAATTTCCCAAAATCATTAGCACAATCATTTCCATCAATACCAGATGGAGCGAAAGTTTGTCTTACGTGCAAATTTTTGATTTATAATAAACGCAAATCGAGTGAATCTTTTCCGATATCAAAAAGAATTAAATCGGATTGTGATGATGATGACCACAAAGCTGCCATGGCAATATTTGAAAATTTAAGAAGTAAACTTTCTGAGACAAAGTCAAAAGATGAAAGAATGTTATTACTTTCCCTTGCCCCTAGATTTTGGTCTCGTAAAAATTTAATAGAAAGATTAGGTTGTACGGAATGGGAAGCAAGAACAATACTAACTGAAGCTACTGATGGAAATATTTTGACGGTACTGTTGAAAAATAAAGGAAAAGAGCTTTCTAATGAAACCAAAAATACGGTAAAAAACTTTTATGATCGTGACGATATCAGTAAATTATTGCCTGGAATGAAAGATTTTATTTCAATAAAACAAATTACTGGGGAACGCTTACACGTTCAAAAAAGATTACTTCTAGGTAATTTGAATGAAATTTATATTTTATTTAAAAATGAATATCCGGATGTTAAGATAGGCTATACGAAGTTCACACAATTAAAACCAAAACATTGTGTGTTGGCTGGAACAAGTAGCACACATAATGTATGCGTATGCGTACATCATGAAAATGTCAAACTAATGCTAGATGCAATTAATTTGAAACATTTGACAAAGGATAGTGATTCACCTTTAGAAAATTATAAAGATTGTATAAATAAAATTGTTTGTAGTCAACCATCGGATAAATGTTTCTTGGGTGACTGTTTGGATTGCGTAGCTAATTTTTCAAATCTTCAAAAAATTTTGATGAAAAGTTTTAAAAATCATGGCATTCAAGAAATTAAATATGAATCATGGAAGCAAACGGATCGCTGCTCAATAATATTTGAAACGATAAAAGTTTCTAGCTTTCTTGAAATATTGAAAGACAAATTGATTAAATTAAAAACGCACGATTTTTTTGCTAAACAACAAGCACTGTTTATCAGAAATTTAAAAGAAAATCTTGAAGATGGAGAGATAGTAATTAGTTTTGATTTTGCTGAAATATACGCTTTTTAAACTCTCAACTTACAGAAGCATCACTAGATAAAAAGAATGATATGGATAACAAAAAGAAGAAAACACATGTAAGAAAACCAAAATTTAGTTTGAACTAATTATATACACATTTATGTATATGTAGACACGCAGACTTATATTTTTTTAATATAAATAAACTATATTAATAATAATAAACTTGTTTATATATCTAAATAAGTTTTATTATTAATATGCGAATATTTAATTATTTTATGTTTAACCTCTTATTAATTAATAATACTAATAGTTTTATTGTGTTACACAGGTAGAATTTAGTGAAACTAAGGGCAGTATTGAAAACATCTCCACCTCGAGTATGTATAGGACAGAAAAGACAGAAAAGGTACCAACCAACAGTTCCTTTGTAAAATCAAATGAAAAGTGTAAAAAACGAAAACTTGGACCTCCATTAAAAGAAGTAATAACCTCACAGAAGAAGAATAAAACCAATGCTAAAGTAAGTAGTAATGTGTAATAATAAGATCTATACGTGCTGATATTTATTAAATACACGTACAACATTAAATTTTATTTTTAATATGAACATATGTAATTATTTAGTTTTTAAAAATTAGTAGTAGTAATTACTTGTATTTTACAGGAAAATGTTGAAACTAATAATGGATCTAACAGTAATATTGAGAACATACCTTTATCAATTAGTCTCTACAAATCAGATAACGAAGAATATAACAGTTCCGCTGCAAACTTTACTGCGAAAGCAAATACAAAAACTCCCTTGACAAAAACCGGTGTCAAAGTATGTACAAAAAATAAATCAAATTGTATTGCATGTTAAATAAGATTTTATAATAGAACATTAAGTTTCTACTTCCTATACATAAAAATTTTAATATTGTTATTTAATACACTGTTGTAGATTATTTCATCCGTACCTGTACATGGTGAGAAAATTTGTATAGAGAAAAATAATAAATTGAATCAAGAAATAAGAAAATTAAAAGAAGATAATAGAAATTTGAAGCATAACTATGAAAAACTGGAAAAAAAATATTCTTTCTCCAAAAAAGAAATCAAAACTTTAAAAGAAGAAAATGAAATCTTCAAAAAAATGAATCTAAACTTGCAGATAAATGTTATAGAATTATTCAAAGAGCAGAAACGTAAGTATTAATTTATTTTTTATTATATGTATATATACTTTTGTTAATATACACATACATATATATTTCATTATTATTTTATTATATTTATTTAATAAAGCTGTCAGTAAAATGACTATTCCGCGTATAAACATTCGAATGGAGCTGAATTTGAGACATTACATAAATGGACAATTCGAAGTTTATGGACAAAAATGCATATATTACATTTCAATCTATGACGTTGTTCAGGGTACCTGTAATTTTTGTAAAAAAAATATCAAATGTTTGTATAGATTATATTTATGCTTTGATACATTTTATTGAATGCTGCATATGAATACTTGGCAGAGTGTGATGGTGCATTATTATTAACAGCATGTTTTCTTGACATTTTTTATTTTTAATAGCTTTCTTTTATAATCTCTTTTATAACTAAAAATCTTAATCACATTAGGTTCACAGAAACTTGATAGTTGATAATACATATTAAACTTTTGCTGTTTATTTTTTAACAATGCTGATGTACAAAAATATATTAATTAAATATCTTCTTTTCGCAGTTATCGAAACGCAACAAGAAGGTGCAAGTATTTCTAGTATACGTACTAAGGATAATTTTGTTCCCGTTGGTTATTATAAGAAATCAGAAGATAAGGTAATTCCTTTTTCAGTATTAATTTGAAGATTTTTTACACATTTTAGATTTTATTTAAATTTATATTTGTAATATTATTGACAAATTCTTTTTCAGTATCACATTGGAAATAACGTTTGGCTTGATGCTGTTCAATTCAATAACGTTATGTTGCACTCTAAAACGCCTAAAAAATGCGTTGGCAACATTCTTATTACGTTATTTGATTTACGTATACTACTCAGTAGTACAGTATCAGGAAAAGTGAGTAATCGTAGTTTAGGCAAAATGAAAAATAAGAAATAACAGAATCAGTTTACAGAATATAAAAAACTTGATCCGTCGAAATTGACTACCACTAAAGGTAAGTCGAATAAAATTTATACTTATGAATCAAAAAATATATGTAATGTTAAAGAATCTAATCTAATAAAGTATAATATAAATCATGTCTTTTTAATAGAATTTTATAGCTACTGGCTAAATGAAGTTTATTTAAATAAACCAAACGTATCTGAAAGTATGCATTTTGTGGAGCTTACTTCATTCAGTGATTATGTTTCGAGTGAAATTGCATACTTGAAACGTAGAAGTCAAAAAAAAGGTTTGACTTTTTTTAACAACTTCTATGTATCTAATAAATTATTATTATTCTAAAAGGAATTTTCTTTAACAGGTCAAAAGCATTAGCAATTAGCAGAGAAGAAAATCAAGAGGAAACTGATGAAGAAAAAGAAAATTTGAAAAGTGGTAGCGAAATAGACAAAGAAGATGAAGAGCCAATCAAAAAGGGAGAAAATATTAAAAATGGTAATGAAGAAGAAGAACATAGACATGAAACCAAAAAAAAAGAAGGTGCTATTGGAAGTGATAACGAAAAAGAGAAGGAAAGTGAAGATGAAACCCAATTCGATCCAAGTGAGATCGAAAAAGAAGGTGCTATTGGAAGTTATAATGAAAAAGAGAAGGAAAGTGAAGATGAAACTCAATTCGATCCAAGTGAGATCGAAAAAGAAGGTGCTATTGGAAGTGATTTAGAGAGTTGGAAAAGTGAAGATGAAACTCAATTCGATCCAAGTGATTTAGAAAGTTGGAAAAGTGAAGATCTCTTCTCAGATCTTGAATAATTTATAACCTAAGTAAAAATAAAAAAATTGATTTAAAGAAAGTATTAAGTATATATAATTTATTATATTGAAGTTGTATGTAAGAGTTAACACAATAAAATAATTGTTTTGTAACATAATCAACGAATATTTTTTAAAAGATAGACTTACAATTAAATGTAATTAAAATACAATTAAATTTAATACATTTTAATGTACATGAATAAACTTCGTACATTCATGTACATTAAAATGTATTAAATTTAATTGTATTTTAATTGACCTCAATTGCACTTTAAAAAACTTCTATGAATATTCTATTGAAAGCAATAGATCTTGATCTAAAAGTTTATTGAAATCAATTAATTATGCTTTGATTTCAATTGCATTTAATATGCTTTAATTTAAATTTTTCAATAGACATTAATTGCATTTTTATTTACCTTTTTCTTTTCAATAAATTTCAATAGTCATTTTGCTAATTAAGCTCTACATTTCAAATCAATTGAAAATTTTTTAATTGATTTCAATTGACTATTTTTAGCAGGGACAGACCTGAGGAACGACCGCGCTACATATACATTGAAATGAGTGCCCGAGAATTTGAAGTATTTATTGCAATTTTAAATGGCTTTTATATTCGCTCAAATTAAATAACAACATTCCATTTCGTTATATCATGTTGCAAAAAAAGTTTCATGTAAAAAGATTTTCTGGTATGCAAGATATTAAATAGTGAAAAATTTTATGTCATGTTTCATTTTCACAATTCTCCATTCGATCGCAGTTTTCTTCCCACTTCCGGTTTCCTGTTTCAGTGTTGTGTTATATACACACACACACACACACACACACACGCACACACGCACGCACGCACGCATATAAACATACTTTCTAATATACGCATTATTCCGTATACAACCATCATTTACAGGTTATATATTCAATCAAGACTTTTTACATCATTGAAATTCGATAGATATTTTAAATGGACTTGGTATATCTCAGATATATTTTCAGATAAGTAGCAAACTATCATTATAAAATAAAAAAAATAATGTTATTAATATAAGTATTGTTACTTTGTGAAATCTTTTTTTTTTGTTATTACAGAGATATCAGAACAAGGATAATTGACAAGTTGATCATGATTAAATAGTATGTAACATAGAAGAGTTCAAAATTATTATTATGCATTTTAAGGCCACCAAAAGATTATATTTAAGTCTGTCAAAGCACGCAACCTCCTGTAGTAGAAAAAATATAAATACTGTTGCTGATAATATTCCTCTAGCAGAGCCTCGTTCTACTTTATGGTGTTTTAATTGTGGAAAGCCCTATGATTTCTAAAGGTAAACTAGCATTATTAAAATCCGGAAATAGTGATATATAAGATTTTCTCAGATTATTAAAAGTGCATCATGCTCAAGTACTCTTCAATTTTACATTTTACATAAATTCTTTCAGATTCAGGCTTCGTTCCATTTTCTGCTTAAAGTTTCACATATATTCAGATAAGTAGCAAACTTTGATTATAAAATAAAAAAAATAATGTTATTAATCTAATATAAGTATTGTTACTTTGTGAAATCTTTTTTTTTTATTATTACAGAGTTATATCAGAACAAGGACAATTGACAAGTAGATCATGATTAAATAGTTTGTAACATTATAGAAGAGTTCAGGAGTTGAACATATATTATTATAGCATTCTTTACAAATTTTTCATGTTTGATGGTGTGAATCAAAATCTCATTATTATTATGCATTAAGGCCGCCAAAAGATTATGTACAAGTCTGTCAAAGCACGCAACCTGTAGTAAAAAAAATAGAAATACTGTTACAGATAATATTCATCTAGCAGAGCCTCGTTCTACTTTATGGTGTTTTAATCATGGATGCTTTAACTGGCCCTATGATTTCTAAAGGTAATCTAGCATTATTAAAACCCGGAAATAGTGAGATATAAAATTTTCTCAGATTATTAAAAGTGCATCATGCTCAAGTATTTTTTAATTTACAGTACATTAATTCTTCCAGATTCAGGCCTCATTTTTAATTTTTTGCTTAAAGTTCAAATACTGCTTGAAAAAGATATTAACATAAAAACACACTAACAATTGATGAAGTTCATTGCATATCAATGCGTCAAAGAATGGATAAAACCATGAATTTTAATAATAGTGACATTAAGTAGTGACATTAACCTACAACTAAGATGTTTTGACGGTATTGCACAGGAAGTGCAAAAAAAGTATTATGAATATAAAAGAAATTAGTTTTATTAGAATACAAGTTTTCAAAAATTAGTTCTTCAAAATAAAATTAGAAAATTGTGATTTTAATAGAAGGGATCATCTACCTAGTTGGAAATAATATTAGAGCTGGTGAAGTTTTTTGAAGATTCATGTAACAAGCTCAGCCTATGATTTTTTTGGAGGGATTGTTGGAAACTCTATAATAACAAATAACGTAGTGATATGCTCAATACATTGCAAAGCTAATGTTGTTTGGCCATATGTTGGTGGTAGAAAAACCTACTTTTGCATATTATACAACTGCCTGAGGAAATGGAAATCTACAAGTGTCATCTATAAGAAAATAATGTAGAAACATCCTGATTTCATTCTCCAATTCGTATACATTCAATAGATCTTCAAAATGTGATAAAAGCTGTTGGGAGATACAACTAAGATGTTTTAGACGGTATTGCACAGAAAGTGAAAGAATTAGTTTGAAATTATAATTTTATTTTATTGATTACAATATGGATGAGTATTTTGTGAAAAAATTTTGTATGAGCTGCTGCTACGGAAATTGTAGTTGGCATGAAAACTAAACTTTTTGTCAACTTTGAGTTTCAAGTTTTATAAAAGCTAGAGGATCAAGTGATATCAGAAATTTAAATTTAAATTTTGAAAACTGGGCTGTCGTAAAAGCAGCATTGACAGCTGGCGTATACCCAAATAAAATTGTGTATAGACAAGAAATACACCCAGCTCAGAACCCAGTATGTATTAAGGAGGTACGGAGTATTTTGTCAATCATCAAAAAAACAAGCAGCAATGGTTACTCGTAAAGAACTGACTATATGACTGTGTTCAGAGCTTTTCAAATTTGATAAAATTAAAGAACAAAATTTGTATCTGCTACTGTTATGAAAATAGTAGGTGACACAAGAACTCAACTTCTTGGCAAACTTTGAGCTTCAAGTTTTCTAAATACTCGTATGGGCCGGAGCATATTTTCTTTATATCTTTAAATAAATAAATCTGTAATATAATGTAAATATAATTGAGTCTATTCTCACTTTCACATAAAACACATAGTGCTCAGATTCAAATCAACTTTTAAAGAAAGCAAAAGATGTGCTGACATGTAGATCGAAGTATGTACATTAGAACTTTTGTTTCTGTCAGAAAGTTATGCTATAAGCATTTTTATGAAGCATTTGCCCATAGTGATACTGGTTTGGTAACATGCATTCTGGAGTTTGGATTGCATGCATAACATATTCTACATTTATCTCTGTATAAGTATCTATAAAAATAAAAAAATTTATATTTTCATATGACTTTACAATTAATAGTATTGTTAATTGTTAATTTATCATCATACCTAAAAAAAAAATACACGTTTGATATTATTTCAAAAAATTTTACTAATGTAATCATTTTATCAAGCTTCTTAAAAAACATTCAAATTTAAAACTTTTTTGAATAACTATACTACCATTTAATAATGTTATTAATAATATACTATAACAAATCTCATAATGCAGTTTTCACATACTATGTAATTATTTATTATTTTCTCTTATAAAGTTGTGGAATCTATCTAAAAAAACTTTTTACAAAAGTTTAAACTAAGGCAAGTATTAGTCTTTCCCTCCCTCCCTCCCTCTCGCCACATCCCTCTCCACCTGTCTCTCAGGCTCTCTCTCTCTTTCACTTCCCCCTCTCTCTCTCCCTCTCACCGTCCCTCTCAATATCCGTTCAAACTGAGTACGAAATTCTTTAAATGAGAGCTTAAATATTTTCTCAAAATAATCAACACGTTCTTTAAAAAACTATTTTTTTTAAGTATATTCTAACAACACAATTTGTCTATAGCCCTTTTATTTCTAATCTCATCTATTCAACAACCACTCTCTACAAATGGTAATACTTTTTTCATGACTGTACGAATAATAACATTGTTAATAAAACTTTCTACGAAAGTATAAAATAAGGCAAGTATAGAAGTTTTTTAGTCTATAAAATAATAATATTTATGATTTTTTAAAAGAAATCAAATAAATACTAGTGAAAAAGTCTTTTATTTCTTTGAGTCAATGTATGCTGATGCTGAACAAATTATATGTTACTAAATACATTCAAATTATTCACTGCTAATCAAACAAACGAAAGTTGTGAAATCAATTATCGATAGTCAAGTAATGCAAACAACTCTCCGAAACAACTGTATATGACTATTCTCAGAAATGTATTCGAATTTGTTCAAATTTCTATAAAAATTAAACACAAGAAAGTACTGAAATCAATTAATTGTAGTCAAGTACCGGCCATAAGAACTTTTCGTACCTCGCGTGTAAAATTACATTTTACGCCCACGTTGTAACTTCAAAATTATTCAGCCATCGGGTATAAAGTACTACATAACGCCCAAGAGGCCCAATAGCTCACACACTCCTACAAAACTTTATAGTACCTACGTACTTTATGCCCGAAAATTATTTTAATTATATAACTATAATGCCTTCTTTTTATTTCTAAAATTCATAAGAATTTTTTCAGGTATTCACGAAAAGTCAAAGCCTATATAAAAAAATTACATAGTTACCAACACATCACTATTTTTCAGTATTCCTTCTCAATTTTGAACTTTCTATAATATTACACATCTTGGAAGGACAAGAGAAGTCTAGAGCTGCTCTAGCGGGGGTGGTCCTCCGATCTCCCATACATACTTGGCGGGCCCGAGGGTTTGCAGTTCAAGGTGTAAGGCATGGTCATTTTCATATAAATATTCATAGGTTTAAAGATAAAATGTATAAATGGGTTGCTTCTACATATTAACTACTGATCTATGAATCTATCACTCTGTTTCTAAATAGATAGTACACACCCGCGTGAAAATATCATATGAGATGTCATATGAGATCTCATAATATATAAAATTGCATATGACACCACATATAATATCTCATACGAGATATGCGCTGTCTGAAATTCTCATATGAGATCTTATATGATATTTACACGGGGGAAAAGGATATAACATATGCTGCTTATAAACCGCTTAGTAAAATGTAAAGGACTTTTGAGCAGGCTATAAATTTATATGAATTTTTTATTTTATTCTCATTTAAAAAGAACGACGGACACAAGGAAAAATATGTTTAGTAATCTAATATAAATCATGATTCTGTACATGTACGGATATGTTGTACTTAACGGCATCAATTAAAAATTAGAGCCAATGTAATTATTTATGGTGGACTTATAGATATAAATATTGTTAATGAATTTATGCAAAAATTTAGTAATCTAGATTTAAGTAGCCCACGTAACTGCAAACCGTCGGGCCCGCCAAGTATGTATGGGAGATCGGAGGACCACCTCCGCTAGAGCAGCTCTAGACTTCTCTTGTCCTTCCAAGATGTGTAATATTATAGAAAGTTCAAAATTGAGAAGGAATACTGAAAAATAGTGATGTGTTGGTAACTATGTAATTTTTTTATATAGGCTTTGACTTTTCGTGAATACCTGAAAAAATTCTTATGAATTTTAGAAATAAAAGGAAGGCATTATAGTTATATAATTAAAATAATTTTCGGGCATAAAGTACGTAGGTACTATAAAGTTTTGTAGGAGTGTGTGAGCTATTGGGCCTCTTGGGCGTTATGTAGTACTTTATACCCGATGGCTGAATAATTTTGAAGTTACAACGTGGTCGTAAAATGTAATTTTACACGGGAGGTACGAAAAGTTCTTATGGCCGGTATTTGACTACAATTAATTGATTTCAGTACTTTCTTGTGTTTAATTTGCATAGAAATTTGAACAAATTCGAATACATTTCTGAGAATAGTCATATACAGTTGTTTCGGAGAGTTGTTTGCATTACTTGACTATCGATAATTGATTTCATAACTTTCGTTTGTTTGATTAGCAGTGAATAATTTGAATGTATTTAGTAACATATAATTTGTTCAGCATCAGCATACATTGCCTCAAAGAAGTAAAAGACTTTTTCACTAGTATTTATTTGATTTCTTTTAAAAAATCATAAATATTATTATTTTATAGACTAAAAAACTTCTATACTTGCCTTATTTTATACTTTCGTAGAAAGTTTTATTAACAATGTTATTATTCGTACAGTCATGAAATTCATTTTAGCATGAATATGAAAGGTGTACTTAAGGAGTGATTGACTCCGGAAAATTACGATTGTACTTGTACAATACACTAATAGCGTTTATATTTACTTGTATAAATTATTATTAATTAAGATTCCATTATTATTTATGAATTAATGTATCGATTACTTTAAGAACCTTTTGATCGCTGCTTTTTTTTACATACGTGCACGTGTACTTTTTTTCCACCTGTACCGTTGTTCAATGTATATCGTTTTTCCCAACCAGCACGTCGTGCTGTTTTTAAATAAAGACTGTTTTCTTTACATCTACCTTTTATTTTATTTCATTTACCTCTACGAAATATATATATGCCTTTGACTATTTTTGTATCAACGTTTATGAATAATAGGTTATACCTTGTTACTGTAATTTTCATTAACAATTTCGTAATTCTTGGGAGTCGTATTAGATTGCGATGCGATTGGTATAAGTAAATTACTTTATTGAGTAACCGAATTAGTAATTATTTAGTATTATTTATAGAATTTGAGCCAGCCCTTGCTAATGAGACTAATTAATAACTCACACCCCTGCATAATCTTGAGCCACTCAAAACCGGCCTCTAACCTTTCCGCGAGTTTGTCCTCCGCTATCGATGCAGCCTACGAATTTCAGCAGCCACGCGCACTTGAGTCATCTGCAGCGGTGAAACACGCTGCGTCGGAACTTCCCTTTCCGCGCGTAACTATCCGCCGGATTCCGTTGACGGTGCGGATTCTCTTGGCCGACGACTGTCTGGCGCCAAGATGGTGTTGCTACCGCCCCGTTTTTTTTTTTTTTTGCGTGGGAGTACTTGCTGACTGCAGCCCGATTCCTTGCCTATAAAGGTAGCCTGGAGTAGCCTCGGAATTGTTAGTAATCAGGGAGATCTCTGGAAGCTTTGCTGGATTTCCTATCCTCGTTACTGCCGGACCGTTGGCGAGATGGGCGAATATACAGGTTAGCACTTATTTTCTTCTGCAATTTGATTTCCTTTTAACCTCCATTTTCGTTTTGCTCGTTCTTAATTCTATTACATGTTTCCTTATTCGCGATTCTATTCTGTGTTCTAGCGTCGGGCTCAAGCACTGGGTCCTCGCGGTCTTGGTGCGCGGGGCGGCTACTGGGGTCCGCTACAATCCAGGGGCCTTGTGCGGAACGAGCTAAGTCACTGCACGACTTCCTTCCGTAACGGACCTGGTCGTCAAGCCCGGCGTCCGCCGCCTACCAGGGGTGGACGGGGCCGCGGTGGTTTCCATTCGGCGCCTTCCCGTGCTATGAACTTGGGATGTGACGAACCTGCTTCTCTGCCTAACTGGGAGACGCACTCCTGTGTTTTGGGTTCTTATCAGCCCGATCGGCGGGCACTTTCATGCGCCATTGAGTCGGAGTGGCCGATGGGACCCGATGGTCCTGTTCGTCCACCCGGTGCGTCGACACCTCCATGCGCTATGCATTCCGGGTGGCCAACGGGAACCGATGGTTCGGTTCGTTCACCCATTGCCCGACCATCCCCAGGTGCCATGCAATCCGAGCACCTGACGGAAGCCGAGGGCTTGACTCGTCCACATGGTCGGCGGTCGTCGTCGTGCACTACGGATTGCCAGGGTCCGATGAGGGCTGGTGGTTCGGTTCGTCCTCCTAGTCGGCGGATGCTTTCGCCCGAGCGGACTGGCTTCGTAGCTGTGGACATGCGGGACCGGGAACAGGAACAGGCTATATTTCGCCGGGCGCTGGAGGCCAGGTGGCGAAGGGATGGACAGCCTGCCACCTACGAGGAGGTGGTCAGTTACGTGCGGACTCCTTCGCCCTCACGCCCAGGCGAGCGGCAAGCTGAGGCTGAGGTTCAGCCCTGGCGTTCTCCGACGCGAATTTTGAGTCCAGAGCCGGATCAGTGCACCGATGGCCCGTCACAGGGGAGCTGCATATTGACGATCCTCTGCTGGATCCTCGAGCGCCAGTAGCAGGGGGCGTTCTCCTGCCCCTTCTGTAGTGGCTGACACCGAGCCAGTCAATAGGGGACCTGTGGCGCGTCAAGGTATCGGGCGTGGTCGTCTTTTTCAAGTTTCACAGTTACTCTGTACATGTCGTTGCATACCCAGTCCTTTTTTATTTTACAATATAATACAATTTTACCTACACGATGTTTGTTTTTATTTCCGTGCCTGTCCTAAAAATAATTCCTCTAACCTTCCTTCCCATAATGAGAGAATCCTTTTCGGCGCATGTGGTTCCTTTATGCATAATGGAGGGTATCGGTATTCTTTTATCACGGTGGAGGTCGGATATCTCGCACATTTTTTCTATTTCGCGATGTATCCGTTCCAGGGTTAAGAATTCGCGCGGTCAGTCGAGTTGTATATTCTCCGTTCTTTATTTCGAATTTTGCTCTTTAGTTGCACGGCGGTGAGTGTGCGCTTTACATTTGTGCTGACGTTTGATTTAACTTAATACGCGGCCTTCCACAGTTTAGTTTACGTTTACATAATACGTGCCTCGCTTAGTTTCCGATTATGACTCATTTGTCACGAGCCCAACATGCTCAATTGTCATCTCCAAAATCTGCCGTGTGTACCTGCTTACTATTTTCTAAGGATTTGGTATTAGCTTAAGCAAATCATTCCAACGATTACTATTATATTATTAATAAATGGGTTTCCTTTTCCTCTTCTGACTATCCCCGTGCATATTATAAATGCCTTACGCATTTACCAGGCGCGGGCCTATGATTTCCTCGTGCAACAACTCAATCGATTTAATCACTCATACACAGATCTCTCATGAGATAGCTGGTTGATAAAAGCAATTCACTATATTATGTCGCTTATTCTGGCCAGGAATTCTTTAGATAATGAGCAGACGTGCGGTTCGCTGCATAACCCGCGTTCTATCGTATATGCGTTAGCGTGCCCCACCATGGCCCTGACCGCGACGTGGGAGAGATGCCGCAAGCAAGCTGGCGTTTCCTCTCCACATCACGTGACCGTTGGGCTCAAAGCTGCTCAGCGCCGAGATACGACTTGCGTCGTTGCACTTACTTTTTTTTTTGCAGCCAATTCAGAGCTTCTCTCCCTTTTTTTTTTTTTTTCTTCTTTCTTTTCTAGTTCCGCGACTCACATCTGCGGATCCCTTTCGCCGAGTTCCTGCCGCGACTCCACTCCGTAAACGAACTTCCTCCCTTTACGAGTACTCGAGTTGCTAGTTCGATACAATACAAGGGAGCTGACCTTCGAAAGGTCAGGGAGATGGCGCGTGCGGGAATCGATGATCGGGCCATCGCTCTGTGTCTGCGGGAAGGTAGGGTCCCTGCACCTGCTTCTTCATACGTTGTATATAGGTTTTAGCGAATTCGGCCCGACTACTCATTTTTAATGCGTGACTTATACGTCTGTTTATTTTTACGATTAAGAGGTAAATTACTTTTCTCGCTTGCTATCATGGAATTTGATGAGTTTGTTTCCATTCCTTTTTCCTGTTTTTTTTTTTCGGAAATCATATTTCTGCGCCGTAACCTAAAAATTTGCTTCCTGTTTCCCCGTTTGTATTTTCGTTAGAATCATTTGCTTGTGTGAATGATTTGTTATGACTAAAGCGTAACCTACTCTTTCTCTCCTTTTTTTCTAAATTTTGACACATACAATTATTATTGGTATTTTAACGACACTCATTGCCGGCGCTAAAGATATTTATTATTTCCTATTTAAAAATTGTATATTTGACATATCTTTGCACGTGTAATGTGCCCCTTTTTTGACTTGGGCGCGCGAATTCCTCGCGATTGGCTTGTTGTTTCCCTCTTTTTCTTTAGAAGAACGTACGAGATATCGATCTTCACACGCGCGGCGTCTGAGGGACCGCGGAAAAATTTTCGTTCTTGTTTCCGGCACGTATGTAATATGCACGCCCGTCGTCTGAGGGGCCGCGGTTAATTTTCGTGCTCGACCATCCCTCCCGAAGCGATATTTACTCGCTTCTCGAAAGCTCGCGATCCTCTATCTCTTTGGGTAGCTCGTAACTTCTTTTTAGGAGATTGAGGTGTACCGTCCGCGTTTGTTCCCCCTTTTGCATTTTGCCGTTATGTGTGTTGTAATTGATTTCGATGATTTCGAATGGCCCTACGTACTCCCGGTCCATTTTGCCGTGTTTGGGGTTTTTCATGAGATATACCATTTCCCCTTCGCGGAAGTGATGGAGGTTTTGCTTCTGGTCGAAGTAAAATTTGTATTTATATTCCGCTTGGGCCAAGTTCATGGCCGCCAATGTTCTCAGCTGTGCTAACGATTGTGTAGCGTCGGCTAGATATTCGCTATAGGTTAGTAGTTCCTCTTGTGGGGGGAAACTAGAGGGGGTTCGGGTCCGGTCTCCAAATACTACCTCGTGCGGGCTATAACCTAATGCTTCATGTACCGTGGCATTATACGAGTGTTGCGCTAGTGGCAATAACTCGTCCCAATTCTCGTATGCGTTCAGGTACATTTTCAAATACTCGTTGAGTGTGTGGTGCATTCTCTCGATTCCCCCATTTGACTGCGGGTGGTAAGCTGTAGTGCAGAATTTATTTATCTTAAAGGCTTTCGCAAATTCGTTCATCATCTTGTTCACAAAGTGGGTTCCTTGGTCGGATATAATAACTGCTGGGGCCCCGAAGTAGCTGATTAGTTTCTCCGTCAGCACGCGAGTCACTTCTCCCGCCATAGCTTGCTCGGTTGGCGCGAGTATGCAGTATTTATTGAAATTGTCTTGTATTGTCAGAATGTATTGGTTATCTAGTTTAGTCACCTCCTTCGGCCCCACACAGTCTATTGAAATTTTGCTGAACGGTTTTGAGGGTGTGTCGCTTATTATCATCGGAAGCCGTGTCTTTACCCGGACGAGTTTGTCGGTTTGGCAGTCCGGGCAGGCCCGTACGAACTGTCGCACATCCGATTGCATATTCCTCCAGTAATACTCGTGGGCCAGTCTATCATAGGTTTTAGTTATCCGCTTATGACCACCTATAGCCGATTCGTGATATTCTTTAATGATCTGGTAACGCTCCTCCACTTTTGGTACTGGGAGGTTATTTTTAAAGAAGACTATCGTGATATCGATCCCTTTGAACGTTTGATTATATTGCTCGATAAGAAAACTCCAATCGGCCAAAGTTAGTACGGCTAAGTCCCTGATAATGCCTATGGATCTTATCTCGAACTGTAGGACCAACTGTTTTAACGTGCGAATACATTGCCTTATATCGGGTCGCATGGCTTTACTATCTATGTGTGTTTTGACAAACACTCCCAATATTCGACCTCTACTTGTCTCCGTAAGGCGTATTTTTCCTATGGCCTGCGGTGACCCTCTTAGGTCATCTTCCGAGATGTATCGTCGCTCTAGAAGGGCCTGTAGTACCTCCGTTTCGAAATATAACTCCGTTGGTATTAAGTAAACTAAATTTTCCTTGTACGTGAATGGTTGCTCATCCAGTAGTTGTACGTGTGTAAATGTCCCCTCGCTGGCCCTGTCTATTAGCCATGGGGGCAGTATGTGTGATGGTCGTGCTTCGGCTACTAGGTATTGGGTCATTAATCCAGTGCAGTGCGCGGAAGTTGGGAGTGCCTCCTCTATATGGGTCTCGTCCATGGCTCCGACGGACGTTCTATTGCGTTCAAGCTGATCGGAGGTATTTTCCGTTGTAGGGAGATATGGCGTGTAGTGGACCCCTGTTAGGTTTATGTGTGCGAATTCGGGACTTTCGTTTGCCTTATAGTGGAGGAACCTCACCCGCTCGTTTACGTGGAAATGTACGCATACGTTCTGCTTGTATTCCTGTGAGAATATGTAAATGCAGTCTCCATCAGCATACTCGTTGATGTCTGATAGAATACGACAGGCCTCCAGGGGGTTTCTACAGGATGCCAGAGCCGAACTCTCTAATAACCTTGCTCGTATTTCTCCCGGGGATGTATCTAATCGCAGTGCTTTAATCAGGGAGAAAAAAAGGCAGTTCCCGTGCGGAGAACTCGGGATGTCCTTATCTTAGGTGAGGGGTAGGTCCGGCTGTGCGCATTGCTACTCTTCCGTGTATACGTAGAACCCCTGTATTGACGTCGACGGGGGGCCTTCGTTGCTGACTTCCATAAGGCTGGCGACCCCTCGGCTCGCGTTCCCTTCCTTTTCGCGGTGGTTTGACGGCGGATCGCCGTCCCAAGAGTCGCTCGCTAGTTACTCCTCGTTGGTAGCCTTCGCAGGACTTGGCCCGCCTGATCCAGTTCGCTGGTCCAGTGACGGATTATTTCCCTTGGGAGGAGAAGTTTCCGGCTCGCTACCAGTAAGAAGTCCGGTTTCCGATTCTTCGACCGGGTTCATGGTTCCGGGGGTGTTACACCTTTGGTCAATGCCCTCGGCCCGTGTGCCGGGATTCGTTTTAATCGATTCCGAGGCCGCGCCGTCATCGTTTATGCTTTTCATGCTGATATCTCCATCATTTATCGGGGTGACATGATATTACCCCTGGCGTGAATCGTACCCTGCGTGCGTCGGCGTCACCTCTAGATCCTCGGTGTAGGATGGCATTCCCGTAGCAGGCGCCACGTCATCTTCGCTTTCTGGTTGAATCTCCCGTCTTTCGCCCGCGGGACTAGCGTTTTGTATTGGCGAGATCGCTGCTGAACTTTCGTCCCATGTCAGGCGTGAATCCTGAGCTGTCGGTCCCTGATGGGGTGTAGAGTTGCCCTGGGGTCCGGCGTCCGCCTCCGGATGAGCGGGTGTTTCCCATATGTCTATACGGAACCCTGATCGGCCGTTATTCTCTCTTTCCTCTATTTCCACCATGAACTTTACTATTGCCCCTCTTTTAACGGAACTGTCTAGCAACTGGCGCAGCCTGTCTTTTACGGACTCGCTCGCGAGGCCTATATTTTGCAAACCCAACGTGTCTTCGAGAAGGAGTTCATTCCCCTCGTTGCTTTTTTGGGCGGCCTTGGGTCCCGATTTTCCAATATCCAATTCCTGTCTTCCGGTCAGACCAGCCATTGGTGTGCCGGGATATTTCGCGTCTAAGCGCGGAATGTTTGAGATCTTACTATTACTTAATGACCGTGGCCCCAATCCTATTGACGTGGGGTTGGATTCCGCTTCGATGGATTCCCTCAGTATCTCGTCTATCCGTTCCCACTCTGATTTGGGCAGGTGATATCTGTAGTTCGATATCTTCGTCAGATTGACATTAGTCAATATGCTTTCGATTTCTATGTTGTTGTGATAAGACAGCGTGTACACCTGTT
This sequence comes from Torymus aiolomorphi, assembly GCA_036365515.1. NCBI lineage: Eukaryota > Metazoa > Arthropoda > Insecta > Hymenoptera > Torymidae > Torymus > Torymus aiolomorphi. Next base: position 130,374,350 of record CM070876.1, read on the forward strand.
TATTGTCGTCTGATTCTGTAAGCCAGTGCACGCGCAACTGGCCTCTTGATTTGAGTATGTCGCGGTTTAACGAACAGAGCCAAAAGCCGTCGTCAACATTACGTACAGCGAGAAATTCTCCTTTTTTGTATAAGATCGGGGATTCAGTTTCCTTTTGATTTTCCCTTTCCTTTTGGCTTAATGCTTCGGGATTTCTTCTTGGAAGCAGAACAATTGGCATGCCTTGCTGACCACTTGATTCACCTGGTAATGAGATCCCGTTAAGATTTGTTTCACTTGCTGGTGTGCTATCAGTAGTTTCGCCGTACAGGGTCATTGCCCGTATATAAGCGGTTGGGCCCGCGGGGCGTCTGGGATTGGCCTGGCGGCTGAGGTTCCATCTCGCATGTTACGCTCCTTCCTTAAGTATGCTAGCTCTTTATTCTCCTCCGCCTGAGCTATTACTGAATTTCTGTCCGGTTCTGTACCTTGAGGGATCTTCCGACATACGGGAAGCCTGCAGCCTGCTCTTCCTTCACTTTGTCTTCGGTATCTCCGCCTTTTCAGCCCTCGAGTCCTTGTTTCCGTATCCGAGCCCTCTCGATAATCCGGGTCCGTTGACGAGCCTTCCCATTCATCTGAGTCTGTTGAGGAGTCTAAGTTGGATATCTTTTTCTCCCGTAGATCACCGGAGCTTTCCCCGCTACCCGACATTTGGGCGCCGTTTTCGCCGCGATCTCTTTTGGCATGCCTTGTGGTAGATCTTGTTGCGTACAATATGCTGGCCGGGGGATCGTATTCGTTGTAGTTGTCTTCTTTCTCTTGTCTTCCCGCTAATTCGTAGAGTTTTACCCGGGGTTGATCCGGATTTTCTTCTCCCTCCTGTATGATTGGGTCCCTGGATAGAGCATTTGCGTTGCAGTTTCGCGGTCCTGGTCTGTAAATAACTTCGAAGTCGTAGCCGCACAGTTCCGCCTTCAGCCGGTTGAACCATAAGTCCGGCTTCTTGGTGTTATGAAAATGCTTCAGCGGCTCGTGGTCTGTAATAACCGTGAATTTTCGACCGTATAAGAAGGGCCTAAATTGTTCTTTCGCAAAAACAATAGCAAGGAGCTCTCGATCGTATGTCGAATAACGTAGCTCTGGTCCCCTTAGACAACGAGAGGTATACTGGCAGGCATGGTCTTTTCCTATTTCACCTTGTCCTAGTATGGCTCCTAGGGCAAAGTCGCTTGGGTCGGTTGTTATGATAAATTCCTTTGATAGATCGGGCACCATCAAGACGGGCTTGCTGAAGAGCGCATTTTTTATTTTTTCGAACACCTGTTGCTCGGCTTCCCCCCATATAAACGGCTGCTTGCCCATATAATCGCGTTCTCTTAACAGATTTGATAGGGGCCAGGCTATTTTTGCGAATCCTTCTACGAATCGGCGGTAATATCCTGCTAACCCTAGGAACTGTTTGATTTTCTTTTTGCTTGTAGGGACGGGAAAATTGCGTACTGCTTCGATCTTCTTCGGATCTGGTCGTATTTTCCCGTTGTCGGCAATGTGACCCAGAAAGCTAGCCTCCCGTTGCAAGAATTGGCATTTACTTGGCTCTATAGTGAGGTTGGCGTCGTCTAGTCTTCTCATAAGTCGCCTAACTTTCTTCCCGTGCTCCTCTAAATCCGTCGCGAAGACTATTATATCGTCTAGATAGACGTATAATTCTACCCCCTGTAGTCCACTCAATACGAGGTCCATTAGGCCCTGAAAGGTAGCGGGCGCGTTGCACAGGCCCATGCCCATGTTTTCAAATCAATCGCCGTAATATATTGGGCCGTTGCTACGGATTCTATAATATCTGTTATAAGTGGAAGCGGGTAACTATTGCCTACGGTTATCTCGTTTAATTGGCGAAAATCTGTCACCATTCGCCATCTCTTTTCTCCATTTTTTCCACTTTTCTTGAGGACTACCCACATCATCGATGAGTAAGGGCTATCAGAGGGTCTAATCACCCCTTCCTCTAAACATTTGGATATTTGCCGCTGCATTTCCTCCTTTATAGCAGGCGGGTGGCGAGGCCTCTTAGCTCGTACTGGCTCGTCTGTTGTGGTCACTATTTTATGCGTCACTAAATGCGTCGCTTTTAATTTTTCTCCTGGTAATCCAAAAATATGTGGCTGTTCCCTTATTAATTCTTTAATATGCGCTATTTCCTCTTCATTTAGGTCCTTTAGAGTGTCGGGGTCTAGTGCCTTGAATACTTTTGTTGCTCGGTCCTGTTCACTGAAGGACGTTCGCGTGGTCCTGTTCACTGAAATCATCTATGTTTGGTCCGCTGAATACTTCGTCCTTTTCGCGCATCACTTCGCAGGTTTCTAACGTGACTGTCGGAGCCTTAATTCGTATGGGCTCTTCGCTGATATTGTAGCAGAGTGCGTGTACTTTACCATCTCTATTTTCGGCTATGAAATTCCCAAATAATACCTTGGGCCCCAACTTTGTAAGGGGACTAGCCCTACTTTCTCCTCTTTATTTTGGACTCTCGCGTAAATTACCTGCCTTGTATGTGGCGGGATTATAAATTCCTCTTCCCTCTCAAAGGGTATAACTAATTGCCCTGCCTCTATGCACTTGTTAGCGGCATTGACTTTGATGCCGTGTTTAGCTAACATATCCCACCTCAACAGTCCGTCTGCATCTATGGGAAAATCATTAGGGATTACGTGCGCTTCGCAGGGGAGTCCGCTTAATGCTACATTTACGCTTCCTAGAGTCACGCATTTACCAGGCGTGATGCCACTTATAGTAACTAACTTTTCTGTATTTATAGCTCCTTTTCTACGCACTCTTGCTTAATTAGTGACACATCTGCTCTTGTATCACCATAAAATTGACCCCTATTTCTTCTGAGATGTGCGCTTCTCACGTTAACTATGGGGGGTCGACGTCCTGCCTGGGCGAATCTTATAGCGTATTTGGGTCTACTTGCGCTTGCCTCCTCTTTTACTTGCTCGGTCCCGCAGGACTCTGGCGCCGAGCATCCTGGAAGTTTAAATGCCCGGTCGCGTTCCCCCTGTTCGGCTCCTCGTTGTTGACGCTATTTCCCGCGCCATTTCGTCCGTTATCATAACGTCGATCGTTGTTCCGATCATGGTATCTTCGATCTTCGTTGCGATCCTGATTTCCATCTCTCGGATAACAATTTGGGCGGTCATCTCTGTTAGTTGCATTGCAATTGGGACGATAACGCACATCGCGATTTCCGCGGCCTCTCTGATTTCGATAGTTATTGGGTCGGTATTCTGGTCTCCAATTTATTCGCGAATCTCGGTTAATTCTCGGATCCTTTTTGGGATAGCGGTCAGGTCGACCCTCGTAATTCCTTGGGTCTTGTATGTTTATGTCGCGCGGTCCTGCCCGAGGGTTAACGTTTGAGGGTTACGTGGGATACCCTGCTGTCGGGTATGTCACCGGGGGAGCCGGACCCATTGGGTACGGGGTATATACGACTTGTGGTGGCTGTGGTGGGGATGGTGCTGCCAGCTTGTCTCGGTTCTCTAGGGTAACTTCCCCGTTCTTCAGGGCTTTTTGTAGGGCGTAGCAATCACCATATTGATGTCCCTTCTTTTGGCAGAAGATGCAAAATTTCGTCTCTGTGTCCTTATACCGGCACCTACCCTCGGGATGCTCGTCCAAGCCGCAGACGCCGCAGCGATCCTTAGCGGGGGCCCTCCTGATCATGGCCTCCAGCGGATTGTCGTTTTTTAGTTTAGCGTATTGTTCCATCAGTTCGGTTAGAATACCTTCTGCGGTGATGGGGCCCGACTGCATCCCCCCGCGTCGTGCCCCGGTTCTCTGTTCCACTCTTACGGCTTCTGTTATCGCCTCTACCAGGGTTTTGGAATTCGCGGCTCTTACTTGGTGTTGCAGATCCCCTTCAAGTCCGTACAGAAACTGATCGAGAGCTTCCGAGTCATTCCTATTTTTGTAAGTTAGTTTCTCGAAATCTTGTAGGGATCTATCGGCATCGTAAGTATTCAGTAGTCGATTCAGCAAGATTTCTACGCGCTGTCCATAACTTCCGGACGCTTTCCCCTTTCTTTTGTTTGATAACCTTAAGTTCGGCGAGTAATCTGTCGGCACCTCCGGCGTGCGTGTACCTCATTGTAATATCTTCGAGTATTTTTTCGACCGATGTAAAACGGTTCATACGGCACATATAACCATCCGCAGCTCGTCCGCGAAACTTTGAGGCTAATACACTCATCAGCCAGTATTCAGCTGATGGGCCAAATTCGTTCAGTACGTTGCGCACTACGCGGCAAAAGAAAGCCACCGAGTCGGGATTTCCGTCGAACGGGAGAATCGTATTCATAGCCTGTTGTAGCGAAAATGTCCACGTAGCGTCCCTCGATCGGGAGACGCGCGGGTGTGGCTGTGGAAGGTCGATGGACTCGGGCAGTGGCTCGGCGAGGGGCTGACGCATCGGTATATAGCCTGCCCCGGAACTTGGAAGCTCTGTTTTTAATTCTGACTCTATATTTGTTAACCCGCTAGCCCTTTTGGCGTGCGTGAGGAAATGATTGTAACCCGACAGTCTTCTCGCCTTAAATTGTGGTATTTGGTCAGGCGATACCCACTTCGGTATGTAGTCATTGGGTGCTTCTGTGGCTGTGTGCGGAGCACAGAGTAAGTTGCGATCCACGCTCGCGGCGTTGGACGCTGCCGGGAGTCCCCCATTATTAAGTACAGTTTTCCCGGGCGACGCCCTCCCGGTGGAGTACATTGCCTGCAATAGTTCTCTTGACGGGTTCGGGGATTTCGATTGCGTTTTTGGTAATTTTTGTAATCTGGCCGCGAGTTCTTCTCTATAGTTCGTAATAATTTGTACCTCGTCGATCCCCAGATCTCCGGCCCCCACAGATAAAACGTGATCGAGCTTCCGACTCGCGATTTCCAAAGCCTCGGGAGAGGAAGAGCTATTGCCATGTCGGCACAGGCGAGAGCGCCATTAATGTCGGCCTCCAGCTGATCCGTCGTTCGAAACCCGGGGGTTCAAGGGCGTACCCCTGAGCATCGCATTACTTCTACGTCGGGATCGAATCCGGCGGCTTCATTTTGCCACGGGGAGTCAAGGCTATATTCTTCGTTATTCCTCATGTTTCGACGCGACAAGAGTTTCTTAAACATGATAGATTTAAAGTGTTCCGCGAACCAAAATCACTCAGTATTCACGGCCCGTAATTTTACCTTCTTTTAACTCGCTCCTTATTGGTCACGTGATTCCCCACGAGAGACAGGGTGCAATAATTGGGCAGTAAAAGTTTCACTTACCCTTGTAGGCAGACCACAATAAGGATGATGGAGACATGTAACATCCTTCCTTCCTGTCAAGCGTTGAGTGGCACGTATTCGGTTCCTACTTCGCGATTTTACTCAGATGCATTTCTAATGAACACCCCACACCTAGCACCAGAAAATGGTTACGTGTGAGCCTATCTCGTTTCACGCACGTACGAAGGGTTCTGAGGTGTTCGTGTCGTTCCAAGCCGAGACTCGAAACGATGCAGTGAAATACAACTAGAGTTAAAGTATACTTGAGTTATTTATTAAAATACTTATAGGCGCGAGAGAGATAATCCTAACACGCGTTCACGATGCAACCGATCGACGTCCTCTCGTGAATTCGTTATCCGCTCGTCCTCGTCCCTCGTACCTCGCTTCCGTCCTCTCTCTTTCGTTCCCCCGCTTTCGTTCTCTTTCTTTCTGTCCCCTGGATGCGCTTCCCTCGGTTTTTATATCTCTGCCTTGGGGCTCGTAAGTGGGGGATCATTGCCCATCGGCTGTTCGTTTCTTCCCCCTAATTCGACGTCCAGATCTCGTACCGGTGACTCAGTGCCTCGCGGATTCGCTGTTCTGCTGACTCGCATTGGTTGATGTCATGCACCTTCGACATTCGACGTCCTCTATCAACGCTCGGCATATTGCTGACCCGGAGTTTGTGTTGGGCTGCGTGTCTTCGTTCTTCGAGTTTCTGCATGAATCGGTAGCGCGTGGTCTCCGAGTTCATGGCCGCACACGCTTTCTTTCTGGAAACTACCACTCGTAACATATACAAATAAATTTATTTAATTTTAACGAAGCATTGCGGAATAATACATTGTTTCCTACATATATAATTTCATTATTAGAAAAATTGAATTGCTCTGTAATGACTGCTGAATACAAATTTTGACTTTATGTACATTTCTTTCAAATTCCGCAATTTGAAATTTTACACAAAGTTTGTGTAAATTGAACATATTACATAAAGTTTGTGTAAATTGAATATATTACATAAAATTTGTATAAATTGAAAATTTTACACACGCTTGTGTACATTTTACACAAATATTGTGTGAAATTTTACACAAAATTTAAATTACACAGGATTCATATTTTGCACAAAATTTTTAACCGTGTACATATAGTTACCATCAAATCCTATATAAAAATTACATAATTACCAACACATCCCTATTTTTCATTATTCTTTTTCAATTTTGAACTTTCCGTAGAATAATATTACTCATCTTGGGAGAACGCAAGAGAAGAGAAGTCTAGAGCTGCTCTATAATAAGCATGGGTGGTCCTCCATTCTCCCATACATACTTAGCGGGCCCGACGCGACGGTTGGCAGTTTACAGGTGGACTATTAACACAATATGTAGAATACTATAAAGTTTTGCATAAATTAATTAACAATGTTTATAGGTGTATAGGTGATGCGATACCCACGCTATTACTCAAAATTGGGTTTCTCTCATTCAATTTTTAATTTTAAGAAAAAAACTCTTTGATACGTTGTAGTTTTTTATTAAACTTAAAACATATCAAAGAGTTTTTTTCAAAAAGTTTAAAATTGAAGGAGAAAAACGGGAACCCTGAATTGAGTAATAGTATGGGTATCACATCACCTTAAGTACAATATTCCTACATGTACAGAATCATGACTTACTTTTATTACCCAAAATATTTTTCCTTGTGTCCGTCTTTTTTTAAACGAGGATGATATAATAAATTGATATATAAATTGAAAAGTCTATTGAAAAGAGCTTTACACTTTATTAACCCTTTTTTAAGCAACCCATTTGGTATCTTTTGCCCTGTCTATTTCAAACCAGTGATAAATTCGCGGATCTGTATATTTAATATTTTGGAGCAATTCATTTATACATTTTACCTGATCTTTGAACATATGGCCATATTACATAAAAGTGGCCTTGAACTGCAAACCGTCGGGCCCGCCAAGTATGTATGGAAGAATGGAGGACCACCACTGCTTATTATAGAGCAGCTCTAGACTTCTCTTCTCTTGCGTTCTCCCGAGATGAGTAATATTATACTACGGAAAGTTCAAAATTGAAAAAGAATAATGAAAAATAGGGATGTGTTGGTGACTATGTAATTTTTATATAGGATTTGATAGTAACTATATGTACCAGCGTTTCGTAACAGGTCCACAGTATGTTTGCAAGAAAAAGGTTTTATGGACACTCATTGCGCCCACGACGACGAAAAATAATGTTCGTACAATGGGTATAAGATTTTACGCTCGTGTGTGATAAATACTTAATTTCTGAAACTAGCGAACTTTACTAGCCCTCGAGCTCATTATCACAACGTGGACATAAAATGTAATTTTACACCCGAGGTACGAAAAGTTCTATTATACTATACTTGACTAGGTACAATAAATTGATTTCAGTACTTTCTTGTGTTTAATTTGTATGCAAGAATAAACAAATTTTAATACATTTCTGAAAATAGTCATACAGTTGTTTCGGAGAATTGTTTGCATTACTTGACTATTGATAATTGATTTCACAAATTTCGATTGTTTAATTTGCAGTGATTATTCTGTAGATTATACAAAAAAAACTTATACTTGCCTTATTTTATACTTTCGTAGAAAGTTTTACTGATTGTTTTAAAAAAATATTTAGGTTCTCATTAGGTTCTCATTAAGGCACTGAGAAGGGGGGTGAGAGAGAGCAAGAGAGAGAGGAGGTGAGGGTTTAGGTTCTCATTAAAATTCTTGTTACAGTTTGACACATGTTGACGGCGAGGGAGAGGTAGAGGGAGGGAAAGGGAGGGGAGAGAAAGAGAGAGAGGGTGGGAGGAAGGGAGGGAAGTTGTAAAGTCCTATAAAAATCATTCTTTTAATTCTTACTAGTCATCTCAAATATCTATTACGATCGTAGCCTGCTTTCGAACTAAATAATAACTGTAATTCAGGTTCAGTATTATTACTTAATAATTCACGTTGATGGTTAATTTCTTCTTTCGTCATTATATATGACTTTGCAAATATATTACATTTTCTTAACATTTGATCTAAATTATTCATAATTTCTCTATCGGATCCTAAATTAGCTGCTATCCTATAATCAACAGCCTCTTGAGGATCAACAATAAAAAGTTGAACATATTGAGGATTCTCATATTCCGATGGATATAAAGCCTCATTTGTATCTTAAAACAATACGGAGCTCTTCCTATTGTAGGAAAATTAACTAAATTTGCATTAAAAGATGCAAATGAAAACGAACTATTGTAATTCCGAATAGGTGTCAAGAATACCATACTTTTTAAATAGAGATTTTCAAATAATAAACATAATTCATCTGGAAAATCTGGAATGGATTCTAATTCAACTGATCCATACCTACAACAATCATTACATGAGTTACCCTTATTAAACACCATTTCAGCTACAAAATGTTTCACCTTACAATATTTACATAAAACATTCATTTCCCCTAAATAATATTCATTGACATTGTGATTTTGTAAAATATTTGTTTTCTGCCAGCAATTTTTCATTATCAATATGTCGTTTACGTCGTCGACGTTCGAATTCAAATACTTCATTATCATCTTTTGGTTTACGATATCTAACTCTAAACTGCGTTGCTCTTTCGCATGCCAAATTTCGCACTCTTTGATTTTCTTCTTGATTATCTTCAGTACTAACGGATCTCTGTCCTGATGTTTGTCTTACGCGTGATTCAGACGCATTTTGAGAATCGGAAATATCCACACCAATTTCAGCAGAATGTGAATTCGTATTAATACGCGTACACTCCCTGTACCTTCTAGCTCTCTCAGCTGCTTGGTTACGCTTATTTTCTGCACTAACCGATCTCTGTTCTGATGTTTGTCTTACGCGTGATCTACTTCTGCGATTGGATAAATTCGAATCATTTCCACTAGATTCAGATGTATTATGAGAATTGAAAATATCCACACCAATTTCAGCAGAATGTGAATTCGTATTGCGATTAGTATGCTTACGCTCCCTATACCTTTTGGCTCTCTCAGCTGCTTGGCTACGCTTTCTTTCTGTACTAACCGATCTCTGTTCTGATGTTTGTCTTACGCGTGATCTACTTCTGCAATTTGATAAATTCCAATCATTTCTGATAGATTCAGACACATTTTGAGAATCGGAAATATCCACACCAATTTTAACAGAATGTGCATTCACATTGCGGTTAGTTCGAATACGCTCCCTATACGTTCCGGCTCTTTTTGCTGCTGGCTGTTATCTAATAATTAATACCTCCTCTGATGATCGCCTAATTCTAGGCCTTCCACAATTAGGTCGACTATTATTCGATTCTTCATGTTGCTGAAGTTTCATCTTATCGATAACAATATCGATTTTATATTTCACTAACTCATTCAAATTTATTATTTTACAATGAAGTAGTGAAAAGATTTAAAGAAAGCATTTAATAAAAATTTTCAATTCAAAATAAATATATATATATATATATATATTTATTTTGAATTGAAAATTTTTATTAAATGCTTTCTTTAAATCTTTTCACTACTTCATTGTAAAATAATAAATTACTTATAGCAGTACTTCTAACTTGTAACAGTCCTTAAAATAGTACTTAAAATAAAAAATATTAAACAATGATCGTTAATTCTAGTAAATTAAACAATAATTACATATTATGTGCAACAATATAGGCTTATATTTAATAATATAGCTGAAGTTTAATTTATTTATTTATTTATTTATTTATTTAAATTCAACGGGCATGTAGTCCTTTACACATTTACAACTAATAATTAGTTTGTTTACATTTATGTCAATGATATAATGATAATTTTTCACAGTCGCCAACATGGCGTCGGGAGGCAAGAAGCCACCCGATACCATTCTTACAAAATTCTATAAGTGCCACCCTACAGCCAAAGTAGGAGCGGTATTGTGTTTACTGTGTGATAACTTTTTTCACACTAATGAAATAGTGACAAAATATAACGCAGGATGTCCAGTGAAACACATTAGCAACTCACTAATGATATGCCAGGACCATAATCCCAACATGGCCCTAACCTGAAACTTACCGTATGGTGCACTGAGAAGTGAAGCAAAGCAATTAATAGCCCAAATTAAACTAACAACAAGAGAGCAAATAAAACAAGAAATCATTAGTAAAATAAATCTGGAAAAACATAACAACAATCAAAAGAGTCTTAATGATACAGTATACGAAGATTATAGTGAATTAGAATCCCTAAAAATAGAAAGCCAATTGCTAAAACAACTAAACAACGAATTGCAAGATAAAAACAGAATTTTAAATGAACTGCTTACCAAAGAAAAACAGGACAACAAGAATAAAATCAAGACCTTCGCAGAAATTACAGCTAATACCAAACCTAAAATTAAAAGAGTGTCTAAACTAATCATAAAAAAAACTGACAACAAAACACGAGACAAAATAATACAAACAAAAACTGTCTCATGCAAGAACAAGGATACAGTGATAATAAACTGCATGAATGAAGAAAATATAAACTCACTTGTGAATTCAGTAGGAGAAAAACTATCAAACAATTTTAAAATAGAAAAAGAACAAATAAATAACGCAAAACTAAAAGTAATAGATATTGATATGGATCATGGAGGTGATAATAAAATTGAACTTGACATAAATGAAAGAAACTTCAGTAACATAGATGATAAGTGTAACATGTATATACTAACGAAAAAACAAAGAGGAAATGTGCAATAATAGAGGTTACATTTAGCATTTATAAACACGTCAAAGACAATAAAAACAGATTATTTGTTGGGCACCAAAGTTGTAGAGTGTTTGATATTATTAACACAACTCCGTGCAATAAATGTGCTAGATTTGGACATAGCAATAAAAAGTGTGTAAATCAAGTCACGTGTAATAAGTGTGCGGATGCACACTTACCAGCGAAGTGTACAAGTACATTGAATAGATGTGCAAACTGTGTCTATAGTAATGCTAAGTACAATACCAAATATAACATTAACCATAGTGCAATTGACAGTGAACTGTGTGAAATATTAAAATTTAAAATAAAGCAGTACATTGAAATGACGGACTACCCAACGCATCCTACTTACCCTAGATACCTTGGTAAAGTAGAAAGTCTACATATCCAGCAGAAGGTACCGATAAGAAGAGAGAGACTAGCAAGTGTTGACTCGAGAGTTTCGCAACAGTCCCGTAACGCGGAGATAGCATCACCAATGAGCCAAAACACGGAGACAACAACAACAACAATACAAAATGGATAGTAGTATAAATTTGATTGCGGATATATAAAATGATATAATTAATAGAGACTATAATTGCGACGACATAGGTGAACTAAACAAATGCATGGCTTTAGAAAAAGAAGTAATTTTAAATGTAAATATAAGAGGCCTAAATGCGAATTTTAACAGTTTACTTGCTTTCCTAAAATGCCTTGTGTAAAAGCCATGCATAATTGTTTGCAGTGAAACACGGTAATTTGTACACCCTGAATCTTTTAATATAACTGGGTACAAAATGTACTATAAGAAAAGTTATATTAATCAAAATAATGGTCTGGTGGTTTACATAAGCGACTACATTACTGAAATGACGGAAGTTATAAATATTAATAATCTTAAAATAATAAATTCTAAAATTTCAATAGAAAACAATAGAGAAATATTATTATCTGCACTATATAGATCACATCATATAACGAAAATGAAATTCCTCTTAAATCTCAAAAAATTAATAGAGCATAACAGCAAGTTTAAAAATAATCTAATTATGGGAGATTTTAACTTTGAAATTTCAAATCAAGATAAACTTAATCAAGAATTTTTACATATACTCTTGGAGCATGGTTATTGCCCAGGCTTTTGTAATATTACCAGACTATCAGATAAAACAGGTATTTCAGGAACTTGCATAGACAATATTTTTATTAACCTTTAGGCTGCGGGGAAATTTCAGTACGAATTGACCTCTCAGAATATGTAAAATATATACATAATATCACTGGATATTTCAGATAGAGTCGCTGACCTGACTGCTGGTCCATATATGGACCAGCCCCGCAGCTAAAAGGTTAAATTAGATAAAATAGCCTATAGAACTTTTACACTTCGTATACCACTTACTGACCATTTTTCACTTTTTACATCAATAAATAAGATAAGAACTACTGAAAATATAGATACCATAAAACATATAAATTACAATAAACTCAGGACAGCCGCGGATTCAATAAACTGGAGTGAATTTTCACTAATAAATGATCCAAATGTAGCTTTAAATAACCTTATTGATAAAATAAAAATGTGTCTATGCAAAATTGATTATAAAATAAAAACTAACAAAAATAAAAAGATGATATCTAGGAATAATTGGATAACTAAGGCAATTATGAAATCTTGTACTACCAAAGAAAAACTGTATAAATTATGGAAAAAAGATCCTTATAATAATAGGAAAAGAGAAGAATATAAAAATTTTACCAATAACTTAAAGAATATTATAAATAAAGCGAAGGAATTATATGATAAAAAACAAATAGAATCTAGCGTGAATAGTCCCAAGAGGATATGGAATGTGATAATCAAAAAATTGGAAAAAATCGTAAAAGGAATTATAACATTAACTATTTAACTGATAGTAATAAGAAAATATCTGACCCGGTAAAAATTGCTGAGCACTTTAACAAATTTTTCTGCTCAATTGGCAAAAAGCTAAGTGATACCATACTACCGTCAAATGAGGAAATTAAACTCCCTATAATGAAGAGCAAAAGTATATTCTTCGAGCCAACCAACCACCAGGAAATTTTAAAAATTATCTGCCGAATGGAAAATAAAAATGGTGGTATTGATAATATCAATGGCAAAACATTGAAAACCCTGGTTGAACGTATAGCAGAACCCCTAGTTCACATTTTCAACCTCTGTGTACAAAAGGCTATCTGGCCAGATGCACTGAAAACTCCAGAAGTTATACCTATCCATAAATCAAAAGAAAAACATGTCGCCACTAACTACAGACCCATTTCACTTATCTCGAACCTAGCAAAAATATTAGAAAAAATCATATACAATAGAATAACAAATTTTACAAACAAATGCGAAATACTTGCCAAAAATCAATTTGGTTTCAGGAAAAATAAAAGTACAAAAGATGCTCTATCCCTAATATCTAACGCAATATATGATAAATTAGACAAGAGCACTCCCATTGCCATAACTTTCCTGGACCTCGCCAAAGCTTTTGACACGATACACCATCAAATTTTACTTGATAAACTATACAATTACGGAATAAGAGGAAGTGCTTATAACCTAATAAAAAGTTATCTAGGAAATATACTGTAAAAAATAAAATTAAATAATATAAACAGCCAATTCCAATCAGTCAACATGGGTGTTCTTCAAGGAACTATTTTGGGACCCTTACTCTTCTTACTTTATATCAACGACTTGCTACTAGACATTCCCAAAGACACTATAGTATCATACGTAGATGATACAGCTGTAATAACGACAGCCAAAACCTGGAAAGAAGTCGAAACTAAAATGAATAAAACTCTACACAAAATATCAACATGGCTAGCACTCAACAAACTTTCATTAAGCACAGACAAGACAGTTTACATTGAATTTGGAAATAAAATAGATAGCACACCAAAAAATTTAGATATTAACATTCAAGGCACTAAAATCAATAGAGTAGAAAGTACGAAATATTTAGGCATCATTTTTTATAGTAACATGAGATGGAACGAGCACATGGAATACATTTACAATAAAACTAAATATCTCATTTCCATTTTCTATAAACTGGCAAAATTCATGACTACTGATACCTTGAAGATGATATCTGTGTGTTTGAGAATGCCATAAATTATAATGAGGACATGCTGTGGGTGTTTACAAAATAAATTAAGAGCCAAATACTTCAGTCAATTAAATTTCAATCTATTATAAAACTGTCTATAAATTATTTTCTATTACATAGTTACATTAAGTCGATAAAAGGTATTATAAAAATTGAACAAAATGTGTGTGTAACTGTTACAATAAATAGTTGAGTGGATGACTGTTACAATTTGTGTGAGTATTGGTGAGTTTGCTGTTTGAGTGTATGAGTTTTCTGTGTGACATTGCGAATCATTGAATTGCAATCAATTATTATTGAGTTGATTGTGGTTGAGTTTTCAATGAGAAGACACGATTAGGTATTACTGACCTAATCGTGCCTGAGTATTTCCTAATTATACCGCGTGGCTATGCGTTCCGTATAGCAGCGCACCTTTGTATAAACTGGCCGCATGTATTTGAGTTGTTACCTTCTCGTACGTAGAGGTTATATTAATCCTTACGCTGATGAGTTGGTCGAGTGATGGTGATTCAGCAACGATGATGAGCAGTTGAGAAGAGCCGTCAATTGAGCATGATAACGTGAAATGAGATAAGCCGGTGAGATGGGTGTGAGGATGCGAAGCAGCCGATGAGAGAAGCCAGATGAAACCACAGTTGAGAAGCCAGTTGAGATGAGCCGGTTGAGAATCGCCAGTCTAATTTTCCTGCTTGAGAAATCCGGCTGAGTTTGGCGCAGCAGTTGCTGAGAGGTGATCCCTCGTGGCCAACCAGATGCAACGAGCCAGTGAGAAATGCCATGTGATGAGATGCCGGTCGAACAGCACTGCTACACGAGGAGATGCGGTGTGTGATATTGCCTTGTGGTACGCTCGAAGCATTGAGCGCCGGTGAGAAGATGCCGCTTGAGTATCACCGCCGTGTTAGAAGTTACCGTGTGAGAGACACTGCTGCGAGACGACGCCGTATGAGATGTTGCCGAGCAGCGGTCCATGTTGATAGAGTGAGAAACACCACACTTGAACTTATCCGACTTGAGAATCGCCGAACTTGAGCAGTGAGACTCTCCACGAGGCCGACCGTTTCAGAGAGAGAGCCAGAGATGCGGCCTCTTGGCGAGCACGCCGACCAGACGAAGAGATTAGTTGAGTAGACCGAATGAGTGAAAGTCGGCCGTGCGGCCTCGTGGCCAGCACGCCGTCCAGATTTTTACTACCAACTGAATGAGTGAGCACTTCCGTCTTCTTCCTCGTCTCGTTGTTCCCGAGGAGTGAGTCAAATCAGCGTCTCTCTCATTTACATGTGTAAGCATGAGAGAGACAGCATGATTTTTGCCATACTCGGCTAATCAGTGTAGCGATTCAGCTGTTCCGCAGAGTGCTGCCACGGCGCGGCCGCCTGCTGAGTTATCCCTCAGTCGCGCAACCGCGGGAAATTCAAAACTTGATATTTCCCAAACACTGTGGCTTATAGGAAAAACCACTTATCTCCACTTTTCATTATTTCGAGTAAATCGAGTTTTTAGTTTCGCAGGTTTCACATCGATGTTATAAATGAAGACAAATGAGATTAAATGCAACACTGCGTCTATGAATACTAATGTAAATAAAAAATAACATATTTTTTGCCATAGTAACCAGAGAAAATAGCGTTTATGTTTTAGAAATCGAATTTCACTTACGTGGTTATTCCGGGAATAAAAAAAAATTTAGTGGAGTTACGTGGGGTTTTCAAGAGTTATTCTAAAAAAAAAGTGGAGTTACGTGGTTTTTCCGGGAGTTTTTCTAAAAAAAAGTGCAGTTACATGGGTTTTCCGGGAATTAGTTTACAAAAAAAGTGGAGTTACGTGGTTTTTCCGGGAGTTATTCTAAAAAAAGTGGAGTTATGTGGTTTTTCCGGGAATTACTCTAAAAAATAAGTGGAGTTACGTGGTTTTTCTGGGAATTATTCTAAAAAAATGGAGATACGTGGTTATTCCGGGAAAATGTTGAAAAAAATGGAGATATGTGGTTTTTCCTTGTGCTGATTCAAGACAACGAGTGCACTTTCGTAATTTCTGTCACGCCTAGATCACAAAGGACTGTTTAAAGATAAGAAAAAAGGCATAAAACCGATTTTGAAAAATTCGTCCCTTACGTGGTTTTTCCGGGAAGCCACAGATATATTATGCCCTCTTTCACAGCATTATTTCATATGGAAATATAGCTTGGGGAGTCGCGTATTCTAACAGTAAAAGCTTGCTCAATAGACTACAGATAAGATTACTTAAAATAATTAATAAGAACAAATTTACACTCGACAAAAATCCTATGAGCTTGGATCAAATCTTTTCGTACGAATCACTGTCTTACCATTACGAAGAATTACAGCCAGCCTTTATTAACTCCAATAGTACAACAAGCAAAAAAGTATACAAATTCCAAGAAGACACCTGACTATTAGTACAAAAAACAGTTACATTAGAGCATTAATGCAGTTCAATAACCTACCAAATCAATTAAAAACAATTAGACACAAGCATACCAAAAAAATTAAACTAAAACAATGGATAAGAGGAAACCCCTAATACAACATTTATAAATTAATTATTCTTATAAAAGTCAACAAACTCCTAACCAAATTTACATTAAATCAAGGAACGCGGGAGCGTTCCGAAGGCAAGTATAGAAGAGCCTTAGGACGACCGCGTGATTATATACTTTGAAATGGATGTACGAGAAATTCAATGCGATTATATACCTATTGCGTTAGTTTTAACTATATAACATATCCCTATTAATCGAAAGCCATTTCATTGCTCTACTCAAATCGAAAGGTTTCATTTAAAAAGATTGTCTCATTCAAAAGATTTAGAGATCTGAATATTTTTATGTACTATTTCCGAATCTCCGAATCTCCATATTCTTCAGTACGCACAAACTATACATTTTTGTCCGACCGGTACATAGTATAGCATTTTTGTCCGACCGACTGGCAAAAGAGAGAGAGAGAGTGAGTGAGGGGGTAGAGTGAGAGAGAGAGGGAAAGAGAAGAGCGACGGAGAGAGAGAGAGAGAGGGAAAGAGAAGAGCGACGGAGAGAGAGAGAGAGAGGGAAAGAGAAGAGCGACGGAGAGAGAGAGAGAATCCGTATATGGTATATATATATATATATCTGGTCAACCAACCTAACCTTATTATTTTATGTATACATAAAACTTTCAATATTACGCATTGGTCCATATACAATCATCATTTATATACAAGTTATATTCAAGACTTTTTACATCATTGAAATTCGATAGATATTAAATGGACTTGGTATATCTCAGATATATTTTCAGATAAGTAGCAAACTATCATTATAAAATAAAAAAAATAATGTTATTAATATAAGTATTGTTACTTTGTGAAATATTTTTTTTGTTATTACAGAGATATCAGAACAAGGATAATTGACAAGTAGATCATCTTTAAATAGTATGTAACATAGAAGAGTTCAAAATTATTATTTTGTATTTTAAGGCCACCAAAAGATTAATTATGTTCAAGTCTGTCAAAGCATGCAACCTCCTGTAGTAGAAAAAATAGAAATACTGTTGCTGATAATATTCGCTCTAGCAGATCAAGCCTCGTTCTACTTTATGGTGTTTTAATTGTGGATATGCTTTACTGGCCCTATGATTTCTAAAGGTAAACTAGCATTATTAAAACACGGAAATAGTGATATATAAGATTTTGCAAGATGTATCTGATTGCTTATTAATTCAAGTGGTTTCTAGTTAAAATTTCAACGAATCTAAGTGTCGAATATAATGTAATTATATAGTGATTGGCTTATGGCAATGGGTGCCTATAAATAAAATAAAGTATCGGTATGATGTGTTAAATGAAGTGTTGATAACAAATTTCTAACCTCTACTTAAAATCAGAATTTAAAATATTGGTCAGAGCCTTGGTTAAAAAAAAACATTTTTTGTCTATACTTCAAGAAACTTTGTTGATATTGGCGCTGTGCATATTTATTTACTTAAACATCAATTAAAAGATTATGTTAAGTGAACAATAAAATAGAGAAAAAGAAAAATGATGTGTTATTGTTGTGAATAAAAGTGCTCAGTTAATCTAATTTTATAATTTTCTCATGGTGGGAGACGTCAAAATGTTTCAGAAGAGTTCTCAGTAAATATTGTGAAAATGTCTACAGATAAAAGTGCTCAGTTAATCTAATTTTATAATTTTGTCACGGTGGGAGACGTCAAAATGTTTCAGAGGAGATCTCAGTAATTTTTCTACACAAGATTCAGATAATTATTTCAAAAAGTATACAAGAATGTTACGGAAGCTTTTATTATCAGAAATTCTTAGTTCATAAACTGATACAAGATGTGTGGCAATCATGAGTTTCTACTATAAAAGAATGTCGAGAAAGCTTTCTTTTCCCAATGATTCTTAGTTCATAAACTTTTGTTTTTAATTTTGCAAGATGTATCTGATTGCTTATTAATTCAAGTGGTTTCTAGTTAAAATTTAAACGAATCTAAGTGTCGAATATAATGTAATTATATAGTGATTGGCTTATGGCAATGGGTGCCTATAAATAAAATAAAGTATCGGTATGATGTGTTAAATGAAGTGTTGATAACAAATTTCTAACCTCTACTTAAAATCAGAATTTAAAATATTGGTCAGAGCCTTGGTTAAAAAAAAACATTTTTTGTCTATACTTCAAGAAACTTTGTTGATATTGGCGCTGTGCATATTTATTTACTTAAACATCAATTAAAAGATTATGTTAAGTGAACAATAAAATAGAGAAAAAAGAAAAAATGATGTGTTATTGTTGTGAATAAAAGTGCTCAGTTAATCTAATTTTATAATTTTCTCATGGTGGGAGATGTCAAAATGTTTCAGAAGAGTTCTCAGTAAATATTGTGAAAATGTCTACGGATAAAAGTGCTCAGTTAATCTAATTTTATAATTTTCTCACGGTGGGAGACGTCAAAATGTTTCAGAGGAGTTCTCAGTAAATATTTTTCTACACAAGATTCAGATAATTATTTCAAAAAGTATACAAGAATGTTACGGAAGCTTTTATTATCAGAAATTCAAGATGTTTCAAGATGTTTTATATTTTAAAAGAATGGAGAAAGCTTTTTTCTCTCAATGATTCTTAGTTCATAAACTTTTGTGTTTAATTTTGCAAGATGTGTCTGATTGGTTATTAATTCAACTGGTTTCTAGTTAAAATTTCAACGAATCTAAGTGTCGAATATAATGTAATTATATAGTGATTGGCTTATGGCAATGGGTGCCTATAAATAAAATAAAGTATCGGTATGATGTGTTAAATGAAGTGTTGATAACAAATTTCTAACCTCTACTTAAAATCAGAATTTAAAATATTGGTCAGAGCCTTGGTTAAAAAAACATTTTTTGTCTATACTTCAAGAAACTTTGTTGATATTGGCGCTGTGCATATTTATTTACTTAAACATCAATTAAAAGATTATGTTAAGTGAACAATAAAATAGAGAAAAAGAAAAAATGATGTGTTATTGTTGTGAATAAAAGTGCTCAGTTAATCTAATTTTATAATTTTCTCATGGTGGGAGACGTCAAAATGTTTCAGAAGAGTTCTCAGTAAATATTGTGAAAATGTCTACGGATAAAAGTGCTCAGTTAATCTAATTTTATAATTTTCTCACGGTGGGAGACGTCAAAATGTTTCAGAGGAGTTCTCAGTAAATATTTTTCTACACAAGATTCAGATAATTATTTCAAAAAGTATACAAGAATGTTACGGAAGCTTTTATTATCAGAAATTCAAGATGTTTCAAGATGTTTTATATTTTAAAAGAATGGAGAAAGCTTTTTTCTCTCAATGATTCTTAGTTCATAAACTTTTGTGTTTAATTTTGCAAGATGTGTCTGATTGGTTATTAATTCAACTGGTTTCTAGTTAAAATTTCAACGAATCTAAGTGTCGAATATAATGTAATTATATAGTGATTGGCTTATGGCAATGGGTGCCTATAAATAAAATAAAGTATCGGTATGATGTGTTAAATGAAGTGTTGATAACAAATTTCTAACCTCTACTTAAAATCAGAATTTAAAATATTGGTCAGAGCCTTGGTTAAAAAAAAACATTTTTTGTCTATACTTCAAGAAACTTTGTTGATATTGGCGCTGTGCATATTTATTTACTTAAACATCAATTAAAAGATTATGTTAAGTGAACAATAAAATAAAGAAAAAGAAAAAATGATGTGTTATTGTTGTGAATAAAAGTGCTCAGTTAATCTAATTTTATAATTTTCTCATGGTGGGAGACGTCAAAATGTTTCAGAAGAGTTCTCAGTAAATATTGTGAAAATGTCTACGGATAAAAGTGCTCAGTTAATCTAATTTTATAATTTTGTCAACGGTGGGAGACGTCAAAATGTTTCAGAGGAGATCTCAGTAATTTTTCTACACAAGATTCAGATAATTATTTCAAAAAGTATACAAGAATGTTACGGAAGCTTTTATTATCAGAAATTCTTAGTTCATAAACTGATACAAGATGTGTGGCAATCATGAGTTTCTACTATAAAAGAATGTCGAGAAAGCTTTCTTTTCCCAATGATTCTTAGTTCATAAACTTTTGTTTTTAATTTTGCAAGATGTATCTGATTGCTTATTAATTCAAGTGGTTTCTAGTTAAAATTTAAACGAATCTAAGTGTCGAATATAATGTAATTATATAGTGATTGGCTTATGGCAATGGGTGCCTATAAATAAAATAAAGTATCGGTATGATGTGTTAAATGAAGTGTTGATAACAAATTTCTAACCTCTACTTAAAATCAGAATTTAAAATATTGTTCAGAGCCTTGGATAAAAAAAAACATTTTTTGTCTATACTTCAAGAAACTTTGTTGATATTGGCGCTGTGCATATTTATTTACTTAAACATCAATTAAAAGATTATGTTAAGTGAACAATAAAATAGAGAAAAAGAAAAAATGATGTGTTATTGTTGTGAATAAAAGTGCTCAGTTAATCTAATTTTATAATTTTCTCATGGTGGGAGACGTCAAAATGTTTCAGAAGAGTTCTCAGTAAATATTGTGAAAATGTCTACGGATAAAAGTGCTCAGTTAATCTAATTTTATAATTTTCTCACGGTGGGAGACGTCAAAATGTTTCAGAGGAGTTCTCAGTAAATATTTTTCTACACAAGATTCAGATAATTATTTCAAAAAGTATACAAGAATGTTACGGAAGCTTTTATTATCAGAAATTCAAGATGTTTCAAGATGTTTTATATTTTAAAAGAATGGAGAAAGCTTTTTTTCTCTCAATGATTCTTAGTTCATAAACTTTTGTGTTTAATTTTGCAAGATGTGTCTGATTGGTTATTAATTCAACTGGTTTCTAGTTAAAATTTCAACGAATCTAAGAGTTGAAAATATAATGTAATTATTATATAGTGATTGGCTTATCGTGATGGGCGCCAAATGTTTCAGAGTAGCTATCTGTTCTGTGAATTACCGTATATGAAACCATAATATATAAATTACTGTAATGGCTACTTTTTTATCTGCAACCAATATTTTAATTTGCTAGCGGATTGTGTTGCAGTAGTGTGGCTAGTTACAATGTATTTATTTTATAACTCTCTCCCGCTCCCCTCTCTTTCTCTCCCTCAACATATGTCAAACTCTGTACCAAGAACTTTAATGAGAGCCTAAATATTTTTTTTTAAACAATCAGTAAAACAAATAGTGGCTAAGGCAAATGTATGAGTTTTCTCTGTATAATTAATCAACATCTGTCACACTCTGAACCAAGAACTTTAATGAAAACCTAAATATTTTTTAAAACAATCAGCAAAACAAATAGTATTATTAATGTAACAACACAATTTGTCTAGTCTTTTTTTTTCTAGTCTCATCTATTCAATAACCACTCTCTACAAATGGTAATAATTTTTTTCATGCACGTACTAATACTAATAGTCTTGATATTTAAAACTTTCTACGAAAGTGTAAAATAAGGCAAGTATAGAAGTTTTTTCTGTATAATCTATGTATAATCTAAATATAAAACTTTCTACGAAAGTATAAAATAAGGCAAGTATAGACGTTTTTTCTGTATAATATACTCTTCCTCTCTCTTCCCCGCCCTCTCTCACCCTCTCTCCCCCTCCCTTTCTTCTCTCTCTCTCTTAACATCCGTCAAACTCTGTACCAAAAACTTTAATCACAGCTTAAATATTTTTGTTTAATACAATCAACATGTTTAAAAAAAAAATAATTCCTTAAGTACGTTACGTACGTTAATTAAACACAAGAAAGTACTGAAATCAATTATATTGTAGTCAAGTACCCATAACTTAACTTGACTGACATAATACAACTTTTCGTACCTACTCAAAAATATTCAGCTAGCGGGCATGAAGTACTATTTAACACCCAAGAGGCGTAATAGCTCTCATACTCCTACAAAACTTTATAGAACCTACGCACTTTACGTCCGTGTGGGCAAAAATTATTTAAATTATATATAACTATCTTTTACTTCGTCGAGTAAATGTATACTGAACAAATTATATGTATGTAGATTCAAATTCTTCATTGCAAATCAAACAAACGAAAGTTGTGAAATCAATTACCGATAGTCAAGTAGTGCAAACAACTCTCCGAAACAACTGTATGACTGATCTCAGAAATATATTATTCTAATTTGTTCATTCTTCTATACAAATTAAACACAAGAAAGTACTGAAATCAATTTATTGTAGTCAAGTATACCCATAAGTTAACTTGACTGAGATAATAGAACTTTTAGTACCTTGCGTGTAAAATTACATTTCACGCCCACGTTGTAACTTCAAAAATATTCACCCAGCAGGCATAAAGTACTACTTAACGCCTAATAAGCGGAATAGCTCACATATTCCTACAACACTTTATAGAACCTACGCACTTTACTCCCGGGTAGACGAAAATTATTAATTAATTACTATTATGCCTTCTTTTTATTTCTAAAATTAATAAGAATTTTATCAGATATTTACGAAGTCAATGCCTATATAAAAAATTACATAGTTACCAACACATCCCCATTTTTCATTATTTTTTCTCAATTTTGAAATTTCTATAATATTACGCATCTTGGGAGGACACGAGAAGTCTAGAGCTGCTCTAGCAGGGGTGGTCGTCCAATCTTCCATACATACTTGGCGGGCCCGACGGTTTGCAGTTTAAGGTGTAGACATTGTCATTTTCATATGAATATTCATACGTTTAAAGATCAGATAAAATGTATAAATCAATTGCTTCTAGATATTAAATACTGATCCGTGAATATATTACTCTTTTTAAATAGAAAAGTCCAAACACAGATGAAAATTTCATATGAGATCTCATATGAGAATATCGGACATCAGATCCCATATGAGATCACATATGAGGTCCCATAATATATAAAATTGCAGATGACATAACATATATGAGTCTTATCTGATGTCATGTCCGAAATACTCATAACATGATGTCTTATCTGATCTGATGTCCGAAATACTCATATAAGATCTCATATGATATTTACACGCGGGAAAAGGATAAAAATAGGTGGCTCATAAAATAGTTAGTAAAATTTAAAGCTCTTTTGAATAGACTATGAATTTATATGTATCTTTTTATTTCATTCCCATATAAAAAGGACGAACACAAGGAAAAATATTTTAGGTAATAAAAGTAAATCATGATTATGCACACAGTACATGTAGGGATATTATATTTAAACGGTATTTATGGTGGACTTATAGGTATATGCAAAAATCTAGTATTCTACATTTACAAAGCTCACCGGTAAACTGCAAACCGTCGGGCCCGCCAAGTATGTATGGAAGATTGGACGACCACCCCTGCTAGAGCAGCTCTAGACTTCTCGTGTCCTCCCAAGATGCGTAATATTATAGAAATTTCAAAATTGAGAAAAAATAATGAAAAATGGGGATGTGTTGGTAACTATGTAATTTTTTTATATAGGCATTGACTTCGTAAATATCTGATAAAATTCTTATTAATTTTAGAAATAAAAAGAAGGCATAATAGTAATTAATTAATAATTTTCGTCTACCCGGGAGTAAAGTGCGTAGGTTCTATAAAGTGTTGTAGGAATATGTGAGCTATTCCGCTTATTAGGCGTTAAGTAGTACTTTATGCTTGCTGGGTGAATATTTTTGAAGTTACAACGTGGGCGTGAAATGTAATTTTACACGCAAGGTACTAAAAGTTCTATTATCTCAGTCAAGTTAACTTATGGGTATACTTGACTACAATAAATTGATTTCAGTACTTTCTTGTGTTTAATTTGTATAGAAGAATGAACAAATTAGAATAATATATTTCTGAGATCAGTCATACAGTTGTTTCGGAGAGTTGTTTGCACTACTTGACTATCGGTAATTGATTTCACAACTTTCGTTTGTTTGATTTGCAATGAAGAATTTGAATCTACATACATATAATTTGTTCAGTATACATTTACTCGACGAAGTAAAAGATAGTTATATATAATTTAAATAATTTTTGCCCACACGGACGTAAAGTGCGTAGGTTCTATAAAGTTTTGTAGGAGTATGAGAGCTATTACGCCTCTTGGGTGTTAAATAGTACTTCATGCCCGCTAGCTGAATATTTTTGAGTAGGTACGAAAAGTTGTATTATGTCAGTCAAGTTAAGTTATGGGTACTTGACTACAATATAATTGATTTCAGTACTTTCTTGTGTTTAATTAACGTACGTAACGTACTTAAGGAATTATTTTTTTTTTTAAACATGTTGATTGTATTAAACAAAAATATTTAAGCTGTGATTAAAGTTTTTGGTACAGAGTTTGACGGATGTTAAGAGAGAGAGAGAACAAAACGGCAGGGGGGAGCGAGGGTGAGAGAGGGCGGGGGAAGAGAGAGGAAGAGTATATTATACAGAAAAAACGTCTATACTTGCCTTATTTTATACTTTCGTAGAAAGTTTTATATTTAGATTATACATAGATTATACAGAAAAAACTTCTATACTTGCCTTATTTTACACTTTCGTAGAAAGTTTTAAATATCAACACTATTATTATTAGTACAGTCATGAAAAAAATTATTACCATTTGTAGAGAGTGCTTATTGAATAGATGAGACTAGAAAAATAAAAAGACTAGACAAATTGTGTTGTTACATTAATAATACTATTTGTTTTGCTGATTGTTTTAAAAAATATTTAGGTTTTCATTAAAGTTCTTGGTTCAGAGTGTGACAGATGTTGATTAATTATACAGAGAAAACTCATACATTTGCCTTAGCCACTATTTGTTTTACTGATTGTTTAAAAAAATATTTAGGCTCTCATTAAAGTTCTTGGTACAGAGTTTGACATATGTTGAGGGAGAGAAAGAGAGGGGAGCGGGAGAGAGTTATAAAATAAATACATTGTAACTAGCCACACTACTGCAACACAATCCGCTAGCAAATTAAAATATTGGTTGCAGATAAAAAAGTAGCCATTA
Source organism: Torymus aiolomorphi (assembly GCA_036365515.1). NCBI lineage: Eukaryota > Metazoa > Arthropoda > Insecta > Hymenoptera > Torymidae > Torymus > Torymus aiolomorphi. The sequence goes on from CM070876.1 coordinate 130,400,059, forward strand.
CAGTAATTTATATATTATGGTTTCATATACGGTAATTCACAGAACAGATAGCTACTCTGAAACATTTGGCGCCCATCACGATAAGCCAATCACTATATAATAATTACATTATATTTTCAACTCTTAGATTCGTTGAAATTTTAACTAGAAACCAGTTGAATTAATAACCAATCAGACACATCTTGCAAAATTAAACACAAAAGTTTATGAACTAAGAATCATTGAGAGAAAAAAGCTTTCTCCATTCTTTTAAAATATAAAACATCTTGAAACATCTTGAATTTCTGATAATAAAAGCTTCCGTAACATTCTTGTATACTTTTTGAAATAATTATCTGAATCTTGTGTAGAAAAATATTTACTGAGAACTCCTCTGAAACATTTTGACGTCTCCCACCGTGAGAAAATTATAAAATTAGATTAACTGAGCACTTTTATCCGTAGACATTTTCACAATATTTACTGAGAACTCTTCTGAAACATTTTGACGTCTCCCACCATGAGAAAATTATAAAATTAGATTAACTGAGCACTTTTATTCACAACAATAACACATCATTTTTTCTTTTGTCTCTATTTTATTGTTCACTTAACATAATCTTTTAATTGATGTTTAAGTAAATAAATATGCACAGCGCCAATATCAACAAAGTTTCTTGAAGTATAGACAAAAAATGTTTTTTTTTATCCAAGGCTCTGAACAATATTTTAAATTCTGATTTTAAGTAGAGGTTAGAAATTTGTTATCAACACTTCATTTAACACATCATACCGATACTTTATTTTATTTATAGGCACCCATTGCCATAAGCCAATCACTATATAATTACATTATATTCGACACTTAGATTCGTTTAAATTTTAACTAGAAACCACTTGAATTAATAAGCAATCAGATACATCTTGCAAAATTAAAAACAAAAGTTTATGAACTAAGAATCATTGGGAAAAGAAAGCTTTCTCGACATTCTTTTATAGTAGAAACTCATGATTGCCACACATCTTGTATCAGTTTATGAACTAAGAATTTCTGATAATAAAAGCTTCCGTAACATTCTTGTATACTTTTTGAAATAATTATCTGAATCTTGTGTAGAAAAATTACTGAGATCTCCTCTGAAACATTTTGACGTCTCCCACCGTGACAAAATTATAAAATTAGATTAACTGAGCACTTTTATCCGTAGACATTTTCACAATATTTATTATTTATTCTTATAAATTAAGTCAACAAACTTCTAACCAAATTACTTTAATTCTAAGTTAGTATTTAAGTGTGCCAAACCAGCGAACAGGAATTAGTTCCTCTGCTGAATTACATATGTAATTGTAAATTTGTATAATCTTGTACATTTACTCTGGTTAATAAATATTAATATTAAGTAGTAATAGTAGTAACAAAATTCTATAATAATGATAAATTCTTAACAGTAATGCAATATGTGTTTGATGTTGGAATTCCAACGCCACAATGATAAATTTTTAAGTTTCCAATGTTCGTAGTAAGTTCTCAATGTTCGTGGTAAGTACTCAATGTTTAAAATGAAGTTTTCAATAATTGCAGTAAATTTGCAATAGTAATCACGAACACTCAATCAATAATATAATAATAATAATAATTATTCAGGTGCCGTAATTATAAATTTAATGTGAATTCATTAAATAAATGTTAATAGATTTTTCAATATAAATTATTAGAAAAGTATATATGTGTATGTATGTAATTACATTCAATATTTTTTATTTTATATTTTATTTTGAAAAATATCGTGAAGATAATTCGATTTTGTGAAAGTGAAATTTAACAAAACTGAAAATAACGCTTTTGGTACAAAACTATTGATTAACTTGAATACAAATAATTACATGCATTAGGAATGTAATAGTAAAGTGCATACCTACTGCGGTACACACTTTGAATCTGAAAAAGAAAAATATAATTATTAGTCATTTCTCTAAAATTATTAGTCGCCTCCCTCTCCCTTCCTCTTTTTTTTTTTTGAAAGTTTGCGAGTAAAATTTCGGGAAAGCTTTGTAAAACCTTGCTGTAACATTTCTTGAAACACGTTTTCACGATGTCAAAATCGTATCCAAAACATTGCGAAAACTTTGCTAAAACGTTTCAGAAAATGATACAGGAAATGTTTTTGAAAGCTTCCATATAACTTTTCGTAAAATATTTTTGCAAGGTTTCGGAAATATTTTTTCACATTTTAAAGTTTCATAAAATAATCCTTCCAAGAAATCCTTTTGAAACCTTTTCGTAGTATTTTATGAAATGTCTTTTAGAGAAATTTTATGAGTATAATTTCGGGAAAGCATTGTAAAACCATGCAGTAACATTTCTTGAAACGCCTTTTCACTATCTCAAAATCGTATCCAATAGGCCAGGAGCATTAAACCCATAATCATTCAGATATGAATGCATTCTGACTTAAATTATCTTTTTTTACTATAGCTTTTCCATAACATACAGAACGAAAATATCGGGGTGCACAAAAAAAAAGTTATGCTAACTGCAGGAACAATCGAAACGTGAAAAAATACGTCAAAATCACGGTTTTTCTCATACATTATTGAAAATAACTTCTTAACTATACGTTTTAGAGAAAATATTCATAGGACCAAATTTGTTCCCCATGAAATTTTCTACAAGGTAGAGTTAACTAAAAAAATGGAAATACAATAATTATATAGCAAAATAGCAATAAACTCGCAAAAAAAGCATGAAAAGTAGGGTATTTTTGAAGCACTTGTAGAATTATTAAGGGCTGGTCCTATCCTTTTGAAAATTTGTATGTAAGTACTTCAAAGCAATATAAATAAAGCCCTCAAAGCTGATTTCGATCAGTCTTATAGTTTTCGCATAATTCATTTGTTAACTAAACTCGGTGGAAAAAATCACTATTTTGTTGCATTAATACCAGAGCCAAACCGATTATCCAAAATCGGTCCTGATTTTTTTACGTACTCATAATGTTCCCAGCTATTATCTGGCATCGTTAGAATATCAATTTTATAATTGTTAATAATTTTTTAAGCAATTTTAAATGCTCGGAAATTTTTTCCTTATAAATAATTACTTCTACGCAGCCATTTTACAAGTAAAAAAATATTATAAAACATATAATGAAAGTTCTTGCAATTGCCTTTCATTTAAAACCACGCTGGTCTCGATTGAACGTATAGATCGTGAGATATAAATCTTCAAATATGACGAGGGTTTATCGTTAAACTATTTGCTTTTTAACAACAATCAAAATTGGTCTTGATAGGATATTACAAGAACTCTTTTTATACAAATTTCTGAATTCACTGGACACGTTCTTTTAGTAATAAAAAAATAATAAGAGAGTGCCGAAACTGCGCCTTCAAAATGAACGCGTGATCTAAACTTGTCATATCTCGGCTTCTATAACTCCAAATGAGATCATTATTTTTTAAATCGATATGCCGAAATGTTAAGCGTTATTGAGCGTTATTGTGATATCGTTGTTAAAATAAATAATTATTTTTAAATGTTGTAAAAAAATTTATATTAATTAAAAAAACCGTTAATTGGATTTATTCACGCGTTTAGTGGTTGTGATAAGACTTCAGCTTTCTATAAACAAGGAAAAATTATTAAGCTGCTAGAAAACGATTCTTCTTTACTTAATACAGCGTTAATTTTTAATACACTATGTTCTACAGCGCAAGATATAGAAAATGCAGGTCAAACAATAATTTCGACTATGTATAGTGGCAAAAAGTCCAGAACTTTAAAATTAAGTGAACTACGATACTTATGTTTTAAAAATTAAAAAAAACATTTAATTTAGCAATGTTACCACCAACCGAATCTGCGGCAACACAGCATTCATTTCGAGTATATTTCCAAGTACAGCAATATCTTGGAAATACTTTAGATCCAACACGTTGGGAAATCAAGGAAGAGAAGCTGCAGCCAATATATACAAGTGCTCTATTAGTACCTGAAAATATTTTGAGGAATATTAGTTGTAAATGTGCAAAAGGGTGTATCAAAACATGTAATTGCGTAAAACATGGATTAAAATGTTCGGATTATTGCGCAGGGTGCCTTGGCCAAAATTGTAAAAATAGTTATGAAGATATAAAAAATTGCAATCTAGAACTTGAAGAATGTGATGAAAGCGAAATTAATACAGATAAAGATGATGAATTGAAATTAAATATTGAGATAGCTAGAGAGCCCAGTTCTCGATGATTTTGAGGATGATTCAGTCTGCGAGAGTGATAATGATGATCATGAGAATATAATGGCAAATATAAAACGAAAATTATTATAATATTATATATAAATTTAATAAATAATTCTGTTACAAAATTGTTCTTTTTGTTTCTTTTTCATACCTACTATACATTAACAAAACGGAATAAAAATGAAATTTTTATCTATAAAAGTATAGTTAATGCGAAATTATTTAAACTAATACACGTCTACAGTTAATAATGTACACTCTTCGGCAATATTTTTATTAATATAAATTTTTTTGCAACATTTAAAAATAATTATTTATTTTAACAACAATATCACAATAACGCTTAATAATTGGGGGTCGAAGCCTACCCAATCGTATTCCTCTCATTTCAGCATATCGATTAAAAAAAAAAAATGATCTCATTTGGAGTAGAGAAGCCAAGATATGACAAGTTTAGATCACGCGTTCATTTTGAAGGCGCGGTTTCGGCACTCTCCTTCACCTGATTTTCACGCACCGACGTCCAATTTTGCAATATTTATTATTATGTATAGATCGTGAGATATAAGTCTCCAAAGATGACAAAGGTTTATCGTTAAACTATTTGCTTTTTAACAACAATCAAAACTGGTCTTGATAAGATATTACAAGAACTCTTTTTATACAAATTTCTGAATTCACTAGACACGTTCTTTTAGTAATAAAAAAATAATAAATATTGCAAAATTGGACGTCGGTGCGTGAAAATCAGGTGAAGGAGAGTGCCGAAACCGCGCCTTCAAATCTAGATCACGCGTTCATTTTGAAGGCGCGGTTTCGGCACTCTCCTTCACCTGATTTTCACGCACCGACGTCCAATTTTGCAATATTTATTATTTTTTTATTACTAAAAGAACGTGTCTAGTGAATTCAGAAATTTGTATAAAAAGAGTTCTTGTAATATCTTATCAAGACCAGTTTTGATTGTTGTTAAAAAGCAAATAGTTTAACGATAAACCTTTGTCATCTTTGGAGACTTATATCTCACGATCTATACGTTCAATCGAGACCATCGTGGTTTCAAATGAAAGGCGATTGCAAGAACTTTCATTATATGTGTTATAATATTTTTTTACTTGTAAAATGGCAGCGTAGAAGTAATTATTTATAAGGAAAAAATTTTCCGAGCATTTAAAATTGCTTAAAAAATTATTAACAATTATAAAATTGATATTCTGACCATTCCAGATGATAGCTGGGAATATTATGACCACGTAAAAAAATCAGGACCGATTTTAGATAATCGGTTTGGCTCTAGCATTAATGCAACAAAATAGTGATTTTTTCCATCGAGTTTAGTTAACAAAAGAATTGTGCGTAAGCTATACGACTGATCGAAATCAGCTTTGGGAGCTTTATTTATATTGCTTTGAAGTACTTAAATACAAATTTTCAAAAGGATAGGACCAGCCCTTAATACTTCTACAAGTGCTTCAAAAATACCCTACTTTTCATGCTTTTTTTGCGAGTTTATTGCTATTTTGCTATGTAATTATTGTATTTCCGTTTTTTTAATTAACTCTACCTTGTAGAAAATTTCATGGGGAACAAATTTGGTCCTATGAATATTTTCTCTAAAATGTATAGTTAAGAAGTTATTTTCAATAATGTATGAGAAAAACCATGATTTTGACGTATTTTTTCACGTTTCGATTGTTCCTGCAGTTAGCATAACTTTTTTTTTGTGCACCCCGATATTTTCGTTCTGTATGTTATGGAAAAGCTATAGTCAAAAAAGATAATTTAAGTCAGAACGCATCGATGTGAAAGTGTACTGCTCCTGGCCTACAAAACGTTGCGATAACTTTGCAAAAAGTTTCAGGAAGTGATACGGGAAAGGTTTTTGAAAGCTTCCTTATAACTTTTCGTGAAATATTTTTACAAGGTTTCGGAAATATTTTTTCACATTTTCAGTTTCATAAAATAATCCTTCCAATGAATCTTTTTGAAACCTTTTCATAACATTTCATGAAATGTTTCTTCAGTGAAAGCATGCGAGATAAATTTCGGGAAAGCTTTGTAAATCCTTGCAGTAACATTTCTTGAAATGCGTTTTCACGATGTCAATACCGTATCAAAAATGTTGCGAAAATATTTTGGAAACATTTGAAGCAATGATACAGGAAATGTTTTTGAAAGGTTTCCTAAGGTTTTTTGAATACCCAATACGAAAGTATTCGTGATATCATAAAGTATTTGAATATTGTAAAATCCTGGTTGAGCGGGGGCAAAGCGTTTAATTTGTGACCTATTGCGAAAATTGCACCTGCTAAACAAGTATTAAAAGACAAATTAAGCTTCCCGGTTCTTAAAAACTAAATTTTTCATGATTTATAGCAGCTTTTCGATTTTGATATTTTATTTATCTAAATTTTTACTCTTTAAATAGTTTCTTATAGTCAGCTCCTGATTCAAAATAAAATATTATATGGCTTGTTTGATAATCAATTATGTGTCAAAAAAATAATTTTGCTTATTAGAGTTGCTTATTGTGATTATGAATTAATATACGGATCACTAAATTAAGTTTCCGATGATATGCGATAACTGGAGTAAATTGTATCTAATAACTTTGAAATTTGATCGAGAGGTAGTTGTTGGAATAATGATACATTTGTATTACATAAAGTAAATATAGTATGTGGCACGCGAGCACAAATATGCCGAGACGCGCGACACATACATATACGCACATATATATACCCCCTCCATGGTTCGCCGCAAAAAGCGAGCGCGAGCGAACCTCACATAAAAGCAAAGAGACTGAGTGTGACCGTCGCACGGGAAACACGTGCACACGAGCGTAGAGCATAAAGCTCCGCAGTTGTAAAATCCTTTTCTTTATTAAATACTATTGTTAAGAAACATCTTTCTCTCATTTCATCGTACCTCTAAATTATTATTAACTAATCAACATGGTAGCAGAGGTCCGTGGTTTCGTGACTCCGTTATTTCGCGCGGGAGTGTTCCTTTCCTCTTGCCGTACGTCTACCTTTTGGTGACGTAAGACAAGCAGGAACCAAAAAAAACCCATGAAGAATGAAGAGGACGAGAAGTCAGTTGATTGTGAGCTTGATCAGAAAAAAAGTGAAGAGGAACAAAAGGTGAACAGTGAAAATTTCGAGTTAAACAAAGAAAAAAGAATCGAAATAGAATTTAAAATGCCTAAACAAGTGAAGATTGACGACGTGCACATTCCAGTGTTTGATGGCAGTAATTATTCAAGTTGGGAATTTAGAATATTAAATATTCTCGAATACAAAGAATGTAAGGATCAAGCCATTAGAGAGAGAACTCAAGGTGACACTGAAGCTACCTGGAATAAAAGCGATTTAAAAGCAAAAACAATTGTGATAAGTTCAATATCAGACAAGCAGTTAGAATATATTCGAGACTGTAAAACTACGTTCGAGATTATGGAGAAATTTAAAAGTATGTACTCCACAAAATCTACAGCTTTACAAATTGTTTGTAGAGGAAAGCTGGATGATGTAAAATTAAAAAATTATGAATTAGTAGAAGATTTTTTCGTGGATTTTGAGAAAAATTGTAATAAACTCAAAACCGCTGGAGGATCTTTAAGCGAGCAAGAAAAAATGAGATTTTATTGATTTAGTCCCCGAAAAAGATAGAACGGTGGACTACGTGAAATCGAAGATTCTTGAGAAAAATATGTCGAAATCAGAAACTGAAAATAAAAGAAACGCAAGTACGTTTAATACAAAAGTAAGAGGAAATTGTCATAACTGCGGCAGACTAGGTCATCATATAAACGACTGTTGGAGACCTTCGCAGACACATCAAAATTAAAATATGGGCGAAAAGACAAATCAAAGTCAGTCCTACATGAGAGGCAGAGGCCAGCAGGGATTTCGAGGCCAACAGCGAGGCAACTCAATGGGAATTCACCGCGGCAGAGGACGAGGCAGAGCAACAAATCAACAAGGCGAAGAAACAACAAGTCAAATCAACGATTATACATATGCGAGGACGTGGTTAGCAGAGGTTAAACACACAGAGGCAAATCAGGTAAACGCCGAAAATGAAATAAATACAAATCAAATAAACTGGCTATTGGACAGTGGTTGCACTGACCATATAATAAATAGTGAATAATATTTTGAAAAATTTGTTGTGTTATCAAAACCGATTGATGTAAAAATGCCAGATGGAAAAAACTTAAAAGCTACTAAGATAGGCAATATAAGAACTTATTTTAAAACTTATTACGGTGAAAATGAAATTATTTAAAAAAATGTTTATTATGTTAATGGAATAAATAAAAATTTACTAAGTTTTTCAAAAATAACCGAAAATAATACTATTATATCTAGAGATCAAAACGCAAAAATTTATGATAAAAATAGAAAATTAGTAGCAGTAGCTGATAAAGTAAATGATTTATATGTAATGAAAAGTTTTATTTATAAAATTTGTGATAAAGATATTTTTGCAAATACTGTGAAATTAACGAATAAAGGAAAATGGCACAGAGCTTTAGGTCATATAAATTTTCAATACTTAGATAAATTAGTCAATGAAAAGCTACTTGAAGGTTTACCAGAAAAGCTAGAAAATAATGTAATAAAATGCGCAAATTGTATACAAAGCAAAATGGCTAATGTACCATTTCAAAATAAGAGAAACCGTGCAAATAAAATTTTAGAAATAATTCACACAGATCTTAATGGTCCACATAAAACCACAGGCTATAAAGGAGAAAAATATTTTTTAAGTTTTATAGATGATTACAGCAAAGTTAGTAGAATTTACTGTATAAAAAGCAAAGCCGATGTAGGTGATTGTTTTGAAGATTATGTAAACTTAGTTGAGAATAAATTAAATAAAAAGGTTAAAAAAATACGTTGTGATAGCGGAAAAGAATATGTAAATCATAGAATCTATAAATTCATAAGAGACAAAGGGACAGAATTATTACCCTGTCCACCATATATCCATGAATTAAATGGAGTGGCTGAAAGATTTAATAGAGCCGCAATGGACACGGGGAGATGTTTACAAAGAGAAGCAAAAATTCATGCAAAATATTGGCCAGAAATAATGAAAACGGTGTCTTATTTAAAGAATCGTACAATAGCCAACTCAGTAGAAAATAAAACTCCTTTTGAAATATTCTTTTGCAAGAAACCAAATGTAAAAAATTAAAAAATTTATGGTACTTTAGTCTTTGTTAGAAATCCAGAAGTAAAAAGAAATAGTAAATGGGATGATAAATCCAACACAGGAAAATTAGTAGGTTATAATCATGATAGCTATCGTGTGCTAATTGATAATAAAATAATTAATGCGAGACACGTAGATATAGTTGAAGAAGGTACAGCATTAATTTGTTTAGAGAAAGTTAATGATGATGAAATTATTGAATTAAATTTAGATTTAGACAGAAAAGAAGATCAAACAAATGAAATAATCGATAACGAAAGTAATGAAAATACAAATGAAACTACAAACGAAATTGAAAAGATTGTAAACAACAATGATACAATTATTGAACATGAAATAAACAATGATTACGAACATTTATCAGTAAAAAGGGCGTCTAAAAGAAAGAAAGGTCCCGTTCAGAGATACGGTGACCCGGTAACACATTTTATTTATGTAAATTATGTTAACGCAAATGTACCGAATACATTTGAGGAGGCGCTAGAGTCCAAAGATTATAAAAATTGGCAAAAAGCAATGAATTCTGAAATAGAAAGTTTAAATAAAAATAATACTTGGATCATTGTTGATAAACCTAAAGACAAGAAAATTATTGATGTTAAATGGGTCTATAAAAGAAAAAGTGATAACTCATATAAAGCGCGTTTAGTAGTAAGAGGCTTTTAACAAAGAGAGACTTTGGATAATGTATACTCACCTGTAGGAAAAATGCAAACTTTGAAAATTCTATTAAGTTACTGTTGTGTAAATGATTCGTACATAGAACAAATGGATGTCGAGACAGCATTTTTAAACGGTCCAGTAAAGTCTGAGGTGTATATACATGAACCAAAAGGTTATGAATTTAAATGTTGTGAGGATCCTCGTGAGGGCCAATTCCCAGAAATAAATTTGAAAACAATCTTGAATACTAGATTGCAACGTTTCGTCAGGAAGTTCCCTGACCTCTTCAGGCTTTATTAAAAATATATAGAGTTAAAACACATACAAAAATAAAAATAAAAAACTAGTCAAATAAATTAAACACAATCTATGCAAAAACCTTTACCTATAAATAGCTACGTCGATACTGGTAAGATACCAGTAGAGTCGAGATGGTATGCAGAACATAATGCACGCTTCGCTGGGGTTTATATATAATCACCCTTGTTTACCTTTTTAAATGTAACGTTCTTAACAGCTTTTTGTATATATTATTCAAATTTTGTGTATCTTCTATTCTATTGATAGTGTTATGATTTAAATTAATATGTAACATTTCGGAAATAATTCGTTTCGTGTAATTGTTTTCCCTATCTAAAATTTGGATGTTTTTCCAGTCAACGATGTGTTTCATAGTTCTTTGGTGTGTTGCTATCACTGATTTGTTATTCTTATCTCTTTCATGTTCTTTAATCCTATTTTTTAACATTCGCTTAGTTTCGCCAATATAAGTCGATGTACAAGACATACAATTGCGTGCATTATGTTCTGCATACCATCTCGACTCTACTGGTATCTTACCAGTATCGACGTAGCTATTTATAGGTAAAGGTTTTTGCATAGATTGTGTTTAATTTATTTGACTAGTTTTTTATTTTTATTTTTGTATGTGTTTTAACTCTATATATTTTTAATAAAGCCTGAAGAGGTCAGGGAACTTCCTGACGAAACGTTGCAATCTAGTATTCAAGATTGTTTTCAAATTTATTTCTGGGAATTGGCCCTCACGAGGATCCTCACAACATTTAAATTATTAAACATGGAGGGTGCCACTCAACATAATATAAAAGGTTATGAAACTGGCGAAAATAAAGTATGTAAATTAATAAAAGCGTTGTATGGTCTTAAAGAAAGTCCTAGAGCCTGGTACGAAACATTACATGAGTATTTAGAAAAATTAAATTTTATACGAAGTAGATACGATTACTGTCTATATGTAAATAATTCAAGCAATGATACTATATATATTTTGGTATTTGTAGACGATATTCTAATTTGTTGCAAAAATTATGATAAAATTAAAAATATAAAAATAAAACTAATGGAAAAATTTACAATGAAAGATATGGGAAAGTTGAAATTATACATAGGAATAGAGATTGAACATGATAAAAAAGAAGGTATTATGACTTTATGTCAACAAAAATATATAGAATCATTGGCTATAAAATATAATCTAGAAAACTCGAAAGCATATAACACTCCAATGGAAACCAATTTGAAGCTTGATCAAGCAACAGAAATTGGCGAAAACAAAAAATATCGAAATTTAATCGGAGAACTTTTATACATAAGCACAGGCACAAGACCTGATATAGCATTTAGTGTAAACTACTTAAGTAGATATCAAAATTGTTATGATTCCACACATTTTAAATATGCATTAAGAGTACTAAAATACTTATATAAAACAAAAGATCCAAATTAACTTTTACTAACAAAAATAAAATTGAACAGCTTGACTGCATGGTTGATTCAGATTTTGCAGGAGATCATGTCGATCGAAAATCCACAACAGGATTTATTATTAGAGTATATGGAAATGTAATTTATTGGAAAGCTCCAAAACAAAAAATAGTAACAAAAAATTCAACATTTGCGGAATATATTGCGTTATCCGACGCAGTAACTGAAGTTATATTTGTTAAGGATCTATTGAAAGATACATTTAATGTAAACATCGACAAGCAAATTAAAATATACGAAAATAATTCAGGCGCAGTAGCTATAGGTAAATTTGGAAACTTTACAAAAAACTCTAAGCTAATTGAAGTGCAACATCACTATGTAAATGAATATTATGAGAAATGCGTGATCGATATTATTAAAATTGAAACTGATAAAAATATTGCGGATATACTAACAAAAAGTTTATGTAAAGAAAAACTTGAGAATAAAAAAAAAAACATTGTTTCCATCGCATCAAAAATACTTTATTTTTATGTATTTTGGCTTGCTGAATCCAAATTTGTTATGGAAAAAGAGGTTTGACAGCCGAGTTTCGGAAATAACCTCAAAAAACTGTCGAAAAGCCGTGTTTCTGTGGAAAAACTTGAGAAGAAAAAAAAGCATTGTTTCCATCACATCAAAAACACTTTATTTTTATGTATTTTGGCTTGCTGAATCCAAATTTGTTATGGAAAAAGAGGTTTGAATGCCGAGTTTCGAAGATAACCTCAAAAAACTGTCGATTCGCACATTGATGAATTTCCACCAGTCCTAGATGACTACAGTGAAGAGCATAGTGAAAGATTTCATCAGGATATGAAGGAATTTGAATGTAGGTGGCAAGGAAAATATGGCGTGAACATGATGGCGGACTATTGCTGGATGCTAAAAAGAGATGTACAATGTAATAACAAAAAGCAGCGTAGAAATCCTTTGCATAGGTCGTTCGATGACAAGCGTATACGCAAGCGTAAGCCAATTTAGTTCTTGTGCAAATTGACTGACTAGTTTTTTGTGGTTATCTCCGAAATTAGGCGGTCAAATCTCTTTTTTCATAACAAATTCGGATTCAGCAAGCCAAAATACATAAAAATAAAGTATTTTTGATGCGATGGAAACAATGTTTTTTTTTCTTCTCAAGTTTTTCCACAGAAACACGGCTTTTCGACAGTTTTTTGAGGTTATGTTCAAAATATGCGGCCAACCCCCTACTTTTGACGCCGGATTCGGATTCAGCGGGAAAAAATACAAAAGAATAGTATAGTCTCCATCCCAGAACCGACAGATTGTTTTTTTGTGGGCCTGTGTAATTGAGCACGAGTGGTTTCCGGGGGCGCCTTCGGCGCCCGAATGATGCACTGATACTCACATTCATCATCCGAAACTGAAAAAGTCAATTGCTCTCTTGTTACGCATAGTACTTGTTTTAATAATTGCAGGAATAGGACCTTTTTTGCATGAAAAGTGAATGGGAGATCGGGTATATCGTGTCATCACAACGGAAGACTAAGTTCTCTTCCCTTTCTAGGCTTTTCCTTTCGCTACTACTTTTCCTCCCGCTACAGCGGGAGATCACACTAGATGCTCGAAATGCTCTATTTTTCATTCACTTTTCTGTGCAGAAAAGGGGCCTTTTTCATGCACGTGTTGAAAAAAATCATCTGACATAGGATCTTCTCACACGCTACGTAGAGATAAAATTCTACACTACACGTGACGATTTGAGATGAGTCTTCTCATATCTTTAAAAGAAGAGTCAATTGGTACAAACTATAAGCCCTAAACTTCATTTGACGGTAACAGCAATAAAAAAAAATAAAATACCTTAAAAACTTAAATGAATTGTAAGACTCTATTCAATGCTTGTAAAAACCGTAAGACTCACTATTTACTTGTAAAAGTTATGCATAAGATATTTTCATACCAACTGTGAATAATAGAAAATATAGTAGAACATCGGAAGAATAGTCAATGATGGTTAGTGAACAAAGAGGCAGTGAGAGCGAGTATGAGGAAGAGAGTGAGAGAGAGTAAGAGAGCAAAGTAGAATAAGTGACAATAAGCGAGGAAAGATTGAGAGAGTAAGCGATATTGCACGAAAAAAGACGTGAGGACGAGAGAAGGCACCAAAAAGAAGATATGGGGATAGAAGCGTAAGGGATAGCAAGAGAGACTAAGTTATGCCGAGAGAGAAAGAGAGAGAGAGAGGGAGAGAGAGCGTGTGCGAGACGGAGTGATAGCGAGCCAATGATAGCGGGAAGGAGCGAGAATGAGAGAGTAAGCAAGCGATAGTAAGCGATAGCGAGAAGTAGCGATAGACAGCGCGAGTGTGAGTGATAGTGCATGATAGCGAGAAAGGACGCGAGCGAGCGAGAATGCGAGTGACTGTGAGAGAGAGCGACGAAGAGCGAGTGAAAGTGAGAGAAAGAGCAAGAATGGGCGAGTGACAGCAAGAAAGAGCAAGAAGCGCGAGTGAGGGAGTGATAGTGAGTGATATTGAGTAATAGCGCGAGTGAGCAAGTGATAACGAGAAAGAGTGAGGAAAAAAATAATAGTGAGAATGGGCGGGAAAAGAGTGAGTGATCGCGAGATAGCGCGAAAAAGAGCGATATATATATATATATATATATATATATATATATATATATATATATATATATATATATATATATATATATATATATATATATATATATATAAATACATACATCGGTACTATTGGGGTCCTAGAGTTTCTTACTCTGAGAGTTTACATTGGAATACCGGAACAAATACACTTGACTAAAGAAATAATGACCCTAAGGGTACCGTGATTCGCAGGGAGCCTGCGGCGCCCGCTTTTAGTACCGGAATCCCGGAACAAAAGCCCGGAAAAGAACCTAAGATGTATTGTAGACGAAGCCTTATGGACCTCAAAAGTAGCGATAGATGCATCGTATTTTTGAAGCCGGTCCCCAAAAAGGACAAAAGTCCCCAAAAGTAGCAATCTATGGTGGATATATACCCCAAAAGTACCAACACATATACCTATATATACAGCGTGTCCAAAAAGTCTGGAAACACCCAAATAATTTCTCAGCTGAATTACTATTGGAAAATGTTAAGGTCGCCTTTGAAGTAATTTTTTACGAGGAATCCAATGGTGACCTTGGATTCGACCTTGGACCTCATTTTTGGGGTTATTTCAAGGTCAACCTCATTTTTTTAAATGGTAACCCCTATTTTTTATAGCGGAATCTGAAAGAGCGGAAAATTTTACGTCCGGATATGTATTAAGGTATGAGGTTGAGGTTGCCCCCAGAGGTCAAATTGAGGTCAAAGTATGATTTCTTAAAAATTTCGCGAGTTCAGTGGTAAAACAAAACAAACAAAGGTAAGGTTTGGTAAGTTCGAACGAAGACTTGAAGGTGACCTCTGATTCGACCTTGAACCTCATTTTGAGCCTCATTTTTGAGGTTATTTCGAGGTCAACCTCATTTTTTTAAATGGTAACCCCTATTTTTTTAGCGGAATTGGAAAGAGTGTGAAACTTTACGTCCAAACATGTACTCAGAACATAGTTCAAGAAGGACCTTGACGTTCATTTGAAGGTCATTTAAACTTAATGACAGTCTGATCTTGTGTAAACTTTTTAATTTTTTTAAACAGTCTAACATCTTATTTCAAGTGCTCGAATTATTTTCCATCCACTTTTTGATAGTAACCTAATCGATGATCGAAAACACCAACAGTTTTTTTGATCATTTCAGTAGGAATGAGAGCTGATTCATTGTAAAATTTTTTGAAGCGTTTAAATATTGAACATTGTTACTTGTTATTTTTCGTATGGTTAGAGTGACAATAAACTATTATTCATTCCATAACCACCACAGAAAAGGGTTGGTCATCTTTCAAACATATTTTTTGAAAATTAAAAGTTCTTTTTATTTTCAACTCAAAAAGTATTTTTGGATAAGGTCTACTACGAAGAGTAATAAAAATGAACAAACTCACTGATAGAGAAAGAATAACGATTCTCATGATGATGAGGTTGGGGACACATGCAGCGATCTTATAGGGCCGTAAGAGATATTTTTAATGCTTCATTTAGGGTTGGTGGAACTCCACTATCATTTTCAACAGTTCAAAAACTGTTAGAAGGTTTGAAAATACCGGCACTATCAGCGATTTACCTCGATCAGGCAGACCAATGTCAGCAGGTAACGAAGAGAAATCTTTAGATGTTGTGTTAACATTCACCGAAGATCCGCATACTTCCGTTCGTAGAGCTGCTCAAGTGCACGAAATAAGTAAATCATCTATTCATAACATACTAAAGAGAGAGAAGTTCCATCCATTTAAAGTAACGCTAATACACAAGTTAAATGAAGATGATTTCGATCGTCGCGTTGAATTCTGTGATGATATGATGGCACGCATCGTACAAAATCCAAATTTTCCATCAAATATAGTCTTCTCAGATGAAGCTACATTTCAACTTGACTCAAGCGTAAATAGGCATAACTGTAGATATTGGGCAGTTGAAAACCCTCATTGGGCAAGAGAAGCCAAGTCACAATATCCACAAAAATTAAATGTCTGGGCTGGAATATTAAATAATAGGATTATAGGACCATTTTTTATTGATGGCAATTTAAATGCAGAAAAGTATGAAACTATGTTGCGGAATCAAATTGTTCCTGCTATAAGAGAAATAGCTGGAGAGGACTTTAATAACACATGGTATCAACAGGACGGTGCAGCAGCTCATTATGCACGAAACGTTCGCACATACTTAGATACAGTATTCATTAATCGATGGATAGGACGAAGAGGTGCAATTGAATGGCCAGCTAGGTCCCCCGATTTAACGCCTCTAGATTATTTCTATTGGGGTTATCTGAAGGATCGTGTATTCAAAACAAAACCCTTAAACTTAGATGAATTACGTGAAAGGATCATTGATGAATCAGCTCTCATTCCTACTGAAATGATTGAAAATGCTGTTGGTGCTTTCTATCATCGATTAGGTTACTGTCAAGAAATGAATGGAGAACAGTTCGAGCACTTGAAATAAGATGTTATACTGTTTAAAAGAATCAAATGTGAGAGGCAAGGGGACTCACGTAAATCAAGCGCCCCATCGTGAGAGGCAAGGGGACTCACGTAAATCAAGCACCCCATCGTGAGAGGCAAGGGGACTCACGTAAATCAAGCGCCCCATCGTGAGAGGCAAGGGGACTCACGTAAATCAAGCACCCCATCGTGAGAGGCAAGGGGACTCACGTAAATCAAGCACCCCAAAGGGAACAGATTTTACTACGTCCACGTCGTTGTTCCTGGGTAACGCTAAATGTAAAAAATTGAACTTGACATGACTTTTAAGGACAATGTCAAGGTCACCATTAGATTTCTCGTTGAAAACTACTAAAGAATTAACCTCGCTCAGTGTGATAAAAAGTTTACACAAGATCAGACCGTCATTAAGTTTAAATGACCTTCAAATGAACGTCAAGGTCCTTCTTGAACTATGTTCTGAGTACATGTTTGGACGTAAAGTTTCACACTCTTTCCGATTCCGCTAAAAAATAGGGGTTACCATTTAAAAAATGAGGTTGACCTCGAAATAACCTCAAAAATGAGGCTCAAAATGAGGTTCAAGGTCGAATCAGAGGTCACCTTCAAGTCTTCGTTCGAACTTACCAAACCTTACCTTTGTTTGTTTTGTTTTACCACTGAACTCGCGAAATTTTTAAGAAATCATACTTTGACCTCAATTTGACCTCTGGGGGTAACCTCAACCTCATACCTTAATACATATCCGGACGTAAAATTTTCCGCTCTTTCAGATTCCGCTATAAAAAATAGGGGTTACCATTTAAAAAATGAGGTTGACCTTGAAATAACCTCAAAAATGAGGTCCAAGGTCGAATCCAAGGTCACCATTGGATTCCTCGTAAAAAATTACTACAAAGGCGACCTTAACATTTTCCAATAGTAATTCAGCTGAGAAATTATTTGGGTGTTTCCAGACTTTTTGGGCACGCTGTATATATATATATATATATATATATATATATATATATATATATATATATATATATATATATATATATACATATATATATATATATATATAATATATACACTTATCGGGGTTTATGTAGCCCAAGATTGTATATTAGTACCTACAGCCCAGAGTTCCCTATGGCAAGTGACTAAAGAAATAATGGACACTGGGGTTATAGACTCTAGGTCGGACCGCATAAACCCCTATATTTAGAAATATTATGAAGCCCGGGCTGCATAATCAAAATCGGGCTCGATAAAACCCTATATATAAAAAAACGGGCTTTATAAACCCCTTTCGAGAAGTGTATTATATATATATATATATATATATATATATATGTCGTATATCGGTTTTGGAGAGTTTTCCTAGATATTATATACCGGTTTTGGAGAGTTTCGGCCATTTTCTAGAGTCTATAACCCCAGGGTCCATATTTCTTTAGTCACGTTAACATAGACAACTCTGAGAAAAAGAACTATACCTCACCAAAACCGGTTCACCCACATATTTATATATACATATAT
This sequence comes from Torymus aiolomorphi, assembly GCA_036365515.1. NCBI lineage: Eukaryota > Metazoa > Arthropoda > Insecta > Hymenoptera > Torymidae > Torymus > Torymus aiolomorphi. The sequence continues at coordinate 130,418,511 of CM070876.1, forward strand.
ATATATATATATACTAGGGGGCTTCGCCCCCCTGCTCGCTCCGCTCGCCAACCACCATTATTAGAGATAAATATTAATAATAATGAATGAGGATAATCTTCTATTACATAATATCATGAAACACTTATTTTTTCATTTAAAATTTCTGTAATGTTTTTTAAAAACATTATTCTAAACATTTATTAATTTTTAAAATACTAAGTATATTATATTTAGCAAAATAATGCAGAATATATATGTAGTTCATTACGTCAGCTCTGATTTTATTTGTAACTTATTGATTATAAAATCCAGTAATATTTCCATTTTTGGCCGCCATTTTATATTTACAAAATCTGAGTTCAGATTCCTAATCAGCGAATCCGGAAACTCACTATATACAATTTTTAACAAACTCGAGTAAAATTTCAATTTTTGTTAGTCATCTTGGGTCCACCAGTTTGAATTAAAATTTTCAGCAAAATCCAAAAATATTTCAATATGTGTCCGACATCTTAGATCCGCAATTTTGAATTCTGAAAATCTGAGTTGAGATTCGTAATCTAGAAATCCCATAAATAAATTTATTAGCAAAATCCAGTATTATTTAAATATTTTGCAGCCATTTTCAATTTTTAAAATCTGAATTCAGATTCGTAATAATCGAATCCAGAAATCCCGTATATACAATTTTCAGCAAAATCCAGTAATATTTCAATATGTAACAGCCATTATCGATCGGCAATTTGGAATTCTGAAAATCTGAGTTCAGATTCGTAATCATCCAATCTAGAAATCCCGTACATACAATTTTCAGCAAAATCCATCAATGTTTGAATCCTCCATCTTCGATCCGCCATTTTGAATTCTGAAAATCTGAATTCAGATTCGTAATCAACGAATATATAAATCTCCTACATACAATTTTTAGCAAAAGCCAGTATAATTTAAATATTTTGCCGCCATTTTGAATTTTTAAAATCTGAGTTCAGATCCGTCATAATCGAATTCAGAAATCTCGTATACGGAAAGAAGAGTTCACAGCTGTAGCCCGTGACGCGCGAGAAAAAAATAGCGTGCCATATAGCATCGCCGGATGTCGTGACATATGCGTCTATGACTGTGACTGTGGTCATTTCGATGAACGGTGCTCGCGTGACACGGCTGTAGGCCGTGGCTATCACTGAGTTCAAGCTTTAACGCACGGCGGCAAGCGTGAGTGGCACGTCTGGCGACTGCGGCTGTCACCCCGTATAGCGTTGCCTAGAGACCATCGTTGACATGCCTGAATGTCGCGCCGTCACACGGTTGCAGAGAAGGTACACGCTTACTCTGTTATAACTCACGGCCTATAGCTCTGAATGCTTCTTTCCGTGTATATACAATTTTCAGCAAAATTCAGTAATATTTCAATACGTGGCAGACATTTTCGTTCCGCCATTTTGAATTTTCAATATCTGAGTTCAGATTCGTAATCAGCTAATTCGGAAACCCAATACATACAATTTTTTTGCAAAATCCAATATTATTTCAATATTATACTGCCATTTTGAATTTTTAAAATCTGAGTTCATATTCGTAATCAGCGAATCCAGAAATTCAGTATATTCAATTTTTAGCAAAACAGAAAAGTTCAATTTTTGGCCGCCATCTTGGGTATGCCATTTTGAAGTTTCATAATATGAATTCTGATTCAACATCATGCGAATCCAGAAATTTCCCATATGCAATTGTAAAATTCAGTAATATTTCAATATTTGGCAGCCAGTTTGAATTGGCAAAATATGAGTTCAGATTCGTAATCAGCGAATCCAGATGGGTTCCCTATATACACTTTTCAGCGAAATCCAGTGATATTTGAACATTTGGTCTCCATCTTCGATGCGCCATTTTGAATTCTGAAAATCTGAGTTCGAATTCATAATCAGTGAATCAAAATACCCAACATACAATTTTCAGCAAAATCCAGTAATATTTCAATTTTTGGCAGCCATTTTGTATTTACAAAATCTGATTTCAGATTCCTAATCAGCGATTCCGGAAACCCATAATATACCATTTTTAGGAAATTCCGGTAAAATTTCAATTTTTGGCCGTCATCTTGGGTCTTCTATTTTGAATTTTCAAAATCTGAGTTCAGATTCATAATCAGCGAATGCAGATACGCCTATATACAATTTTCAGAAAAATCCAATAATATTTAATATTTGGCCTCCATCTTCGATCAGCAATTTTGAATCCTGAAAATCTGAGTTCAGATTCATAATCAGCGAATATAGAAACCTTCTATATACAATTTTTAGCAAAAGCCAGTATAATTTAAATATTTTGCCGCCATTTTGAATTTTTAAAATCTTAGTTCAGATCCATCATAATCGAATTCAGAAATCCCGTATATACAATTTTCAGCAAAATCTAGTAATATTTCAATTTTTGGAAGCCATCTTAGGTCCTCTATTTTGAATTTTCAAAATATGAGTTACGATTTCTAATTGGCGAATCCGGAAACCCACTGTAGACAATTTTTAGCAAACTCGAGTAAAATTTCAATTTTTGTTAGTCATCTTGGATCCACCAGACTGAATTTTCAAAACATATGTTCAGATTCATAATTAGCGAAACCAAAAATACGGTATATACAATTTTCAGCAAAATCCAATAATATTTCAATATTTGACCACCATCTTCGAATCCGCCATTTTGAATTCTGAAAATCTGAGTTCAGATTCGTAATCAGCGAATCCACATACCCGTTATATACAATTTTCAGCAAATCCAGTAGTATTTGAATATTTCGCCTCCATCTTCGATCAGCCATTTTGAATTCTGAAAATCTGAGTTGTGATTCGTAATCAGCGAATCCACATACCCGTTATATACAATTTTCAGCAAATTCCGGTAGTTTTTGAATATTTTGCCTCCATCTTCGATCAGCCATATTGAATTCTGGAAATCTGAGTTGTGATTCGTAATAAGCGAATCCACATACCACGTATATACAATTTTCAGCAAATTCCAGTAGTTTTTGAATATTTCGCCTCCATCTTCGTTCAGCCATTTTGAATTCTGAAAATCTGATTTGCGATTCGTAATCAGCGAATCCAGATTCCCGTTATATAAAATTTTCAGCAAAATCCAGTAATAATTCAATTTTTGGCACCCATCTTGAGTCCTCTATTTTCAATTTTCAAAATCTGAGTTACGATTCCTACTTGGCGAAACCGGAAACCCACTCTATACAATTTTTAGCAAAATCAAGTAAAATTTAAATTTTTGTTAGCGATCTTGGGTCCACCAGTCTGAATTTTCACAATATATGTTCAGATTCGTTATCAGTGAAACCAAAAATTCCATATATACAATTTTCAGCAAAATCCAATAATATTTCAATATTTAACCACCATTTTCGAATCCGCCATTTTGAATTTTCAAAATCTGAGTTCAGATTCGTAATCAGCGAATCCAGAAATCCCTTTTATACAATTTTCAGCAAATCCAGTAGTATTTGAATATTTCGCCTCCATCTTCGATCAGCCATTTTGAATTCTGAAAATCTGAGTTGTGATTCGTAATCAGCGAATCCACATACCCCTAATATACAATTTTCAACAAATTCCAGTAGTTTTTGAATATTTCGTCTCCATCTTCGATCAGCCATTTTGATTTCTGAAAATCTGATTTGGGATTCGTAATCAGCAAATCCAGATACCCCTTATCCCTTATATACATTTTACAGTAAAATCCAGTAGTTTTAGAATATTTCGCCTCCATCTTCGATCAGTCATTTTGAATTCTGAAAATCTGAGTTGGGATTCGTAATCTGCGAATCCACATATTCCTTATATACAATTTTCAGCTAAATCGAGTAAAATTTCAATTTTTGTTAGCGATCTTGCGTCCACCAGTCTGAATTATCACAATATATGTTCAGATTCCTAATCAGCGAAACCAAAAATCCCGTGTTAAGGTAATACAAATTTCAGCAAAATCTAATAATATTTCAATATTTGAATACCATCTTTGAATCTGCCATTTTGAATGTTCTTAATCTGAGTTCAGATTTGTAATAAGCGACTCGAAAAACTCCTTATATACAATTTTCAACAAAATATAGTAATATTTCAATTTTTGGCAGCCATCTTGGGTCCACCAGTTTGAATTAAAATTTTCAGCAAAATCCAGTAATATTTCAATATGTGACCGACATCTTCGATCCACCATTTTGAATTCTGAACGTCTGAGTTGAGATTCGTAATCTAGAAATCCCCTAAATACAATTATTAGCAAAATCTAGTATTATTTAAATATTTTGCCGCCATTTTCAATTTTTAAAATCTAAATTCAGATTCGTAATAATCGAATCCAGAAATCCCGTATATACAATTTTCAGCAACATATCTATAAGAGATTAGTTGTAGTGGGGTAGGTGGAGGGGTATGTGGAGGGGTAGATGGAGGGGTAGGTGGAGGGGGCGTTGAGGGGGTGGAGGGGGGCCGGTAGGCACCCTTCAAAGTAACGTAAAATTTTAAAGAATTTAACGGTAAAAAGTGGAAGGGTGACGGAGGGGAGGTGGAGGGTCGGTTGAGGGGGTAGGTACCCATTTTTGCCCTTACAACTATATAATATAGGAAGATATATATATATATATATATATATATATATATATATATATATATATATATATATATATATATTGTAATGGACTCTTTATTCCTGACTAGCTGTACCAATATATATTTAATTATACGAGAATGTGAGGGGGAAAGCGTAAATAAAAAACGCAATAAGTACAATGAAATGGTTAAGTTTATTCCGCGAAATACCAGTGATCAAGATACAATGCTGGGAGGAGCGCGGCCGCGATGGTTGCCAGCCGAGGCTTTTGATGGGAGCGAGAGAGAGAGAGAGAGAGAGAGAGAGAGAGAGAGAGAGAGAGAGAGAGAGAGAGAGAGAGAGAGAGAGAGAGAGAGAGAGAGAGAGAGAGAGAGAGAGAGAGAGAGAGAGAGAGAGAGAGAGAGAGAGAGAGAGAGAGAGAGAGAGAGAGAGAGAGAGAGAGAGAGAGAGAGAGAGAGAGAGAGAGAGAGAGAGAGAGAGAGAGAGAGAGACAGAGAGAGAGAGAGAGATACTTAGTCGAGGAGGCACTTATAGTGACGCCGGTGTTTCGACCGGCTCGCTCGTGGTCGCTCGGCTCCTGGACGCTCGTTCGCTCTAGCGCAGGTCGCCTTGTCCTCGTGATCAGCGAGGACGCGCAGCAAGAGGCGAATGCACAGCACTACATGCGGCGGAGCGGACACGCGAGATCATTCTTCACGGAGTGGTTAGCGGAATCGCACTGTGATCCGGAGGATACAATTATAGATTCTGGGAGTAGCTAGAGCTCGACTATTGCCAAAAATATCCTCGCGCTTTCCCGGTCAGCACAATACTGATTAGTGCGTGCACTCGGCGCGCTCGCGACAGTGCCCCCCTTTCTCTCTCTCTCTCTGTGTCTCTCTCGCTCTCTCAGTAGCAAGGGCTTCCCTTGCACTCTCGGCACCTGTAACATAACCATTACATTATACATGTGTGATATAGGCGACGGGAGAGAGTTATCCGATGGATGAGAAATAATCCGTCTCACGCCCCTCCTCTAGATGCTAGCTGCTGACCGGCTTGCCAGCTCGACCCTGCTCTCTCTTCCTGTTGGCATGCAAAATATAGGAACAATAAGGGGGATAAAAATAAAAATAAAGAGGTATCCAACAAAAATAAAGAGGGAGATGAAGCAAAAATTATAAGGAATAGGGAACTAAGTACCCATAAAAAAACTCGGCAATTACCAAAGATTATTATTTATTAAGCGTAGATCGCGTCAGATACATGGCGTACAACTCATATATGTAAAAAAACGTGGATATATAAAAAAAAATTTCGCGATTCTTCGCAGTGTCTAGCGCTTGCTCGCATCTTCGGCCTTCCTGGCCAGGATCGCGGGGTGCGCGCTTCGGTTGGGGCACTTCCGGCCCCTGCCGGTTGTTCCGTCTAACCCGCAGACGGGGCAGCGCTTGTGTAGCGGTGAAGCCGCCGCTCGCTCTCCCGCACCTCCTGGGGCACCTCTCCTATCTCGCCAGCGATTCTCCTCCGCTTCCTCCAGCTGCCTTTGCAACGCTGCGTTGCGCGAAGCGGTCGTCCGCTGGAACTCGGCCGTTTGCGCTCTCGCTAGTTCCACTGCGCGGGTTGACGCGCGTAAGCCCTCTCGGCGGTCGTGTTCCGCCCGATAAGCGGCCTGCACTGCCCACTCATCCACCACCCGCTGAGGGTACTTCCCCGCCAGTTCAGCCCCTTCCTGGAAGTACTCTAGGAGAAACCCGTTCAGGGCTTCCTATGCGGCCTGCATCCTGGAGCGAGCCCAGAGGAACTCGGAGCGGGAGTTGCGCAGGTCATCGTGAACTCTCGGCCAAGCTTCAGCGGCGGTGAGGCGCTTTGCTACGCGATCTCCTGCCGGTAGCAGCTGGTTGTTGGCGCTGGTGACGGGGCTTACCTGCTCCTCTGCTGGCGACGGTGGGGCGGAGCCGGTGGACGGGCCCGCTACTCCTTCGCACGGTGGCGTCGGTCGCGCAGGGCGTCGTAGGAGGGGCCTCTGCACCTCTGGCTCCTCGGTCGCGTTGCTCGCTTGCGGCTCTTGTTCGGCGGCCACAGCGGCGGCCAAGCCGGCCTCCGCCTCGACTGCAACGGCGTTCTCCAGTTCGAGCGCGATCGCTGGGATCGGGTCCAGTGCCGCCTCCAGGTGGACCTGACGCAGCAGCTCCTGCGCCAGACGCTGAACCAATTCCTGTAGTATTCCACTCATATTGTTGATCCGCTGCAACAGAGGAAAGAAAAGAGACGGGATGTAGTGCCATGGGTGAGGGGGAAAAGGAAGAGATATTTTATTTATAGAAGGTATTAGGTTTGTTTAGTCACATGCCCGGCGAGTCATCGCTCTCGTGCGCCGAGGGGAGTGCGCTGTCACGCGGGTAGCCGCTGCGGCATTTTTAGAACCTGCAGATCGCCCGCGTGGTCTGGGTAGAGGCGTTGCGGCGTCACTGGTACTGGATTGCATTGGTCGCTCGTCAGCGCCGTTTGCGACCAGTGTTCGCTTGTTCGCTTGTCTACCGAGAATTTACGCGGTTCGCTTCACCACCAAGCGAGCTCTCCGCGGTCTACCTCGCTTGCGCGGGTGAGTCTCGGCCTCTAGAGAGTCGGCGTTTGCGCTATGACCAGTGGAAGAGGCATTGGGCTCTTCGCTAATCTCCGAGGGGCTCGCTTCGGCTTGTTCCTCTTCCGAATTTTCCTCGCTAACCGTCCTCTCTTGGAAGGGTTTAAGGTCTTCCACGTGGACTTTACCCACGGATTTTCCATCCTGGTCGATAACCTCGTACACGTTTGGCCCTAGCTGGGCGGCGATCGTATATGGGCCGGCGAATTTCGGAGCTAGTTTCGCGGCTACGTCCTGTAAGGCGGATGAGAGCACGCGATTTCGCTTCCAGACTTTGTCGCCTAGGTTATAGTGCACTTCGCGGCGTGACGCATTATAGTAGCGTGCTTGTCGCTTTTGCGCTTTTGAGGCGTTATCAGCGGCTATTTACTGCACGTCTGGTAACGCGAGCATGCGAATACGGCAGTTTTCTATATCTGCCGACTCGGCATGCTCTTCTGCGGCTCGCTCTTGGCGTCGCCGGAGAGAAATTGGAGGAGCCGGTTGCCTGCCTAAATTTAGAAAAGCTGGGATCCATCCAGTTGACTCTTGTACCGCCGTGTTATAAGCGTATGTCAACTCTGGAACGTATAGGTCCCAATCACGATGATTCTTTTCCAGATAAGACGTAATCATCATCTTCATCGTGCGGTTAACTCGCTCGACCGGATTCGCTTGCGCGTGATACGGTGGAATTGTAGTGTGCGTCACTCCACACTCTTCCAGGAACTTATCTAGTGCTTTGTTCTTGAATTCGGTCCCGTTGTCAGAGTGAAAGACTTCGGGCGGACCAAATCACAAGAAGACGCGCTCATTAAGTTCTTTTCAAATCGTCTGCGCGTTCGATTTACGAATGGGAGCACATTCAATCCAGCAAGAGAAGAGGTCTATGAATACAAGTAGATATTCATGGCCTCGTGGCGATCTAGGCAAAGGCTCCATTATATCGCCAGCAACTATTTGCCAAGGACGCACGGCGCGGTGGCTACCCATAAGGCCGGCGCCGTTTGTTGCACCTTGCACTGCTGGCAAATAGAGTTTAGCAATAAACGCGCTAGCGTTTTCGCGCGGCCCAAATGTCCTGCAGTTGGCTCTGCATGACTTTCTAGCAGGATGCTCTCGCGTTTTTCCGCCGGCAAAACCAACTACCAGGTGTTTTCGTCCTCCATCAAATTCTCTAGCATCGGATTAGGACGATAACTATAAAGACGTCCATGAACGATCTTCCAATACGGATGATCGGTCGGGTTGGCCGCGACAGATGTGAACATGCGCTTGTACCAGGCGTCTGTGATCTCTTCAGCGATCTCTATTGACGCTAGCTCGACGTCTCCCTCGTCTTCGTACATGCGAGACAGTGCCCCTGGTACATAATTAAGGGAATCTTTGCGGTGGACGATTTCGAAGTCATACGCTTGTAATTCAAGCGCCCACCGCGCTAGTCGCCCTGTCGGATTATGCAAATTGCATAGCCACTTCAGACTGCTGTGGTCGGTTATAACCGTGAAATGGTAACCTTCCACGTATGGCCGGAACTTACGAATAGCCCACAACACAGCGAGACATTTGCGTCCTGTAACGAAATAATTCCGTTCGGCCGGCGTCATTGTGCGGCTAGTGAAACACAAAACCCTTTCGACACCGTCGATGGTTTGTGTTAAAACCGTGCCTAGACCCGAGTCGCTCGTATCAGTTTGGATAACAAACGGATGGTCGAAGGAAGGTCTATGTAAGATAGGCGCGGACGCTATAAGAGCTTTAATTTGCTCGAACGTTGATTGCGCTTCCTCGCTCCAAACAAAAGCGACACCACGTTTTGTTAAATGAGTGAGTGGATCCGCGATCGTCGCAAAATCAGGCAAAAATTTGCGTTACCACGACGCCATGCCTTGAAATCTCCTCAATTGTTTGAGATTCTTTGGCGCCGGATATTCCAAGATTGGTGCGATCTTATCCGGATCCGGTTTGAAGCCATCTCGATTAACGAGCACGCCGAGGAAGTTAACCTCGCTGCGGCAAAATTCGCTTTTCTCACGATTAATGGTGAGGCCAGCGCCTTTAATGCGCGTTAGAACGTGCTCAAGCCACTTGATGTGCTCTTCAAATATATCTGAGACGATGATAATATCGTCGAGATATGAGAAGGCGTGTGGCTCCATCTCAGGTCCGATTATCTTATCTGACAATTGCTGAAATGTGGCTGGGCCCCCTACTACGCCATATGGCATCCGAGTAAACTCAAAAAGGCCCATGCCAGGCACCGTAAAAGCGATGAATTGTTGCGCTTCCTTCCGCATAGGAATTTGATGGTAAGCGCTGCACAAGTCGAGGGTAGAGATATATTTCGCCTTCTGCAACTTGCGCAGTATCGCATCCATCTGAGGTAGCGGGTATGCGCACGCTTTCGTGATAGCGTTTAACTTCCGAAAGTCGATGCAGAAGCCATATTTCCCATTCGACTTTCAGTGCATCACGACTGGGCTCGACCACTCACTGTTGGATTTTGCTATAATCCCAGCTTCGACTATTTGGCGTACGTACTCATGCATTTCCTCCTCCAGCTTTCTGCAGACAGGGTAATATTTTTGTTTAATGGGTCGAGAGCTGATAATCTCTATATTATGCTCGGCCCATTTAGTATATCCCAGAGGCGCGTCGCTCACGGGGAGCAGTTGCTCTAGTAGAGCTTGAATTAGCTCTCTCTGAGCTTCATCCACGTCAGCGAGATCAACGGAGTCCAGGTGAATCGGCCCTGCTCCGTCCTCATCCAACGTGGATAATTGTAGCGATACTCGCTCTTTTCTGCCCTCTATACTGAGGGTCGCCTCTTGGGGCCGCAGAACAGCGCCAAATTTTCGCATGAAGTCTGTGCCAAGGAGACAGTCCGCGTCGAGTTCGTCTACGATGATTGCATCGATGTAGCGACGAACGCCGGTGACGTCGAAAGGTAGCTCGACGTGACCGAGAATGGGGACACTTTTGCCATCAGCCAGTCGTGCCCCTCTCCTTTTGTGAGGCGTAATAGTTTTGCCGCACTCGGAAGCGATTTGAAGGCCGATCCGACCAAGGGCTGTGCGTGAAGCGCCTGTGCGCTTCTGTGTTTCCCTCCGGTTTCTCCGGCGTCGATTCAGTCGACGTTAGCGGGGCGTTGCTGATCGTGGTGGCCTCTTGTCTAGGTAAGGGAACGACAGGGGCCATGTCTAGTCGTTCCACCTGTCGTTTCTCGAACACTTGGGGCAATCGCCTACCCCCGGAAGCGCGCATACATTTTGGAGCCAGGCGGGTTGTCCTTATTCTTGGCACTTGCCAGCCTGGGCGACAGTACGGTTCCGTCGCTCTTCCTAGGAGGGGATCCCTTCCGCTCTTTAGGCGGGCTATTTCGGGTGGTTTTGCGATAAGCGCCCTTACGTTCAGAGGCGCCACCAGGTTTTGGTGAATTCGGCTGCTTGTTCGGTTTTAAGCCAAATTGCGCTAGTTTTTCCTCCAGCACCTTGCTAATTACTTGCTAAGGTCTGCAGGAGATTGCGTTGTGACAGCCACTAGGCTTGTCTTCTGCGCTGCGTCATCCGCTCCTGACCCTTTATTACTCGGGTTTGCGCTCTCCGCTATGGCAGCTAAGCTGCTCTTATTACGAGGCGGTGACGGTTTTGCAGAGATCGAGGGGCTTTGATAGGCCACCTCTGGCATTATGCACGATTTCGGGTTTGGCGGCTCTTTAAAGTTCCGCTCAACCTCCAGTTGTGCTTCTACTTCTCGCGCTAGTTCAATAAGCTTGTTGGTGCTCGTGACCTCTTCTTGTCTGACTTTAAACTGTAGTCGCGGAAGCATGTTGTTATAGAGGAGCTCTAGTTGCCTCTCCTCGGTCCATGGTCTGTCGAATTTGCTCAAAATGGCGCGTAAGCAAACTATATAATCGCGCACTGGCTCGTCTTGGCCTTGCGTACGCGATTCTGCTTATATAGCATCTACGTGCGTCTTCGCAGAAGTCTTGCTATGATTGCCAATTTTGGCGCTCTTGGCGGCACCAATGACGCGCTACGCCAGACGTGAGCTCTGTCAGGGCGTTTAGCAAGTCTTCGTTGGTGATGTATGGCGCTAGCACTCTGCACTCGCTGAAGCGTTCTATGAACTCTTCGATATTGCTACCCTCTGCGCCTGAGAACTGCAGTTTCCACTGCCTAACTTGCATGCGTCTGCGTGGGTACACGCTGAGGCCTGTAAGGTGTTGCCTCCGCATTTAGTGCAGTTTCTTGCTGTCTATTTGCGTTTAGCGCTGCTTCGCGCTGCCTATTTGCGTTTAGCGCTGCGCTTTGGTCGTTGACTTCCGAGCTTGTCTCCTGCGGATATTGCATTGAAAACGTGTCCCTGAAGTTCACCGTTTTCTGTTTATGAGGAGCTGCGCTATTTTGCATATTTAAATGCGTTCGAGTGCTGGATATGAGTTGGCTGATCTGAATTTGTAACTCAGATATTTCTTTGAGATACTCCTGTGTTAAGGCTTGCATTTGCACCATCTACATTGCCGCTACTCTCGGTACTTAGTAGGTGTAATCATCGGTGAAGGTGCACTTTACGATGTCATCTGGGCGGTGGTTTACTCTTGTCGTAAATACTGATTGAGGGGCGCTATGCACTGTATTGGTGCTTTGCGTATTCGCTATGGTGGTTGTTGACGTTACTGTCGTCGTCGTCCCATGTCAACCGCCTGATATTGTGGTTACTGGTGATGGGAACTCACCGTTTGTGATGGCCTTGCCTAGTCTTATGGCCTCCCTTATTTCTTCATTCGGCGCGAGCGCTGATGCGCCTTCCGCCGACCATTGCTCGGCGTTTTGCGGTTGTTCGCTTGGTGCTAGCAAATCAGTTGCGTTCGCCGCGCCGGTCAGAGACATGGTCTGGTCTTGGAGGCTTGTCTCTGTTATAGAGTTTGGCGTTGACGAATAGCGCGCTTGTGCGCTAAACAAGCGTCTTGTCGCATTTTTCCTTGCGATCAATTCATTTATCTTACGTTCACTGAACGCTACTCTGTTAATGAACTCGCTCAAATTTTCATCGCGCCTGACGATTGCTTCGGCGTCGTCTTCTTGATCCGATGTGCGCACGAAATCGGCCTGCGTGTAGTCACCGCGTAATCGCCTATATAACCTATCTGATTTAGCGAAAGGTGTTCCGCTTGCAATTAGCTCTATTTCGCTTAGAGCTGCGTCCATTTGCGTACCTTCTAGATTCACGATCCATCCTTGGATCTCTAGGCCTATGGTTTCGTCGAAGGTAACTTCGTCTAATTCAGACATTTTCGCTTTTTAATATACTTAGTGTACAAAAAGAATAATAGTACACAAACAAAAAAAATAAAAAAATAAATAAAAATAAGTAAATAAGTATCTCTATTAATTGGTTGTTGAATTATGTAATTATTTACAATTAAATAGCGTTACGCGGAGGAATTCGTTCGTTTTTCAAAAAAGACTGCAGAAAAAAAAAATTGCTTTTAGGGATTTTCAGCGTTAGTCTCGCTAGCTAATTAGCGTTTTAATTTATTTAGTAAATCTGTACTTTGAGTTATAAAACACTCTTAAATGTTATAGAATTGTACCACTTCCAGTTGTTACTTGCTAATTGTTCACGCAAAATTTATTAATATTATTTTGTGTAGTTGAATTGTTCGATAACTAAATAAATAGGTATATAACTATTTTAGATAATTAGTATTAATACTGAAAAATGTGTTTTAATAGCACTTCGCTGGAAGAGTATTGCGTTTACTCGCTGAAAATTCTAAAATATTTTTCTAAAATTCTTATCAGAGATTTAATACTCCAATTAAAAAAAGGATTTTATTAGCTTATTAGTTTAATAAATACCGTTCGAATTCCTCGTTTATTACTTTAATTAATAAAGACAAAACGGATTTTAAATTCTGAAACAGGTGCAAAAAATTGAAAAATTTTGTTCAGAATTTGCAAAATTCGCTAAATTGTTCGTAATTATTAAACAATTAATTATTTCAACTTTTTTTTGTAATTAAAGTTTTGCTTTATTAGTATTATTTGTTAAATTCAAGAATTAGGAAGAGAATTGACAATTAGTTATTTAGTTTATTAACAATTTAAATAAATTATCTACTTATTTATTCTTAAATAAATTGATTGTTCAATAAAATATTTATTAAGTGTGTTGAGCGATAATATGTCCAAACTCGCTTGTGTAATTTTGTAAAGGACGAATGAAACTTTACTCGCGCTAAATCGCAGTTTCCGCTGTATACTGTGATGATTGAATTATTAATTCGTCAAATTTCTGCAAAAGTTAGTTTCCCACTGGGTTGAAATTTAGTTAAAATATTATTTATTTGTTTTACAAATATATTTGTGTTTATTAAATTAATAATTTTCTAGAATAATTATTAATTGTATAAATTGTTTAACAATTCAATCATTCAGTTGTTAACATCAGTGCGCATGAGTCGCTATCCTTGCTAACTACTAGGTGACTACAGTACGCACTATACGACGTATGTTAGCGAGCGATCAGCTGGCGCTTCGCTCAGTTATCCTTGTGCAAGTTATAGTCCAGTCGAATTAGACTGAAATGTACCTGTTCTGAGGAATAATTTAACGAGGAAATTTTATCGTCAGATGTTCTTGGGGGCGATCTAAGGAACAAAGGAAAAATAATTTAAACAACTAAAAAATTTGCAAAAGTTGTTAAAATAAATAAACAATGTGCGAAATTTCGTTGTTAGCTCTTATGAAAACTATGTTAGAGATATCAAAAAATAAAAAATATAATCTTATAGGCATTAAAAATATCTACAAAATGACATGTTGGAAAATACATTTTTGTCAATTAGTTTATCCGAAAAAAATTAAAAACAGTGATTTTAAGCAACTAATTGAATCTCTAATAACTAATAAACATTTAACCGCAAATACTTCTAGCCCAGCTTAAAGTAGAGCTTTAAGTGTCCTTATAAAGTGCTTAAAATTTCAGACCAAAACATTTATTAGATTTTGCAATAAGTTAATTATTGTTAAAAAAGGTCCTTTCGAAAAAGTTAATTTCTACAGCCTACTGACGTCGTACAGCGTCCAGCGGGAGTGCATTTTACTCGCCAAGAGCTGTACAATCACGTACAGTAAATTGCTAAGCGATTTAAAACTAATAATTTGTTTAAAAATGACTTGAAAAATGTAGGTGTTTAAAATTTAGTTAACTTTTACATTATCGCACACTAATTATTATTAAATAAATTCGTTGCCTCGACAGTTTGTTTGCTGCTATTTTTCTACGAATTTTAAGACCACAACCATCATTCTACGTTGACTATAAACCGAGATAAACTTTTTTTTTTCAATAAATCACCGTAGTCTTGATTATTAATATTAAGAGCAGAAAATTTCTTAGTGGTATAAAGAATGAGCCAAAGTTTTATATTCCACAATGTATGAAAGCTTCAGCTCAAAATTAAATTATTTAAATACGAATAGATGCAGTGCGTTTTTATGAAACGTCCCAGCGCGTCAGTGAGAAAGTGGGCGGGGCATACGCGAACGCGCAGTGCGCGTTACACGTCGCGGCGGCGGCACGATCAAAATTGATCATGCGAGTTCAATTCGGCGGAACTAGTAATATTAGTCTTTATCATTTTGGTTTATTCAGTTTGAGTTATAAACAAATAAGGTAATATTTTGAAATGAAACAATTAAAAATTTTTCTCGTGTTATTTTAATTTAAATTTAATATTTTGTGCTGTAACGGGATGGCTTCTGGGATAAGATTCCAAAAAGGCACAGGCCAGCGATGCCCTAGAACACGGTGCCGCGGGTGTCAGACTAAAATGACTTGCCCGGGGATCTGCTCCTGGAATCCCGAAAACAACGCGAAGATCGCACGCGAACTTCGCTTTCCAACTAATTGGATCGCTGAGTTAAAAGCGAGCGCTCAAAGAGTAAAGCGCGCGGCCGCTATGCTCAGATATGAAAACGACCAGCGGAGTCGTTTTCTCGCGGAGGCGGCGGTATCCGGGAGAAGGTTAGGTTAAGGTCGATAAATGAAGAATAGCCTCAATTATTTCACAGCACAATAACAAGGTCTATTCAAAATAATCCTTTACATCAAAAACGCGTCGCGTTGCGCGCCGACAAGAAGACGGGATCCGCCGCTCGGCGTGGGCGGATCAAGGTATCTATTTTCGCTGGGCTGGTGAACGCCCCACCGGCCACTCGCCGCTGCGAGTCAAAAATACACAAATAAATCGCTGCGCGCGAAGTACAAAGAGGCTTACCGGGAGAGGAGTGCACTCCTGTCATCGCTCCCTCACGAATCCGCTCCTGCATCAGACCTTATCCTCCGGTCGACTTCGGAGTATTCAGGCCGAGTCCTAACGTCCAGCGGTCACCTACAGACGCTACATGCTCTTCGTGGTCGGTACGTGTACGGGCGCTGCTCTGCACCGGTGAGGACGCATGATACAGTTTTCTTCGCGGACGATCAAATTAACTCGCGTACGCGCGGTTTGACAGCCCGAGAGAATCTGATTCCAAAATGAATCGAGCGCGACTTCGCAACCGCCAAAGTCGCGCAGCCCCCCGCGCAGATCGCGAATACATCGTTTGAGCGATGTCAACAAACGCTCGAGATGCGTGAATTCGCGAGAACGCGAGTCAAACGAGTTCGATAGAATACGGAGAACCGAGATTCTTATTTTCTCCGTATTTTATCCTGGAACTCCGTTGTAGTGCAAACCAATTAAATAATTTCATCCATCACTTTTACTCTCTCAAAGAGAAAGTTTTGTATTTTAAGAGATTAAGAATTTCTAAAGGTCTAAAGAGCAGGTATATGCATCCTCACCCCGGCATATATACCGGCTTTGACACAGAGCAGCTGGAGTAGCTAAGTAGTACTGCGCATTCGCAAATTTTAAAATACTCAAGGGCATAACATCTGCCACAATCTCAACGATATTTTCAGTCGTATCCGAACAGTAGATGAGTAAGCAGCATTTAGAGACGCCTTTTCTAAACTTCGTGAATTTTTGTGATATCTGAAGCTACTTCAGTGAACTGTGGTTCATTATTGAATTTTCTTCACACCTGAACGAATTTGTGTAAGTAATTTTCTTAATATTTATTAAAAGTTCTAATATAATATTAAAAATATTACTTATAATATACTAATATAATATGATATGACAGAATTTTCGTGACATCTGAAGCTACACTATTGAATTTTCTTCACATCTGAAGCTACATTATTGAATTTTCTTCACACCTGAACGAATTTGTGTAAGTAATTTTACTTAAGATGTATTAAAAATTCGTATATAGTATTATATGAATAATCGAGGTAGTATATCGAGGTAGTTTTCTGATTTACCGGCATTGACTACGATACTTAGTGCCATATGTAATAGTGTGGCGATAGGTCAGGGGTACGCGCACCTACTTCTTACCTGGGTCTGTCGAGTTCAATTTCCGGTGACTTTTTTTTCTTTTTTTTTTAAACCAAACTGTTCAATCAATTCATTTATCTTGTTAGAATGAAATTCTATAATAGCATATGAAAAAAAAAATGTTGTAAATTGTACACCACATTAGTACGATCCCACTTTTTGGTTATGTCTTTGCCTAACTGAATGATCGAAGACAAACTTTTATTCAATAATGGGATTGTACAAATGTTATAAGATTTTAACATATTAGATAGACTATTAAAATCTTTGGTACACGGTAAAGACAATTTTGGTAATTTTTCATAGCAATTTTGGTGCATATTATATGTATAACCATACTTAAGTTTTTTAAATCTAATTTCGATATGTTTTTCTATAAACCACATAGGATAATCATTGTTACGTAAAATCTTCTTTATGAGTTTTATATTGTCTAAGTGAAAATTAGAATCTGAGAGTAAAAACGCCTTATCAACTAGGTTAGCAATAATATTCTTTTTTTGCTTTGTTGGATGATTTGAAAAATAATTGATTACACGTCCCGATGATGTCGGTTTTTGGTACCAATTTGTCAAAATTTTACTATTAGTTCTAATTAATGTCATATCTAAAAGAAAAAAAAGAAGATTTTACGTAACAATGATTATCCTATGTGGTTTATAGAAAAACATATCGAAATTAGATTTAAAAAACTTAAGTATGGTTATACATATAATACGCACCAAAATTGCTATGAAAAATTACCAAAATTATCTTTACCGTTTACCAAAGATTTTAATAGTCTATCTAATATGTTAAAATCTTATAACATTTGTACAATCCCATTATTAAATAAAAGTTTGTCTTCGATCATTCGGTTAGGCAAAGACATAACCAAAAAATGGGATCGTACTAATGTGGTGTATAAATTTGATTGCCTAAATTGCTCTACTACATACATAGGAGAAACTAAAAGATCGTTACACACACGCATTAATGAACATAAAATAAACAAAAATAAAGAGTCTGTTGTCAGTACACATCGATTAGAAAACAAACATGAGTTCGATTGGGAAAATACATCCATTTTAGATTTTGAAAGCAATTACAAAAAAAGACTCATTTCCGAAATGATCTATATAAAAAGCAATCAAAATAGTATTAATAAAAAGGAAGATATCCAAAGACTAAGTACAATGTATTTTCCTATTATTAACAAACTTGATGCTGTATAACTCTTTATGTAAACATTGTCCAGCGTATATAAATACGGTGTACGTGTTATTGTTTTCAGTCGAGAATAACATCTGATCGACGTATGATATATACGTTTATAATTTCGGTAATTTTGATTTTTGTATTTACACTTTGTAGTTTAATTGTCTTTAAAAAAAAAGTTTTATATGTTAAGTTATTTCTGTGTTTTGAATAAAGGCCTGATGAGGTTGGCGTACTAAGCCAACGAAACGTTGCCATCAAGAAATAAGATCATTTCATTTTGCCTCCAAAGATCGTCCTCAACTATTTAATAACTTACAGTTATTTCTACAAAAACAACTTTCGGCAACACGCTAGATGGTAGAGCGGTGAATACAAGCTTCACTGTCGCGTTATATTCTTATATATGTTTTGTTACATACGAGTGTGTATGTGAATAAACACAATACTTGTATCTGTCTCGCCTTACGTATAAAATTAACGAACTACTATGCTTTCTAAACTTAATAGTCAAAATATTAAACATTATTATTAAGGAAATTTTTATAACAAAATTTTAAATTGTTTGTGTCTTACATTCTATTAATATTATTCGCATTAACATGAATTTATTATTTTCTGTGTCTAGTATTTTTACCTTATCAAAGTTAAATGAGTGTGTTTTTTCATTAATATGTTCTACTAAAGCTGATTTCTCTCTAAAATGTTTACAGTCGCTTTCATGTTCCTTTACTCTAGTTTTGAGATGCCTGGAAGATTGGCCTAGCTATGTAACAAGCTTTGCAGTTATTACAGTTTATTTTATAAACAATGTTACATTTGTCTATGTGACACATTCGATCTTTTCCCAATTGAATAAATTTCGAGAATTTGTCAACGCATTTGAAAATTACATTAATATTATTTTTGTGAAAAATTCTCTTAATAATAGAGTCAAATTTTTGAAAATAAGGTAAAACTATCAATTTTTTATTACTGAAAATCACTTGATTTGAAGCTGCGTAATTGTATATTTTTTGTAATCTTTTTTTTATATATTTATTAATAAAATTATGTGGGTAATTATTAGTTAGTAAGATTTTTTTTGATATTTCAAGATTTTCACTGTGGAATTTAACGTCGGACAATTTGATACTGTAATCTACTAATGTGTAGACTATTGCGATTTTTTGAGATAAAGGGTGCTGTGAATTAAAATTTAAGTAACGACCAGAATGAGTAGGTTTCCAGGTTTTCTATATCAGTTAGTAATTATTGAATTATTATCTTGAATTATGAGCTTCAAATCAAGAAAACTAATTTCATTATTATTTGTGGTTTCCACTGTAAATTGTAGGTTACTGTCAAAGTTATTAAACACTTTCAAAGTTTCATCGATTAAACAAATGGAAATACCTATTAGAATGTCATCTACATAGCGTAAGTATAAAGGTACATCAAAACTTAGTTTATTAAGACAATGTTCCTCCAAGCGTCTCATAACCAAGTCACACAAGACAGGACTTACAGGACTTCCCATTGCAGATCCGAATGTTTGTTTATAAAATTTGTCATTAAATTGGAAAAAAGTGGAGTCAAGGACTATGTTAATACCTTCACAAAACTCTTTACAAGAAAGATTTATTTTATTGCGTAAATATTTCCAATTATCTTCTATTGATTTTATAATAATTTCCTTGCTTGTATTAGTGAATAAACTAACCACATCTAAACTAATTAGTGTGTATCCTGGAGGTATAACAAATGAATCTATCCTTTCTTTGAGATGAAAACTATTTTTTTCATATGAGTTAGTTTTTGGAATGTTATCATTTAAAAATTTTGTCAAGAATTTAGACAAATTATATGTCGGAGAATTAACGGCGGAAACAATAATACTTAATTAAGGAATAAAAATTTCCTTAATAATAATGTTTAGTATTTTGACTATTAAGTTTAGAAAGCATATATAAGACAAAATATATATAAAACAAAACATATATAAGAATATAATGCGACAGTGAAGCTTGTATTCACCGCTCTACCATCTAGCGTGTTGCCGAAAGTTGTTTTTGTAGAAATAACTGTAAGTTTGTTTTACGTGATTTTTGTTTAACATTTGTTTTAATTTACATGTATATTAACTTTTAGAAATTGGAACCTGATGAGGGCCTTGTAACGTACGTCGTTCTGTACGGGCCGAAACGTCGTTATTTATTTTAGTGAATAAATAAGTTGATAGTATCACCACCCGGGACTTATTATCCAAATTAATCTATGGCTATCACTAGAGTCATTTAATCATAAAAAATTAGGTAAAGTTGTACATGTGACTTCACTGAATACGATGGTTAATGTATTACAAAAAATTGAAGAAAGTTCTACGAAAGACGAGTATAATAGGAAAATTTATGAACGACTAAAAAATATTGATGATTTAAAAAATTTGAATGCACGTTATCATACTGCTTGCATAACAAACTTTTATCAATATCGAGGTGATTGTTCAACTGGACGTCTTGTTTTGGAATGTACCTTATCTACCGTAAGCTTTGTTGTGAATTACATAGTAGAACATTCCGAAGAATGTCAGTTCTCTTTAAGAGAAATTCTAGAACAATATACGGAAGATGAGAAGCCTAGTATTAGGTATATTAAAGATAAATTGATTGACTTTTTGGGAACAGAAATTACAATTTATTCAGTGAAAAATGATTATATTATTTGTTATGTTGATAGTATAGACAAAATTTTATGTAATGACTGGTATAATAATCGGTCAAACAATGAGGAAGAAGAAAAAAGTAGAATTATAAGAGCGGCAGCAAACATTATCTTACACGAAGTTAAAAGTAGACATTATAATCTTGATTATTATACAGCGCCGAACTGTTTCTTAGATAATATTTTTACTGATATATCACCAAATTTAAAATTACTTCTAGACCTTTTAATTAAGAGTAATAACGAATAATTCTCGAAAATGGGATAATATAATAGCAACGTATGCACATTGTATTACATCTTCCGTTCGACCGCCTTCATTTTTATCACCAATTTTGCTAGGATTATCTTCAATGATGCATAAAAAACATACCTCAAAAAATCTCATTGACAGCTTAAATCATATTGGACTGTGTGCGACTTACGATGAAACTCTCCTTTTTGAATCTTCAATAGTAAACGATCCTCAACAGTATAATTTAAGTGAATAGTATATACAATTGATATTTGACAATGCAGATCATAATACAAATACTATTGACGGTACACTTCAATTCACGGAACAACATGTAAAAAGGTGTAGGTTAGAATAATTTTTAAGAATTTATTTTGTGAAAAGATTTCAAAGCGTTCAATAAACCGTTTATATTATATTAATCCTTACCATATTTTATTTGCCTTTATGTATAAATTTAACCTACCAACATACGTAAAAAAATAATTGTGTCCAATAGATATAATAATATTTATAACAAAATATAAACAGATAGATAAGATCAATTTTACCAGTTCTGCCGAATTGAACTCGCGTGATCAATTTTGAACATGCCGCCGCCGCGACGCGTAATGCCCACTTTCTCACTCACGCGCTGGAACGTTTCATAAAAACGCACTGCATCTATTCGTATTTAAATAATTTAATTTTGAGCTGAGGTTTTCATACATTGTGGAATATAAAACTTTGACTCATTCTTTAGATCACTAAGCAATTTTCAGCTCTTAATATTAATAATGAAGACTATGGTGATTTATTGAAAAAAAAAGTTATCTCGGTTTATAATCAACGTAGAATGATGGTTGTGGTCTTAAAATTCGTAGAAAAATAGCAGTAGTCGAGGTTACGAATTTATTTAATAATAATTAGTGTGCGATAATGTAAAAGTTAACTAAACTTTAAACACCTACATTTCTAAAGCCATTTTTAAACAAATTATTGGTTTTAAATCGCTTAGCAATTTACTGTACGCGATTGTACAACTTTTGACGAGTAAAATGCACTCCCGCTGGACGCTGTACGACGTCAGTAGGCTGTAGAAATTAACTTTTTCGAAAGGTCCTTTTTTAACAATAATTAACTTTGTGCAAAATCTAATAAATGTTTTGGTCTGAAATTTTAAGCACTTTATAAGGACACTTAAAGTTCTACTTTAAGCTGGGCTAGAAGTATTTGCGGTTAAATGTTTATTAGTTATTAGAGATTCAAATAGTTCCTTAAAATCACTGTTTTTAATTTTTTTCATATAAACTAATTGACAAAAATGTATTTTCCAACATGTCATTTTGTAGATATTTTTAATACCTATAAGCTCATATTTTTTATTTTTTGATATCTCTAACATAGTTTTCATAAGAGCTAAAAAACGAAATTTCGCACATTGTTTATTTATTTTAACAACTTTTGCAAATTTTTTAGTTGTTTAAATTATTTTTCCTTTGTTCCTTACATCGTCCCCAAGAACATCCGATGATAAAATTTCCTCATTAAATAATTCCTCGCAAAAAAACTAATTCGACTGGACTATTATATGCGCGAGATGTACGCGCGAAGTCTTTGGACGCTATTCTATGAGAATATACCTTATTTTGACATTAATCTGAAATTCGTATACTAGCGGGTACGCACAATTTGGGTTTGTATAAAATCTTTTCAAGATGAATTTAAAATCACAATAATATTTTTAAATATTTAGATAAATTATTTGTTAATTTAACGTGAAACATACATGTGTGTATGGTTTTTCTGCATACAGAATTTACTCGAATAAAATTTTCAGAAAATATTTTGAGAGAGAAGAAGAAAAAAAATTTTAATTATTTAAATAATTAAATTGTTGCTAAATAATGTTAAAATTATGTAATTTATTATTTAATTATTCGAGCAACATAAGAAAAGAGAAAAGAAAATTTGTATCCAATTATTGGTAATTGTTAAAATAATTTGTTAATTATATCTTTATATTAGCTTACATAATTACATTATCACGGCCTGCCGTACCGATGTCGGTAATTAGTAAGTTCGTGATAGCGAACGCTAGAGGGCGCATTGATGCAGAATTGGAGCTGCATCGACGAGACGACGAGCGAGCCGGCACGAGAGATCCCGGCATCCATGTTGTTGTTGTTGTCACTCGTGGGATAGAGACGCGCTCGAGTTTGAGCGTCTTTATAATCGCAATTTACACGATGGAGAATTGGTCTTTTCATCCATCCAACCTCAGGAGTGAACAGGTGTAGATGCCTGAGACTATTTCTCCGCCGGAGAAGTGTGACTTCACGTACTTACGTGGAAAGTACGTGAAGTGTTTCAAGACTGTGCCACAGGCTGATCCTACCTGCCGTACTGTTAATACAAAGCGACTTCCTCGAGCAGAAGACCTGCTCGTCTGGTATTGCTACAGTCCAAGACACCATGAAGGACGAGCTACGAAGCCAGTCGAGTCGCGAGGATACACACCAAGAAGCTAGGCCACCAAGTTACGTCCACCTAAGATCTAACATGGTAAGCGTGCACGCATTATCCACGACGCGAGTAATAGCTCGTAACCGTCCATCCAGGTTCGTCGTTCCTGGACAGCGGCTTCGAATAGGCGTTCTCGTACGGAGAGAGCGAGCGCAGAGAGAGCGCAGGCCCGGATCATCAGTTATCGAAGGTCACCAGCAAAGTTTAACTTGCCGGCAGTTTTGTAACCGACAAGTGCGCAGTTACATTGCGCGGTATAATCTGCTCTCTCTCTCTCTCTCTCGCGCTCTGTCGTGTGTGTGTGTGTGTGTGTGTGTGTGTGTGTGTGTGTGTGTGTGTGTGTGTGTGTGTGTGTGTGTGTGTGTGTGTGTGTGTGTGTGTGTGTGTGTGTGTGTGTGTGTATCGTGCAGCGAGCGCGACCGCTCTCTCACCCGCGTATTCAACGATGAATGCGCGACATCGAATACCGTGTACACGCGGCGTATGTTACCGCGCGTGCTCGGCGTATATTACCGCGAGCGTGACGTCAGCCTCCGAGACAGCTGACGTCTGAGATAACGTGCTGGCGCACAGTTAGGTAGGGAAATTAACCTATTTCAACGCGACACTTCTACTGTCTAAATTATTAATTATTCCTTCAACTCATTTAACCTTTTATTTAATAAACAACAGTCTTTTATTATTAACTTTAACTGCTCGAGTTATTATTTCGCGACCTAGTTATTCCCTGTTCCCCACCGCCTCCGCGGTCGTTACGTTAGTGAAAACGTATCGTTTACAACTGAGCAGCTGGCACACGAATCAGGAACCCGGTGAGGAGTTCGAGTCCCTGGCAGAAATAAAGCGCGAGTCTCCGACTTGCGTGTTGCACGGTAAGTAACCAGATTAGGTTTAGCATTGCACGACGTTGGTGCGTCCGCTGCCTAATCTGGCTATTGGGTCTCCGAGAGTTGAACCGGAGGATCCAGAGGTTCATCGCTAAGACGTGCTGGTGAAACGCGTCTTAGCCCTAAAAACCACCTCGTGACAACATATACGAATACATACTGTAGTAACCAATTTTACATACAACTTGTTTAAAATAAATTTTATCACATAACGGTTAGATATGTAAAGCAAATAATACCAGAACAAATGATACAGAGGAGAATTTTATTATAAATATAAATTATTATGTGTTACATCGTACCAATACATGAGATCATGGATTATATGTTTTGCAATAATGATATTCATGGTAAAAATGTTGTAAACATAGCGTTTTTTTGCACCAGGAACAAGTTGTAATTGCTCTTTTTCCGCAAATATCGCATGTAACAAAATTAGAATTGAAACAAAACTTTTGGGGATTTTCAACTTTCTCTGGCCTTTTGTCAATGTAACCTGCAGCATATCAAGCATATTTAAATAAATTTCTAAACCTGGGACTGAATAATTGATTATGCACTAATGACTGCATTTTAATAATATCATTCCGATTATGTAAATTGATGGCTTCATTCCACATGCGAAAACCGTATACATCAAGAGGTTGAAGTTCGTCTGTTGTCCCTTCTGGAATCTGTAGAAATATTAATGTTTTGTGTTTTGGTTTAACTTCATAAATGGTATTTTGGCAGTGACCTCTTCATGAATCAAGCAGCAGATTACTAGTTATCGCAGTATATGGAAAATATACATCTCTGGCCCAAGCTTCAAGGTGATTTTTAGTCAATTTACCTGATTTGAAAGCCATAACGTAAATGTTTTCAGCTTTGAATAAATTTCGCTCTACTACTGGCCCAAACTCTCCCTTTAGTTCTTGTAAAACTAATAAAAATGGAGATAAAAGTTTTCCTTCGGCAGATATGATTGGTTGAATGGTGTACGAATGTGTGGTAGCGTGTATTGATTGAACAGTACAATCGATTTTTTTTTCTCCTTTACTAGCGAGGGTTCGTCCACTATGTAATTCGTAATTGAAACCAGATTGACCGGAATTGTATATACGTTCTGCATCATATTTTGTTATAGCATTTTTCACTTCATTGCGAAATTCCTCTATTTTTTTTAACGTTTTCCTGTATTATCTAAAGATTTTTTTGTAGTAATTTTAGTTATTTTTCGAGAAACGATATTATGTCGACGTTTAAATTCAAGTAACCAATGGGAAGTAGCTTTAAATCCTTTCAAATTTATTTCTTGTGCTTTTTCTATTGCAATACGTCTAATATCGATATCGTGAATATGCATTCTATCCAATCTGGCTCATACAAATATACATAAACAATGCTCTTCAATTTGTTTCAATTTATCGATTCGGCTTCCTTGCGCGGCTACTTACTCTCCCCACCTATACAGTTGACGTTCCGTTTTCAATTTCTTAAATTTATTTTGGACAGTTGTAAATTTCCTTTTCTTTTTACCGCTTGACCAAATTTCTACAGCCCGCTTTTTATAGTTCAAATCAATAAATTCCATCTTGCTGCTGCACTGTTTTCGGTTTCAGATATTTCCGCATCTTCAAAATCTATATCTACATGTGAGTCATCCGCAGGTATGTCATTACGATGTTCATATGAATTATCGTAATATAAATATTCATCTGTTTCTTCGAAAATACTATTATCCTTTAAACTAGATGCAATAATATTGTACACTATAGTGGCAACATGTTTTTCTGCATTGTTAACAGGTAGTCTCTTTTCTTGGCCTTGAAACATATTATTTAGGATCCCTGTTGAAAACACCTTATAAAACCTTATAAAATAATCGAGAAATAAGAATAATATAGGTTTTTGCACCTGGATATACACATAAAATCCAATATAATAAAAATTCATCAGTACTAGTAAAAGTAATAGGAATTTATTGTATTGTATGTGGAAGACAAAAATTCGACTTATAAAACCAAGTTTAAGTAAAAATTAATATTGATCTTGTAGGTATTTCCACATCAAATTTTCATAAGTATTAAATTATATCAGAGTTTATGTAAAAATATTCTGCTAATAAGATTTTTATAGATTTTTCTCATGAAATTTTCATTAGTAAAAAAATATATGAGGATTTATATGAAAATATTCTGTTTGTAGATTTTGATAGATTTTACCCATAACACTGATTACATTTTTCATTATCAAAAAAATATATGAGGATTTATATGAAAATACTTTGCTGATTAGGTTTTTATAGATTTTATCCATAACATTGATTACATTTTTACCAGCAAACAAAAATATGAGAATTTGAATGAAAATATTCTGTCAGTAGGTTTTTCATGTTCATGATTCATTTTCTTTGTGAAATTTATTTCAGGCGTTGGAAATTCAATATCTGAGACAGTATTTTAAGGTGCAATTACTACAAAACTTTTATTATATGTTTGTAAACCTAACATATTAGAGCATTTTTATGAACATAGATGAAAAATGAAACATAAAAAAATGAACATAAATGGAATTAGTTGCTTAATTTTAAATTAATTTAACTTTAGTTAAATTTGTTAAGGATATTTGTCAGTAAGTATAAAACAATGTTAACAAAAAATTCAAAATAAGAAATTAATAATTTATGTGAAGAAATTAAATAGTACTAGCAACTGGATTGCTGTGATTATTTTTCTTCATTTTTTCTTCACTCTCATTTTCACTTTTTTCTTTACTCTCTTCTTCACTCTCTTCTATATCCTCTTCGTCGCTCTTTTCTTCACTTTCTTCTTCACTTCCTTTTTCATTCTCTTTCGAACTCTCTTTGTCAACCTCTTCTTTACTCTCTTCAGAACTATCTTCTTCAGTAATATCTTCATTCTTACTACCTTCTTTTTCAGCTTCATCATCATCATCTTTTTGTTCCGATTCTGTAGTATCAGATTTTTTTTTGGACTTTCGTGGTGCTCTATTCAAATCTTGAATTTTACCAGCCACATATGCTGCTACTTGATTTAATTCCAATTTTGCCTCAACTGGATTTAATTTTTTTTATCGGTTAAATAGAATTCAAATATACCTAAATAAATATGTAAAAATGTATTATATTTAATAGAAATTATCATATGAATTAATATCTTTTGAATAGTATATTATGTTACACGGGAATAAAGTGGGCTGTGTGCTCTCTACACGGGAGTTGTCAACAAACGTACAGTTTCGTACAACCTACTATATTCACGAGTGCAATATACGATTTTTTAACACAACTATCGTAAAATTTGTACTCATTTCCCGCCAAAATGGGAAAAAAACGCTTCACATTTATTTCTTAAACTCACTCTTGTTTTCAACACAGCGCACTGCTTGCGTCCGAGTAAAGGCGAGGACATACGTGCATGGCGCTGGGAACTAGAGTCTGTATGGAATGAACGTAGCACTTATTACTCGCCTTAGTGGAAAAAAAGTATGAATTTTACGATGCGATATGTTTATTGCTGCATATTTTTTAGGATCAATTTTCGGTTTGACTTCTTTGTTCAGAAACCGATTACATTTACGCCCTTTTACACTGGACATTTTTAACGTATGACTTCCAACTATTGAGCAAGCGACATTTTTAACAAAAGCTGAATATTCACAATTTTCTTTAGCGTTAGTTGCTTTATTTACTGCCTCATAATATTGTTGTAGATCCATATATTCATTATTTCCACAGTGAATCTAAAATAAAAAAACATAACTGCTAAATTGCTTGCGACTTTTACAAATATTCTTATATTTTTCAATCGAATAATTTTGATATCACTCGATTTCACGCACCTCTAATGACAAAGCATACGCTAAATCAAGATTTTTGCATGTCATGTTGGTTGATACACAAGTGAGAAAGTGATTTTATCGAAAATTACTATATTATTGCATTTTTAAAAAGTTTAAACTCGAATGGATAATAAGAAATAATTCTTCGTGCAGAAGTGTACACATCATTAAACCTATATGATTATCATTTACAATTACGTTTATTATAAAACATACGCCAAATTTAATTGTGTACCTACATGTCAGATAAAAAGACTAGTCGATGCACGAATTTGAAAGTGGTTTTCACTTTGTATAACCTTTTGACTCTCGTTTTTCTCAAGTCAAAACATGTTAACATGAGATTAATACCATTTTCTCACTAACACTTATATCGAAAAAATCTATTATTGCGCTAGTATCAAAATGTATCATTACCTGTTTCTTTTCTTCATTGATCAACCCAAGAGGGACATCACCCACACCATTTAACGAAAAAGGATTTATCTGTCTACTAGCTATAACAGTTAAATACACATTAGTATTATTTTGATGATTAATTAATATGAAATAATCAATAACTTGCCATATTCATCCATTTTGTTCAAAATTTTCTCCTGCAAACTTTCATTGAAACCTTCCAATTTTTCGATTCCTTCATCCTTCATTTTGATTAGTTTTTCATAACTTTCAACCTTACGTTTCATTTCATCGTAACGCTTTTTCAACTCCTTCAATTTATTTTTATCTTCCTTTCTGAATTTTTCTTTTATTTTGTTTTTATCGGATCTCTTTCTAGTTTCACAATCGCCTTTTTTATTTTTATGCTCACAACTATCCGTCTTTTTTAACTTATCATTTTTATCAAAAGCGATTTTATCCAGGGTGGCATAATCTCACTGTCAAAAGAGACAATAAGAGTCACAGGCATCTCCGGGGCTATTTATACGGAATAAAGTAGTGGGGATAAAAATTTAGTAAGGAAATTGACTTAGTAACGCAGTGCCCACAAATGAAAAACTACTCTCTGCTACGTAACCAACGAGAATTTATGAATTTGTTAGGTTTGTTACGAATGTTGGTTGATCTATTAACAATGTCGACTGTGGATCTATAACAATTTTTTAGTTTGATAGTATCAAACTGTCTATTCATATTATTATTGGTACTATAAATGTGTAACATCTCAGAAAACAATCTTTTGTTCTTATAACTTTCGTGATCGACGATATTGACCTTATTAAAATCTATTTTATGATTATAAAAGTTTGCATGTTCGGCTAAAGCCGACGTGGTATCACCATTCTTAACACTACGCTTATGTTCATTAATGCGTAATCGTAATTGTCTACCTGTCTGTCCAATATAAGACATTTTACAATCAGCACAATTAACTTTGTAAACTACACCACTTTTTTCAAACTTATCAACATTATCCTTACCTAATTTAATGTATTTAGAAAGTTTATTGCATGGTTTTTGTATAACCTTATAACTATTATGAGACAGAATTGATTTTAATTTGTAACTGAGATGTTTAACGTATGGGATAACGATGAGCGATTTTTTAGAATCATCTGCAGTATTCGAATCGTTTATGTCAGTTTGTAATTTTTTTGTAAAAGACAACCTACGTTGTATACCTTCGTTAATAAATTTTAACGGATAACCATTCTCAACAAGTAATTGTTTTACAATGTTTAAATTTTGTACATGAAATCTACTGTGTGATAAATTAATAGCTTTGTCAACCAAGCCATAAACAGTCTATCTTTTTTGTGATAAAGGATGATGAGAATCAAAGTGAACGAATCTACCAGAATAAGTACTTTTTCTGTACCAATTTGAAATAATTTTATTACCTTCTCTTATTAGAGACATTACTAAAAAATTGATAGACTTATTCTCTTCATTTTCCATAGTGAATTTCAAATGTTGAAATATTGAAATCTATGGTATACGAATCTATTACATCCTCAATAAAAATTATCATTGAACGCGAGCAGCTTGGGAGAGCAATAATCTTTTGAAATAGTGCTTAACCTTTCGGACGATGTCTCAGGTTCAGAATCGTCGTTATTTGGATTAATAAGTAAGTATACGTTCCAGGACGTTTTTGTGCGGCGACGTGTTAACACGAGAAGTTATAGACATGCCGCCCAAATCTCAATGGACTGTAGTTATGCATGTGTAAGAGAAAAGAAAAAATATACTTCTCTTATAGACTGCATAAACTATAGATCTTTATTGTGTTCTTTCTAGGCCGTTAGACGATTTAGGTTGTAGTCTTTGTTTTACGGCGAGCTCACGTGAGAGGTGAGACAAACTGTACATAACCTGTATGACTACATAATCTTTTGTTGGCAGTGAGCTCACACGAGAGGTGAGACAAACTGTGCAATTTGACTAGCGTTATGTAATGCGTCTGGCTACAGACAGCACATAACCTAGATCTGCATATTGCTCTTCCAGATTCGCAAGTGAGTTGATAGATGGCGGCGAGGTAAAAAAGAATCACAATCTCGCAACGCTAATGCAGCTTATGCTTACAAGAATCTGGTAGAGACAGAATCTGATAAGACAAATCAATTTTCAGAAAAACAAGGAAATGCTCGGAATTTAGTTACCGGTAAATTTTCCTTATCTCATTTATAATGAGTAAAAATAAATGATAAGCTTTTTCATTGAGTAAAAAACTATCGGTTTTATGCGATTACACTGCCAACTTATTCAAGGAAGAAACTGCCGAACATTTCGACGGTTTTTTCGCTTAAGCGCACTTAGATACACAGTGAGTAAGAAGCCGAGAACCATCTCAAGCGAGATACATAAGGGTGATGGAAGGAAAAAAGTCCCTGCACCAGAGAGGGCAGGTTCTTTTCCCAAATCAGAATCGATTTTACAGCAATACACATTTCTCGATCCACTGTTTGTCTCGCTGAATAAGAAAGATAGGTGCATGCAGCTAGTGCTATATAACTCATGTACTGAATGGTCATGAAGTTTAACCTTAAGGCGGTCTTACACCTATAGGCCTTTCTGGCCAAAATTACCTAAAAAAATGATAAAAATTATTATTATAATAAAATAATCAAAATATATTGTAAATATAACTTATTTTGAATAAAATGAGCCAAGGCAGAGGTCCTTAAACTCATTTTACCCTCAGTTATAGCATTTTCAAAAAAAAAGTTTGTCGTAACTTTTCTCTGAGACCGCATGATGGATTTTCATGGGACAAAGTGCAAATTGTTCCTAATTTATGTACTTATGGGCGTAAGAATTACAAATTTAAGGTTTTTATGTATAATTATTTTTTTCATGGCAAAAACTGATTTTTTTGCAATAATTTTTTGCATTTTTTTGAATTTTTTGGGTTTTTGCCATAAAAAAAATACTTATACATGAAAACCTTAAAATTGCAACTCTTAGGCCCATAGCTACATAAATTAGGAACAATTTGCACTTTGTCTCATGGAAATTCATCGCCTGGTCTCAGAGAAAAGTTACGACAAACTTTAAAAAATGACATTTTGAGAAACAAGCCTGCAAAGAAAAATACCATAAGACTCAAAAAATAATCAGTCATTTAATTCCTATTCTTTTCCTTCTTGAAACTCATTTTCCTGTATATCTGTTATCTGTTCTCCCATATAAAATGGTTAAAACAGAAGCTCTGGCACCTTGCATGCATCCGTTCCATTAAAAGTTATTGCTAAACTAGCAGCATTCGTTCCATTAAAAGTTACTGTTCAATCTGTCCTTTTGTAAATAATGATTCATCCACTGTTGAATCACTTTTTAACACACTGTACTGAGTTAGATTATTATTTATAATACTAAAATAAATGTAGAATATGCGCCAGGTCTTATGAAATATGAAATCCCGATGATCCAAATCGAAACTTAAGACATCACTGTCATAGACAAAAGTAGATAAGTACATAAAAGTCGATAAGCCCATTTTTTTAATAATTACTTGATTACACATATTAAATATTAAATATATCTTGAATTTAAGCCTGTATTCTTGTGAGAAGGCTTGTCGCTTTTATGTGTATAGATACATCTTGACACTTATTGCAATTCACAAATCTTCTGAATTGAATTATATATCCTATAGTGAGTTAGACTTAATATGTCACTTTCATCTTTCTTAGAAAAAAGATGTATTTATTTTTATGCGATAAAAATTTTTACTGCCTCTTCTTTAAAATACTTAATTCAATCTTGCCAATGCACATGTTTTTCAGTATTAATTTTCAAACAGCATTCCCATCTTGAACTGAAACTACTTTCCAAATTTAAACAAAATTGTCATTGCACGCTTGTACTATAATTACAATTACACTTTTCAGACATATATCTTCACATATACAATACAGTAAATTTTTAGTCCTAAATTCACTTATGAATAAAAATAATTAAGCACTAAGAAAAAAATCTTTCTCTATCTGAAAGCAAAAACTCTGCAAAACAAACTGTTGAAATAACATGGTTATGTATCTTGGCTTATTTGAGATTTTGAGCTGTCTGCTGTGTTGACACTATGGTATTATAGCTTTATAAGTATATACGTATACAAAAGGGAGTATTAACATAGTAATTTGCTGTCAAATTTCGTTGACGGAATGGTCACTTTACCAGAACAGAAGTGCAAAATTGTCACAACTCAAAAGACGATTCCACTGGATTTCAAATTCCAGAATATGATTTATATTATTTTTATAATAAATCCCGTATTTAAATTTAATTATTTTTTTTATAATTCTTATACTAATAAGTCTTAAATAACGTTTTTTGATATTTTAAAACACATACAAGTAACCGTGTTCCTATATACTGTAACGGGCGCCGATATAAGTTACGAGAATCACACCAGTTGTAACGGGGTTCAGTTGTAGAGAGAGTATTAATCCCTCTCAGGGGTTCGCGGGGTAATATACGGGTGCATTCGACGCCCGGGCAACTCACCTGTAGTCCGGCAGAAGGGCCTCGGCATACGTTCCGAACATGCGAGACCGGCTTCTATTGTAGAAAGCCTAGGCCGCTTTCTACTAGGACCGACGCTGCGTTCTGCCGCTGCTGCCAACTGCTGCCCGCGAACTACCGGCTGCTCGCTATGACCTAGCGTTACCAGCGCAGCCGGTCTTTCCCGCAACGCCACTGAGTTAACCTCTCAAGCGGCTATTGAGATACTTACTCCCGCTACCGATGTTCCTCTAGGAGGCAATGCCTGTGACTAGCTACAGCAACTGAAAAGGGTAGAGGGCGGTATTCGGAAAATCATGCATAGGTTAAGGCGTGGTCAATAACTACTCGTGACTCGACGATTTAAGATAAAACAAAACGGACTTATTAGTACGATGTGATTCGCGCTAAGGGGCGCGAAACTCGAACTGAATCCTACAACAACCGCGGCAGGCCGAGACCTTAGTCGACGCACGCACGCACGTGGCCGCCGATTCGCGGCGGCGACAAATAATCCTCGCGACAATCATATACGCGCATAATATTGAAAGCGACTTACGCAACGTGGCTGGCCAGTCATAGCCGCTGTCGCTCTCTCTCTCTCTCGCGCTTCTGCCACAGGCTCCCGCCGCAAGGAGGGGCGGAGATGGAGAACGCCTCACTGTCCCCGTCCTTCTTCTTTTGGCCGTAGCTCTCTTCCTCGCTCGCTCGGGATTGGTGGCGGCGCTCCGGCGGACACGCAGTCAGCGGTCGAGGCGCGGTACACTCTCTCTCTCTCTCTCTCTCTCTCTCTCTCTCTCTCTCTCTCTCTCTCTCTCTCTCTCTCTCTCTCTCTCTCTCTCTTCTATCTCACAAACAACACGCGGCAGGAACCTCTGACTAGGTTCGCGTGTCACGGCCAGAACCAACATCATGGCCGCGCGCTCACGTTCGTAGCGGCGCGGCGGCTTCGTCTTCTTCTCCATCTGCTTCTGGCTTGTTCCGCGTGGCGCTCTGTCGATCACGATATGTGCAAGCGCACGAGATTCGGATCTCGCGACGCAGTATACGTGATTCCCTTACCGTATATCGGCACCCGTTATACCCCCCACCCAGATTTGACGTCCCCTCGGACGTTACATCGAGGAAGGAAAGAGCGCTGAAATAAGGGGGCAAAGTCTAACGTGGGTGCGGATGTTGGTATTTTAGACGTCGCAGGCTCGCTGTGGTTTCCCACCGGCCGCGACGTAGGAAAGCGGAAGGGTCAGGTGGCTTTCCGAGGGCGCCTGCGTCGCCGCTGCGGTTGGGCTGGGGCGGATGGGGCCACCGGATTCGGCCCGAGTGGGTCTACTACCACTGCTCGGGCTCTCGCGGGCCTTCCGCGTCCCCTCCGTGGAGAAAGTGAGGCGGGCGGTGCCACCGGGGTCTGCTCGAGTGGGTCTACTACCACTGCTCGAGCACTCGGGGGCCTCCCGCGTCTCCTCGGAAACGTTTCGTCCATTGGCGCGGCCTCCGTGTCCACCGTCCCTTCCGGCTCGTCGGGTTCTGGCGAAGCAGAGTGGTAGCTTTTCAGCTGTTCCGCAGCCACCACCTCTTCTACCTCATCACCGGCGCCTACCAATCTGTAGGTGTTAGGTCCAATATCCGTAATCCAATACGGACCTTCGAACTTCAGCGCTAGCTTCGCCGCAATGCCTTTGGCGGCTGAGGATAGGAGATGGTTGCGCTTCCACACTCTGTCACCTGGTTTGAAAGTTGGCTCGCGACTGCCGGCATCATAATAGCCGGCTTGGCGTTCTTAGCCGCGCGCGCTCTAGAAGCGGCGCGCGCGTGTAACTCTGGAAGAGCCTCCATTTGCTCCTTCCAGCGAGCCAAACTTTCTTCTTGAGCTTCTTCGGGTTGTCTGATGCTACCTCTTGCATCCTTCGTTGCGTGCCAGGGGGTTTTGGCTGTCTCCCATAGAGTATTAGAGCCGGGCTCATCCCAGTAGAACTTTGCTCAGCCGTATTCATGGCGAAGAGAAGTTCCGGAAGCTTCTCGTCCCATCTACTATGCCGCTCCTTAAGATAGGAAGCGACCATCGTCTTTAGGGTACGGTTGGCTCGTTCTACCGGATTAGCTTGAGGGTGATAGGGGGGACTATGGCTGTGATGCACACCGTGCTCCCGCAGGAAGTCTTCCACGGCATGATTCTTAAACTCTGCGCCGTTGTCAGACAGGAAGACTTCCGGGCAACCGAATCGAAGAAAGATCTTCTGTCTTAGTTCCGCTATCACCGTCTTGGCGTTGGCCTTACGTATGGGGAATGCCTCTACCCACCTGGTGAAGAGACCTTGGAACACTAGGATATACTCGCAACCCTTGGAGCTTCGAGGCAACGAAACGATGATGTCTCCAGCCACGACCTGCCAGGGTTTGTCGATTACTCGGCGCCCCATGAGGCCGCCTGGAGCCCTCTGTTCCACCTTGAAGGGCTGGCACGTCTCACAGTTTCGCACGTACTCCTG
Source organism: Torymus aiolomorphi (assembly GCA_036365515.1). Classification (NCBI taxonomy): domain Eukaryota; kingdom Metazoa; phylum Arthropoda; class Insecta; order Hymenoptera; family Torymidae; genus Torymus; species Torymus aiolomorphi. The sequence goes on from CM070876.1 coordinate 130,453,969, forward strand.
CGTTTCCGCATAGTACCGCGGCCAGCAGTAGCGCAGCGCAACTCTGGCGAACGTCTTCTCTCGGCCGAGATGTCCAGCGGTGGCGTCGTCGTGGCATTGCTGCTCTGGTCCCACCAGCTTCCAGGCATCGTCATCGTCGCCGAGGGTTGAGTCTACCTCTGAGTTGGGGCGGTACCGATAGAGACTGCCTGCTACGAGTTTGTAGGTGGGGTAGTCATTGGGCTGCTCTTTGACCTTGCCGCACCACTCCTGATACCACGTGTCCTCGGTGTCGGTGAACCACGATACCGCAGCCACTTCTAGCTCGTCCTCATCCTCATACATACGAGAGAGGGCGTCTGCCACGTGATTCAAGGCGCCTTTTCGGTGTTCAACGGTAAACTTGTGGCCTTGTAGCTCCAATGCCGAAAGAGCAAGCCGGCTGGTCGGATTCTTCATGTGACAGAGCCACCGTAAGCTACTGTGGTCTGTCACAACTTTGAACTCGTACCCTTCGATGTAAGGGCGAAACTTCTGGATCGCCCATACAACAGCGAGGCACTCTCTTTCGGTCAGGCTGTAATTTCGCTCTGCCGGGGTAAGCACTCGGCTTGCGAACTCTATTACCCGCTCTAGTTCTTCCAATTCCTGGGGCAGTAGAGCCCCTAGGCCCACGTCACTCGAGTCCGTCTGCACGATGAACAGCTCGTCAGGATCGGGGCGGTGCAGCACCGGCGCGGTCATGAACATCGCCCGGAGCAGATCAAAAGCGTTCTGCTGCTCCTCGTGCCACTCATACCTCTCGGTCTTCTTTGTCAGGTTGGTGAGTGGCTCGGCGATGGTGGCATAATTCGGTATGAACCTCCTATACCAGGATGACGTGCCTAGGAATCGTCGCAGCGCCTTCAGGTTCGGTGGCACCGGATAATTCTTAATGGGCTCTATCTTGGCCGGCTTATGCCTCGTGCCGTCCCAGTTAACCAAGAAGCCCAGGTACGCTACCTCTGGTTTGCAGAACACGCACTTCGCGGCGTTCAGCATCAGTCCAGCGGCTCCGAGCCGTTCTAGCACCGCTCGCAAGCACTTCTTGTGCTCCTCGAACGTCTCGGCGACGATGATGATGTCGTTGAGATAGGCATAGACGTTGGGCTCTAGCTCGGGTCCGAGCACTTGGTCGATGAGCCGCTGGAAGATAGCGGGCGCGTTCGTCAGACCATACGGCATCCGCCGGAACTGGTATAACCCCATTCCCGGCACCGTGAAGGCCGTGATCGGACGTGCCTCTTCCGCTAGCGGTATCTGGTGATACGCGCTCTTGAGATCCAGCGTGGAGATAAACTTTGCCTTCCTCAGCTTCCGCAGAATATCTAGCATATTTGGAAGGGGGCGGGCATCAGGTTCAGTGACTGCGTTCACCTTACGCAAGTCACTGCAAAACCGCCACGTGCCGTCGCTCTTCGGCGTCATCACGACGGGGCTCGACCAACCACTCCTGGAGGGATCAATTATACCTTGAGTTAGCATCTCGCGCACCTGGCGATGCATCTCCTCCTGCACCCTATCTGACACCGGATAGTGGCGCTGTTTCATTGGCCGAGCATTCCCCACTTTGATCTCATGCTCCACGCCTTTGAGGCATCCCAGTCCTGGCGGGAGCTTGCCCAGGATCTCGTCTACCATGGCCTTCAGCTCCTCTCGCTGAAGGTCCGTAGCGTCCGCAAGCCCGATGGCAGACACGGTGCTAAGATCGGCGGTCAAGCTGGCTACTTCCAGCTCGACATAGGCGTCCGCTTCCTTGCAGAAGACCCTGTCCATATCCGGGTCAAGTACGGTCCTAAACGCTCGTACAAAGTTGACCACTAGGTAGCAGTCTGCGCCGAGCTGGCGCATGATGGCGACTCGTATGTCGCGCGATATGCCCGCCACCGTGATCGGCAGGATCACGTGGCCTAGCAGGGGGCTGGGGCTTCCATCCGCGAGCCTAACCCCTTGCTTCTCGGACGCTACGAAGTCCCTTTCGAGCACTGTCGCCAGTTGGAGCCCGACGGTGCCCATGACCATCGTAGATGCTCCTGGACTATCGTTCGGCGAGCTAGTCCCTCGCTCTGGCGGGTCCGGGCGACTGTCGCCCGCGGCCACCGAGACCTCCTTCGTAGGGATCTCTGCCTACGGGAGAGTGGAGGTGATCTAATCTACGCCCCTTCGCGTTTCCCGAACCGTTCGGACAGAACCGGGCCATGTGTCCTGGAAGGCCACACAAGTAGCAAAACAACGGAGGCCTCGACTCTTTCGGGGAATTGCCTCCGGAACTAGCGGGAGGCGGGGAATTACCCTGCGCCTGCCCGCTCTTCTGTTCCGGGGGCTTTCCGGATCCGCCCTGACGTGGTGGTCGGTGGCCGCGCCCTCTACGCGGCCCCGACGGAGACGTTTGTCCGGAGCCCCCCGCATTGGGGTTCCCTAGGTCCGCGAAGCTCTGCTTGAGGACCCTACGAAGCATGTCCTCCAAGCTCTCTTGCTTGGGGTCCCGCTCGTCTACCACCGCTGCCACCTTATCCTCCTGGTGCCCTTTCGGCTTGCGTGTAGTATCGCTAGGAGGAGGAGGCTTGTATACTATCTCTGGCAACAAGGTGGCTCCTGGCGGTGGCGACAGTAGATAGGCTTTGGAATACTCCATGGTTTGCTCAGCATCTACCGCCAAGTTTAGCAGCTCCTCGATGGTTCGGAAGTCTGATCTCCGAACCATAGACCGCAATCGCGGCTTGAGGTTGCGATGGAGCTAGTCAAGCTGATGTTCGAGGCTGGGGGTGGGCGATATCTTCCTCATGATCGCTACGAGGCACGTGATGTAGTCCCTCACGGCCACTTCCGCCCCTTGTGTGCGACTATTGGCTTCGGCCACTAGCCGCTGCTGGTACCTCTGGCTCGTGCCGTACCAGCGTCACGCAGCCGTCACAAATTCTTGCCACGTGGTCCACTTTTCCTTCTCATTCCTGTAGAAGAGTTCCGATAGCGACGATAACACCTCTTCCTCCGTCAACTTGGCCAGGACTCTGCAATCCTCCAGCCTTGCCAAGAATACGTCTATGCTCTGGCTCTTCGCGCGCGAGAAGAGTATTTGCCACTTCCGCACTATTTGGCCGATATCTCTCGAGGGGTATAACACCGACCTCGAGAAATTGGCGGAAGTGCTTGGCGCGGCGTAGTTATGCCAGCTCGAACTTCTCGCCGGATTTCGGCGGTCTCCCCCCTCCTAGACTGAGTTGACGTCACGTAAATCAGCCTGATCTCTAGGGCGAGTTGGCGGTGGCGAAAACTGACTGAGGGAAACGACGGCACCGGCGACGCCGCGATCCCAACACCCACAGCCGCATGAGCCCACGGCGCACAACCAGAACGCCATATACGAGGAAGTCGCCGAAGTGAATCAAAAGGACACAAATGAAGAGGAGAACGCGCAGCGAGACGACCTTCGCGACGACACGCAGAACACGGGGGCAGATGAACCACTACCACATCGAGGAGACATGTGGCGTCTCCAGGCAAGCGACGGGACAGTGTTCCAGGTGCCAAAGGACATCAGCCTGCTATTGGTGGAGCTGATAACGAAAGTAAGGTCGCTGGAGGGCAGACTAGCAGCAGACCACCAGCGACAAGCGGCGTACAGCATCCAGATAGCACGGCTACTAACAAAGGTAAAGTCACTGGAGGATACACTAGACCACCAACGACAAACAGCGTCCAGTACCCAGATAGCGGACACAAGGCCAGGACTGAACGTGCGATTCGAAGACACGTTCACGATCCCAGAGCAGAACGAAGCATGGGATCGTAGGCAGCCTTTGCCACCGCCAGCGCGCCCTAGAGACCAGGCTGATTTACGGGACGTAAACCCAGCCTGGGAGGGGGGTGACCGCCGAAATCCGGCGAGAAGTTCGAGCTGGCACAACTACTCCGCGCCAGGCACTTCAGCCAATTTCTCGAGGTCGGGGTTATACTACTCGAGAGCTATCGGCCAAATAGTGCGGAAGTGGCATGTAAGATTCTCTGGAGAGAAGAGCCAGAGTATAGACCGATTCTTGGCGAGGCTCGAGGATTGCAGAGTCCTGGCCAACGTTACAGAGGAAGAGCTGCTGTCGTCCCTATCGGAAACCTTCACCGGTACGGCCGCCACGTGGTTTAGAAACGAGAAGGAGAAGTCGACCACGTGGCAGGAATTTGTGACGGCTGCGCGACGCCCAGCCAGCGCGGCTAGTGGCCGAAGCCAATAGTCGCACGCAAGGGGCGGAAGAGACCGTGAGGGATTATATCACGTGCCTCGTCGCGATAATGAGGAAGATATTGCCCGCCCCCAGCCTCGAACATCAGCTGGACCAGCTCCATCGCAACCTCAAGCCGCGGTTGCAGTCTATGGTTCGGAGATCGCACTTCCGAACCATCGAGGAGCTGCTCAACTTGGCGGTAGATGCTGAGCAAACCTTGGAGTATTCCAAGGCCTACGGCCGCCACCGCCAGGAGCCACCTTGCTGCCAGAAATGGCGTACAAGCCTCCCCCTCCGTGCGATATGCCGCACAAGCAGAAGGGGGTCAAGGACAGCAAGGTGGCAGCGGTGGAAGAGGAGAGGGGCCCCAAGCAGGGGAGTCTAGAGGACATGCTTCGGAGGGTCCTGAAGCAAGAGCCTCGCGGACATGGGGAACCCCAGAATGGAGAGCTCCGGGCGAACGTACCCATCGAGGCATGCACCTGGTGGCCCGCGTAGAGGGCGTGGCCAAAAGCCACCTGGGCGAACGGGAGCACAGAGGCACCCGGCGCCAACTCCGGCCGGCAAGGACGTGAGTTCGGGAGGGAACTCCGCGCCGCCTGCCAACCAACCAACGCAGAGACGCGTTGGTGTGTTCGAAATGAGGTGGGTGAGTTCAACCTCCGAGCGCTGTTGGATCCGGAAGCATCCACTACGGTGATGGCCGCCATCAGGCTCCAACTGGCCACAGCCCTCGGGAGAGATATCGTAGCGTCCGAGAAACAAGGCGTGAGGCTTGAGGATGGTAGTCGTAGCCCCTTGTTAGGCCACGTGTTTCTCCCACTCACCGTGGGGGGGCTTACTCGCGAAATTAGAGTCGCCATTATGCTCCAGCTCGATGCAGACTGCTACTTAGGGGTCAACTTTGTACTTGCGTTCAGGGCTGTACTTGACCCGGATACAAATAGGCTCTTTTGTAAGGACTCAGAAGCCTATGGCAAGCTGGAAGTAGCCAGCTTGACGGCCCATCCCAGAGCAGTGTCTGCCATCGGGCTCGAGGACGCTACGGACCTTCAGCGGGCGGAGCTGAAGGAAATGGTAGACAGGACTGCAGGACACTCGACCAATCAAGCAGAAGCACTATCCAGTCTCGGATAAGGTGCAAGAAGAGATGCACCGCCAAGTAACGGAGATGCTCGAAAAAGGCGTGATCGAGCCCTCTCGAAGCGGTTGATCGAGCCCCATCGTGATGACCCGGAAGAGTGACGGAACATGGCGGTTCTGTGAAGACCTGCGAAAGGTGAACGCAGTCACGGAACCAGACGCCTACCCCCAACCGAATATGCAGGATATTCTGCGGAAATTAAGGAAGGCGAAGTTTATCTCCACGCTCGACCTCAAGAGTGCTTACCACCAGATACATCTGGCGGCGGAAGCGCGGCCTATAACAGCCTTTACGGTCCCGGGATTGGGGACTATACCAATTCCGGCGGATGCCGTATGGGCTTACGAACGCGCCCGCCACCTTCCAGCAGCTTATAGACCAGGTGTTCGGATCCGAGCTAGAGCCGTATATCTATGCCTACCTCGACGACATTATAATTGTTGCCGAGACATTCAAGAAGCATAAGGAGTGCCTCCGAATAGTGCTAGAACGGGTAGTAGCCGCAGGATTGACGCTTAATGCAGATAAGTGCGTTTTCTATAAGCCAGAGGTAGCATACCTGGGCTTTTTGATTAACCGGCACGGCACGAGGCCCAACACGGCCAAGATCGAACCAATCAGGAATTGCCCGGTGCCCAAGAACCTGAAGGCACTGCGGAGGTTCCTAGGCACCACCTCGTGGTATCGAAAGTTCATACCGAACTACGCCACCATCGCTGAGCCACTCACGAACCTGACTAAAAAAAACCAGAAGTATGAGTGGCTCGAGGAACAGCAGTACGCTCTTGAACTGCTGAAAGCGGTGGTGATGACCGCTCCGGTGCTGCACCGTCCTCATCCTGAGGGGTTATACATCGTGCAGACGGATGCGAGTGACGTGGGCCTAGGTGTAGTACTACTCCAAGAGTTAGAAGGGCGGGAGAGGGTGATCGAGTTCGCGAGCCGTGTGCTAACATCGGCGGAGTGTAACTACAGCGTTACCGGGCGAGAGTGCTTCGCGGCAGTATGGGCCATCTGAAAGTTTCGCCCATACATCGAGTGCTACGAGTTTAAGGTAGTGACAGGCCACAGCAGCTTGCGATGGCTCGGCCAACTGAAAAACCCAACGAGCAGGTTAGCTCGTTGGGCATTGGAGATGCAAGGCCACAAGTTCACCGTTGAACACCGCAAAGGCGCCTTGAACCACGTGGCAGACGCCCTCTCTCGTATGTATGAGGATGAGGACGGGCTAGAGGTGGCTGCGGTGTCGTGGTTCACCGACACCGAGGACGCGTGGTACCAGGAGTGGTGCGCCAAGGTCAAAGAGCAGCTCAATGACTACCTTACCTACAAACTCGTAGCAGGCAGTCTCTATCGGTACCGCCCCAACTCAGAGATAGACTCAACTCTCGGCGACAATGACGATGCCTGGAAACTGGTGGTGCGGGAATAGCATCGTCGCGAGGTGTTGCAGGAATGCCACGACGATGCCACCGCTGGACATCTCGGCAGAGAGAAGATGTTTGCCAGAGTCGCGCTGCGCTAATACTGGCCGCGCTACTATGCGGAAACGCAGGAGTACGTGCGAAACTGTGAGACGTGCCAGCGCTGCAAGGTGGAACAAAGGACTCCAGCCGGCCTCATGGGACGCCGAGTAATCGACAAACCCTGGCAGGTCGTGGCTGGAGACATCATCGGACCGTTGCCTCGAAGCTCCAAAGGTTGCGACTGCATCCTGGTGTTTCAAGACCTTTTCACCCGGTGGGTAGAGGCATCTCCCATACGTAAGGCCAACGCCAAGACGGTGATAGCGGAACTAAGTCGGAAGATCTTTCTTCGATTCGGTTGTCCGGAAATCTTCCTATCTGACAACGGCACAGAGTTCAAGAACCATACCATGGAGGACCTCCTGCGGGAGCGCGGTGTGCACCACACCCACACTCCCCCCTACCACCCTCAGGCTAATCCGCTAGAACGAGCCAACTGTATCCTAAAGAGGATGGTCGCTTCCTATCTTAAGGAGCGGCATAGTACATGGGAGGAGAAGCTTCCGGAACTTCTCTTCGTCATGAATACGTCTGAGCAAAGTTCTACTGGGATAAGCCCGGCTCTAATGCTCTATGGGCGACAGCCAGAACCCCCTGGCACGCAACGAAGGATGCAAGAGGTAGCAGCAGACAACCGGGCTCAAGAAGAAAGTTCGGCTCGCTGGAAGGAGCGAATGGAGGCTCTTTCAGAGTTACACGCGCGCGCCGCTTCTAGAGCGCGCGTTGCTTAAGAACGCCACGCCGGCTATTATGACGCCGGCAGGCGCGAGCCAAATTTCAAACCAGGTGACAGAGTGTGGAAGCGCAACCATCCCCTATCCTCAGCCGCCAAGGGCATTGCTGTGAAGCTAGCGCCGAAGTTCGAAGGTCCTTATTGGATTACGGATGCCCTTGGACCAACACCTACGGATTGGTAGGCGCCGGCGGTGAGGTAGAAGAGGTGGTGGCTGCGGAACAGCTGAAAAGCTACCACTCTGCTTCGCCAGAACCCGACGAGCCGGAAGGGACGGTCGACACGGAGGCCGCGCCAATGAGCGAGCCCGCCGGTGACGCCCTTATGGACGAAACGCTTCCGAGGAGACGTGAGAGGCCCCCGGATGCTCGAGCAGTGGTAGTAGACCCACTCGAGCAGACCCCGGTGGCACCGCCCGCCTCACCTCCTCCACGGAGGGACCGCGGAAGACCCGCGGCAGCCTGAGCAGTGGTAGTAGACCCACTCGAGCCGAATCCGGTGGCCCCATCCGTCCCAGCCCAACCGCAGCGAGGACGCGGGCGCCCTCGGAAAGCCACTTGACCCTTCCGCTTTCCTACGTCGCGGCTGGTGGGAAACCATAACGAGCCTGCGACGTCTAAAATACCAACATCCGCACCCACGTTAGACTTTGCCTCCTTATTTCAGCGCCCTTTCCTTCCTCGATGTAACGTCCGAGGGGACGTCAAATCTGGGTCGAGGGTGTAACGGGCGCCTATATAAGTTACGAGAATCACGTATACTGCGTTGCGAGATTTGAATTTCGCGCGCTTGCACGTACGCGATCGACAGAGCGCCACGCGGAACAAACCAGCAGCAGATGGAGAAGAAGACAAAGCCGCCACGCCACTGTGAACGTGAGCGCGCGGCCATGTTGTTGATTCTCGCCGTGACACGTAAAAGTAGTCGCCGTCACCGTGACGTGTAGAAATAGGTCGTGTGAGTGTTCCGTGCCACCACCGCTGCAACTGTGACCACCACCGCGCCTCCACCCACCGCGAGCGAGCGAGAGGAAGAGAGGGAAAGAGACAGCGACAGAAGAGGCTGGGGACAGTGAGGCACGCTCTATCCCCGCTCCGATAGCAGCGAGAGCGAGAGAGATAGCCGTCGATCGTGATAGAGTTTGCGATGGCTGGCCAGCCGAGAGTAAGTCGCGCTTGACGTATGTGTTTCTTCTTTTATTGTCGCGGAGTAACCTGTTGCCGCCGAGCATCGGCGGCCGCGTGCGTGCTTGGTTTAAAGTCTCGGCCTGTCGCGTTTTATGTTATCATCTTGTCCGGGTTTCGCGCCCCTTAGCGCGATTACTTTATTCAAATAAACCTTTCGTTTTTATCTTAAATAGTCGAGTCACGAGTACTTATTGAGCGTGCCTTAACCTATGCATGATTTCCCGAATACCGCCCTCTACCCTTTTCAGCAGCTGCAGCTATTCGCAGTCATTGCCTCCTAGAGGAACATCGGTAGCGGGAGTAAGTATCTCAATAGCCGCTTGAGATGTTAACTCAGCGGCGTTGTACGGGAAAGACCGGCTGCGCTGGTAACGCTAGGTCATAGCGAGCAGCCGGTAGTTCGCGGGCAGCACTTGGCAGCAGCGGCAGATCGCAGCGCCGGTTCTAGTAGAAAGCGGCCTCGGCTTTCTACAATAAAAGCCGGACTAGCATGTTCGGAACCTGCGCCGAGACGCTTCTGCCGGACTACGGGTAATTCTACAACGGTGAGTTACCCGGGCGTAGAATACACCCGTATATTACCCCGCGAACCCCTGAGAGGGATTAATACCCTCTCTACAATTCAACTCCGTTACAATACATTAGAAACCTATTTTTACTAGAACAGAAGTGCAAAATTGTCACAACTCAAAAGACTATTCCACTGGATTTCAAATTCCAGAATATGATTTATATTATTTTTATATAAATCCCGTATTTAAATTTAATTATTTTTTTTTATAATTCTTATACTAATAAGTCTTAAATAATGTTTTTTGATATTTTAAAACACATACAAGTAAACACGTTCCTATATACAGGGTGTTCAAAAAGTCCCAGTACGGCTGAATAACTTAAAAAATAATAGTCCTAGAGAAAAACTTTCAATACAAAATTTTTTAAGAAATTTCCTTGGCTATCCGGCGGTGACCTTGGCTTCGACCTCGAATCTGACTGTCAAGGTCATTTGAAGGTCAAAGTGATTTTATAAAATGGGAATCCCTATTTTTGACACCGGTAATGAATAGAGCGGAAAATTTTACGTACGAATATGTCCTTGACCATTTCTAATATTTGACCTTGGAAGGTCATGGTCAAGATCAAATGTGGAAATAATGGAGCTATTCAAAAGGCGGTTACGGTAATGCGAAACAATAACGAATTAATTTTTATTAGCAACCTGGTGATGACCATGGGTTTAACCTTGTCCTTGACTTTGAGGGAAGGTGGAGATATGTACCCAGCCAGTTAAGGCAAGGAAATATCATACCCAGCCAGTTAAGGCAAGGAGATATCATACCCAAACAGTCAAGGCAAGGAGATATCATACCCAGCCGGTCAAGGGAAGGAGATATCATTCCCAGCCAGTCGAGGCAAGGAGATATCATATCCAGCCAGTCGAGGCAAGGAGATATCATACCCAGCCAGTCGAGGCAAGGAGATATCATACCCAGCCAGTCGAGGCAAGGAGATATCATACCCAGCCAGTCGAGGCAAGGAGATATCATACCCAGCCAGTCGAGGCAAGGAGATATCATATCCAGCCAGTCCAGGCAAGGAGATATCATATCCAGCCAGTCGAGGCAAGGAGATATCATACCCAGCCAGTCCAGGCAAGGAGATATCATACCCAACCAGTCGAGGCAAGGAGATATCATACCCAGCCAGTCGAGGCAAGGAGATATCATACCCAGCCAGTCAAGGCAAGGAGATATCATACCCAACCAGTCCAGGCAAGGAGATATCATACCCAGCCAGTCAAAGCAAGGAGATATCATACCCAGCCAGTCAAGGCAAGGAGATATCGTACCCAGCCAGTCGAGGCAAGGAGATATCATACCCAGCGAGTCGAGGCAAGGAGATATCATACCCAGCCAGTCGAGGCAAGGAGATATCATACCCAACCAGTCGAGGCAAGGAGATATCATACCCAGCCAGTCGAGGCAAGGAGATATCATACCCAGCCAGTCGAGGCAAGGAGATATCATATCCAGCCAGTTGAGGCAAGGAGATATCATACCCAGCCAGTCAAGGCAAGGAGATATCATACCCAGCCAGTTGAGGCAAGGAGATATCATACCCAGCCAGTCGACGCAAGGAGATATCATATCCAGCCAGTCGAGGCAAGGAGATATCATACCCAGCCAGTCGAGGCAAGGAGATATCATATCCAGCCAGTCGAGGCAAGGAGATATCATACCCAGCCAGTCGAGGCAAGGAGATATCATACCCAGCCAGTCGAGGAAAGGAGATATCATACCCAACCAGTCGAGGCAAGGAGATATCATACCCAGCCAGTCGAGGCAAGGAGATATCATACTCAAGCAGTCGAGTCAAGGAGATATCATACCCAACCAGTCGAGGCAAGGAGATATCATACCCAGCCAGTCGAGGCAAGGAGATATCATACCCAGCCAGTCGAGGCAAGGAGATATCATACCCAGCCAGTCGAGGCAAGGAGATATCATACCCAACCAGTCGAGGCAAGGAGATATCATACCCAGCCAGTCGAGGCAAGGAGATATCATACCCAGCCAGTCGAGGCAAGGAGATATCATACCCAACCAGTCGAGGCAAGGAGATATCATACCCAGCCAGTCGAGGCAAGGAGATATCGTACCTAGCCATTCAAGGCAAGGAGATATCATACCCAGCCAGTCGAGGCATGGAGATATCATACCCAGCCAGTCGAGGCAAGGAGATATCATACCCAGCCAGTCGAGGCAAGGAGATATCATACCCAGCCAGTCGAGGCAAGGAGATATCATACCCAACCAGTCGAGGCAAGGAGATATCATACCCAGCCAGTCGAGGCAAGGAGATATCATACCCAGCCAGTCGAGGCAAGGAGATATCATACTCAAGCAGTCAAGGCAAGGAGATATCATACCCAGCCAGTCGAGGCAAGGAGATATCATACCCAACCAGTCGAGGCAAGGAGATATCATACCCAGCCAGTCGAGGCAAGGAGATATCATACCCAGCCAGTCGAGGCAAGGAGATATCATACCCAGCCAGTCAAGGGAAGGAGATATCATACCCAGCCAGTCGAGGCAAGGAGATATCATACCCAGCCAGTCAAGGCAAGGAGATATCGTACCTAGCCAGTCAAGGCAAGGAGATATCATACCCAGCCAGTCAAGGCAAGGAGATATCATACCCAGCCAGTTGAGGCAAGGAGATATCATACCCAGCCAGTCGACGCAAGGAGATATCATACCCAGCCAGTCGAGGCAAGGAGATATCATACCCAACCAGTCGAGGCAAGGAGATATCATACCCAGCCAGTCGAGCCAAGGAGATATCATACCCAGCCAGTCAAGGCAAGGAGATATCATACCCAACCAGTCAAGGCAAGGAGATATCATACCCAGCCAGTCGAGGCAAGGAGATATCATACCCAACCAGTCGAGGCAAGGAGATATCATACCCAGCCAGTCGAGGCAAGGAGATATCATACTCAACCAGTCGAGGCAAGGAGATATCATACCCAGCCAGTCGAGGCAAGGAGATATCATACCCAGCCAGTCAAGGGAAGGAGATATCATACCCAGCCAGTTAAGGCAAGGAGATATCATACCCAGCCAGTCAAGGCAAGGATATATCGTACCCAGCCAGTCAAGGCAAGGAGATATCATACCCAGCCAGTCAAGGCAAGGAGATATCGTACCCAGCCAGTCAAGGCAAGGAGATATCATACCCAGCCAGTCAAGGCAAGGAGATATCATACCCAGCCAGTCAAGGCAAGAAGATATCATACCCAGCCAGTTGAGGCAAGGAGATATCATACCCAGCCAGTCGAGGCAAGGAGATATCATACCCAGCCAGTCAAGGGAAGGAGATATCATACCCAGCCAGTTAAGGCAAGGAGATATCATACCCAGCCAGTCAAGGCAAGGATATATCGTACCCAGCCAGTCAAGGCAAGGAGATATCATACCCAGCCAGTCAAGGCAAGGAGATATCGTACCCAGCCAGTCAAGGCAAGGAGATATCATACCCAGCCAGTCAAGGCAAGGAGATATCATACCCAGCCAGTTGAGGCAAGGAGATATCATACCCAGCCAGTCGACGCAAGGAGATATCATACCCAGCCAGTCGAGGCAAGGAGATATCATACCAAGCCAGTTGAGGCAAGGAGATATCATACCCAACCAGTAGAGGCAAGGAGATATCATACCCACCCAGTCGAGGCAAGGAGATATCATACCCAGCCAGTCAAGGCAAGGAGATATCATACCCAACCAGTCAAGGCAAGGAGATATCATACCCAGCCAGTCAAAGCAAGGAGATATCATACCCAAACAGTCAAGGCAAGGAGATATCATACCCAGCCAGTCAAGGCGAGGTGGAGATCATACCTAGCCAGTTAAGGCAAGGTGCTATCGTACCTTAGAAAGTTACATACATACACCTAGATTAGGTGTTCAAATTATTCACCATTAACTTGTTGACAATATGCCAAGCGATCATAGAACGCACCAACAGCATCTTGAATTTTCGTTGCATCGAGTTGTTCTATTTCGTTCCGAATATTTTGTTTTAGCTGTGCGATATCTGTCGGTTTCGTTCGGTATACTCTATGCTTCAGATATCCCCATAAAAATAATCAAGTAGTGTAAGATCGGGAGATCTAGCTGGCCATTCGATCTCGCCTCTCCGTCCTATCCATCTATTTGGAAAAACATTGTTAAGGTACGCTCGAGCATTAAGACCGTAATGAGGACCTGCACCATCCTGCTGGAATCAAGTGTTTTGGAATTCATTGCCAACGATTGCCTGAATTGTCGGAATGACATCGTTTCGTAACAAATTTTCATATTTTTGAGCAGTAAGATTACCCTCAATAATAAATGGTCCAACAATGCTGTTGTCAATCATACCTGCCCAGACGTTAATTTTTTGAGGGTATTGAGTCGATCGGCTATCAATCATCCAGTGTGGATTGTCAGCACTCCAATACCTCATATTATGTCTATTGACATTATCGTTTAATTCAAACGTAGCTTCATCAGGAAAAACAATATGACTTGGAAAACTATCGTCACCTATGATTCGGTCCATCACATTTTCACAAAACTCGACACGTCTGTCTGGATCATCTTCATTAAGCTTATGCACAAGCTTTACTTTGAATGGATGGAATTTGAGTTTTTGTTTTAAAATATTGTGAACTGAACCAATGCTGAGATTATGTTGTTGATTTACATTTCTGACTGACGCATGAGGATCTTCTATGACTGATAACGCAACATTCATCTGATTGTCTTCATTCGTAGCTGTTGCAGGACGACCAGATCTAGGGAGATCCTTTACACTACCTGTTAAATTATAGCGGTCAATCGTAATCTTAACAGTATTCTTTGAAATTGGTTCGATTCTTGGAAAATCTCTATTGAATATAGAGCGAACTTGTTCTAACGATCTATCTTGATCACCGTAACCTCTTATCATGAGAATCTTTATTCGCTCTCGCTCAGTTAATTGCACCATCGTTCTTTCAGGAAACTATTTAAGGGATTAAATAAAATTTAAATCACTAAAACCTACCAAAAATTAACTGTAGCCTAGATAGAAATCGAAAAATGAAATAACTGAAAATAAAGTAGGAAGACAAATTAACAGAAAATACTCATAATATGTTTTGATGCAGTGTATCTAATAATTATAAATATTCTACAGAATATTTCCAACAATCGAAAAAACATGGGACTTTCGAAAAAACCTAGAAGAGCATCTTAGAATTGATATTAGTAATTTCATCTACATAGTATAAAATAGAAAAATTTTTACTAAATAGAAAGATCTACTAAAGAAAAACGAAGTTTAATTTCAAAGTTTTCTTTTGAATCACTAAATTTGAAATTGTTAGTGAATAGATAATAATGTTTCTCCAAAATTGTATCAAGAGGTTTTTAGAATCGTTGATTTTGAATCTGGAGTTAGAAAAATTTGAAATGACGAATCATAAGTGTTCGAGATGAAATTTTCTAAATAGACAAGGACATGCTTGTACGTCAAACCATGACCGCTCAAGATAAGCTCTTAAAAAGGACATATTGGAACGTAAAATTTTCCACTCTTCTCATTTCCGGTCTCAAAAGTATAGGGTATCATTTGAAAAAATTGACTTGACTTGGTCAAGGTCATAATCAAATCCATGGTTATCACCAGGTCGCTAATAAAAATTAAGGCATTATTTTTTCGCATTACCGTAACCACTTTTGGAATAGCTCCATTATTTCCATATTTGACCTTCACAATGACCGTCCAAGGTAAAATTTTCCGCTCTACTCATTTCCGGTATCAAAAATAGGGATTCCCATTTTAAGAAATCACTTTGACCTTCAAATGACCTTGAAGGTCAGATTCGAGGTTGAAGCCAAGGTTACCGCCGGATAGCCAAGGAAATTTCTTAAAAAATTTGTATTGAAAGTTTTTCTCTAGGGCTATTATTTTTTAAGTTATTCAGCCGTACTGGGACTTTTTCAACACCCTGTATATCAGAAACCTATAGAAAAGGCAAAAAAGGAAAATCAATTTTTTCGTCATTTTGAAGATACTAAGTTCTTTTAACCATATCATTTTTAATTTTTTTAATTTTTGATCCAAACTAGTTTTTTTAGGTTCAGAATAACATATATAATTAAAAAATTCAATAAAAAAAAGTTGATTTTATCAAAATTTTTAGGTGTAAGACCACCTTAATGCTGCGCCATTGGAGTGTTATATTTTAAAGCATATTCTTAATATATAAAAATATATAGAAATATAAAAATCCTATTCTTGAACTGTCGTCTTATCGATCATGTAAGCAATCGAATAAAATTTTCGAGGAAGAGACAAACACAGGTGTGCGTAGCGCGCCAGTTAACGTTAGCCATTATATAAAATTTTAATTTTACTTGGATTTACGAGAATTGAAGAAATTCATAAAAGGAATCCAAATGTATAAGGTACATCAAATAAATCTGCAACAGATTCTATCAGGAAATTATTGCGAATGGCAAAAATATCAAATCTTAGATCCTCTCCAAAAAAAAGGAAGAATACGATTAACAACTTAGATCATATTTATTACTTATTAGTTATAGCTATATATATTTAAGGCTATTATATTTATATATTTTTCATATTTATTAATCAATCAAGATATCATAATTTTAAACTTTTGACTTTAAGTATTTGTTACGCTACTTAAAGTATATATACTGCCTAATTTTTTACTGACCTATGATATGGGTTCGAGTAACCAATGAATATTCAATTGTAGTTGATATCTAGGTCTTATAAAGGCGTTTTTAACAACCCTTTCAAGATTCTTACAAAGTGATATGGATAAACTATTATTTGAATCAAGTAACTGGTGGTCTCAGTCAACACCAAATCTATATCAAAAATGTTTATTCTGATGCTTTACTTCGTCTACATTTTTCTATAAAGGTAAAATATCAGGTGAATTACCGTAGATTATTCGTTTATACACTGAAAACAAAAAAAAAATTTCCAATTGAATCATTTAAATACATTTTATTGAAAGAAAAAGTAATTGAAAGAGTTGAGGCGTCATTGAAGTTATTACACGACTCATTAATTCAAATATATATAATGATTGTCTTAATATTATATTATAATTCTCTTCATTTAATATTTTTGTTATCACATTGTGATTAAATATTTCATTGTCAGAAATTAATTCTTCTCTCAGTGTAGGTAAAAGCAACCAAATTAATTTAGTTATTATTTGAATTGGAACTTTTCTTCCTTATTCAAGTAAAATTGAGCGATAGTAGTGTCTATCCGTAATCTGACTTTAGTATTACTAAATACTTACAAGGAAAGTACCCGAACTGTCAAATTCAAAAAAATTCCAAACCCATATTAAAAAGGAGACCTCCATGCGAGACTCATGAAACCATTTTTTTTATCGGCAGAGAAGCGCTTTATAAGGGTTAAAATCACCCCTAAAGTTTACCCCCAAGAAACGGTTTTTTGATATATCTCGGCTTCTACTTAACTTTTTTTAACGAAACAAAATGGAAAGAGTTTCTTATTAAAAAACCAAAAAATCCGTGGTAGTATGAACATTAAGGGTTGCATCCCTTATTTTTTAGAGGGTGAAATTGTGTTTTTTTAAGAATAATTTTTGTTGTGAGAATTCATAAAATAATTAAAAATAGGTCAAAACATTATTTTTGCCAACTACAATAAATAACAGTTGGTGTGTTTGGGCATTCTTCGCGAAACAACCCCATAAGAGGTGGTAAACCACCCCTAACACAAATGAATTAGGTATATTTTTTTGGCAATTATTTTTTCCTTAAAATGGGTTCTTGAAGTCGTTAATCGGAATCCACAGTTAGATCCACAATAAAAATTTGAAAATAGTGAATTCAATATGGCGAAAAATTTTTTAGAAATATTTTAAATTCCACGAAAAATAGTATGTAGACCCCCTAGCGGAAATTATATTATGTAAATAAGTGTATAATAATGTAACAATGTTTTGTTATGTTATTCTATTATTTATTATTTTTTTATCATACACTTGTTTATCGTACGATAAACAAGTGTATGATAATGTAGTTGTTTGTAAAAAGTGTAAGAAAACGTAACAAATTGTACTTTTCTACTGGATTTCGGACGCTTTTACATTTTACCACAGTTTATACCATTTTTTAATAATTTCTTACTTTTCCTTACATTTGTCTACGTTTTATTACTTTTTAATTTGTACTCTTAATTCAAATTTTATAGGCATTCTTACACTTTCGTACATCTTTTTACATTTTATTATATATTTGTACTTTTAATTACATCTTTTTACGTTTATATACAAATTTTGATACACATTTTACATCGTATCACATATTTGTACACTTTTTTCAAATAGTTCAT
Source organism: Torymus aiolomorphi (assembly GCA_036365515.1). Taxonomy (NCBI): domain Eukaryota; kingdom Metazoa; phylum Arthropoda; class Insecta; order Hymenoptera; family Torymidae; genus Torymus; species Torymus aiolomorphi. The sequence continues at coordinate 130,471,734 of CM070876.1, forward strand.
AGTTATACTTTTATAATAATTTATAATTGTACTTTTATTTAAATAAAGCTATAAATAAAATATTTTCAAAGATGTAAAGAAAAAATACTAAAACGTAATAAAATGTAAATTATTATGTATTAGAAATATAATTAATATATGTTACAAAATATAAGTTACTGTATAAAAGTTTAAATTTTCACAAATTCTTACAGATTTTTCTAACAAATTAATTCTTACAGATGTTTCTAACAAATACTTCCTTATAATTTCATAAAAATAAGCTACACAAGGAAATATTTAGAAAACGTAAGGAATTGAAAGAAAATGTAAGAAACTTTAACAACTTGTTAAATATGCCCGAAATCCAGTATCGTATGATTTCTTACATTTTTCGACAATTTATTCCATTTTATAAGTATTTTCTTATTTTCTTTCATATTTTATAATTTCAGCTAGGAGAGATTTTCATGCTTGTTGAAATTATGATAGGTTTTAATAAGAAAAGTTTATGTATGATTTATTAATATAAATTAATATGAACAAAATTTTTAATATAATGATAATTATAGCAATTCATGGTTATTGCGCAATATACAAGATTACGTACACTTGCATTGATATGGCTTATCTCCCGATTCCTCCTCTTTTATTCATAAATAAGTGAAACATCGGTCAGTCGAAAACAAATATACGTTACTGAACGTTTTTCTACGCTCGTGTTAAATTAATATTCAATGTCAACATTATTTTATGGGTATTAATTGAAAATATAAGTGTCTGGAGGTACTTGCATCATATTTTTTAATGGCAAGTAAACATTTTACGAGTACGAAATCCTATTTGAATTGAATGATAACAGCAATAATAATAGTCGTAAGTAACCATATAATTGAAATTTCTCTCTTCTACATAATTATTCAAAATATTTCTAATAGAAGGATATAATAGATATAATATTGAAAAGTTACATAAAATGCAGCATTTTTAAATATAAAACTCGTCAAAATATACAATAAATTTTGAACAAGTGGCCGAAGTTAAGAAAGTCAAATTCAGTAAAAATCTATTATAGAATCTTTATTGTACCAATTGTAAATATTTTGATAGTGAAACTTTACTCTTAATACATGCATTGAATTATTTTATGATAGTAAAAATTATGTTTTGATTTTAATTTTTAGAATTACTGTTACATTACTGTTATTCTAATATATAAAATATGACATACTGACGATTTAATCAGTTAAGTTAAGTGTAAAAAAATATTCATACGAGTGAATAGAAGTAGTACTTTATTTATAATAATAACGTTTACCAACTATTTAAAGCTAATAAAATAGTGTATCTTGTAGACAAAACATTGACAAACAATAACGAATTCCCATGCACTTACAAAGGAATTTAATAAAATGTTTTCATCAAAAGTTTTGGATGTCTGAATACTTTTTACACTTACTGTACATTCATACTATTGTACATTCTTATACTGTTATGGCTATAAAAAGGCTATAATAACTAAAACTTTTACAGATTTACACTGCGACTCAACGTATCTAGAAGAAGAAAGAAAATATTTTCCATAAATATGAATTTGGTAAATGCGATGAATGTTTTATTTATTTTAAACAGTATGTTTCAAGATCAAGAAACGAAATTACCTGTTAATGACGCTGAAAGAAATGTTGCTAATATAGTGTATAATATTATAATATCAAGTATAAATGATCGTAGTATTTACGAAGAAACGGAAGAATTTCTATATTATGATGATACCTACGAACCTTACGATGACATACCTGCAGATGATTTACATGAAGATATCGATGCAGAAGATATGATAACACCCGAAACTGAAAATCAATGAAGGACCGAATCAGAGAGTATTAATTTTGGCTACAAAAAGCAAGCTGTGGAGTATTGGTTAAGTAGTAAAAACAAGTTAAAATTTGAAACAGTCCAAAATCGATTCAAAAAATTAAAAACAGCACGTCAGCTGTATAGATGGAGAGATCAAGTGGCAATAGGAGGAAGTAGGATCGATAAATTGAAAAAAATTGAGGAATATTGTTTACAAAAATTTAACGTAGCCAGATCGAATAGAATACCCATTCATGACATTGATGTAAGACGTATGACAAAAGAAAAAGCATTAGAGTTAAACTTCAATGAATTTAAAGCTTCTAGACACTGGTTAAATGAATTTAAACGGCGATTTAATATCGTTTCTCGAAAAATAACAAAAATTATTACTAAAAAATCTATAGATGATTCAGAAGAATGGTCAGCACAAAAACAGGAATTTCGCAATAGAGTAAAAAATGCCATCATAAAATATGATGCAAAACGTGTTTATAACTCCGACCAAAGTGGTTTTAATTACGAAATACACAGTGGTCGAACCCTCAATCTTAGAGGAGATAAAAGTGTAGAGAGTATAGTGCAATCAGTGCATTCGCAACTCATTCTTATACTATCCAACCTACTGTATCTGCTGAAGGAAAACTTCTATCACCCTTCTTTTTAGTCATGCAAGAACCAAAAGGAGAGTTTGGAACTGCAGTCAGAAAAAATTTATCTGCAGCAGAAAATGTTTATGTAATGGCATCGAAATCAGGTAAATTGACTAAAGAACATGTTGAAACTTGGGTGCAAGATGTATATTTTCCATCAACTACCATAACAAGTACTCTATTGCTTGATTCATGGAGAGGTCACTGCCTAGATATAATTTATAAAGTAAAACCGGAACATAAAACCTTAACGATTCTACAAATTCCACAAAGAACAACAAGTGAACTTCAACCGCTTGATATTTACGGTTTTCGAATGTGGAAGAACTTCGTTCGAACGTTTTCGGATATGATATTTCTAACAAATGAGGATCTCAACTTACACGATAGAAATAATATAATCAAAATGCATTCATTAGTACATAATCAATTATCAAGTCCCAGGTTTCAAAATTTATTTAAATATGCTTGGTACGCCGCCGGTTACATTGATGAAAGACCAGAAAAAACTGAAAACCCAAAAAAATTTTGCTTCAATTCTAATTTTATTACATGCGATATTTGTGGTAAACGAGCGATTATAACATGTTCATGGTGCAAAAAATCGCTATGTTTACAACATTTTTTTCATGAATATCTTTATTGTAAAACATATAATCCATGATCGTCAGAATAATTAGCTAGCTTGCCGTCTGCTGTTGGCTGACCCGTAGGATTTAAAATTGGTCGTTGTGCTGCTTAGAAATTGGTAGAATTGTATAAGAATTTGTATTAAAAGATAATAAATAGTAAAAATCTGTAAGAATTTGTAAAAATTTAAACTTTTATACAGTAACTTACATTTTGTAACATATATTAATTATATTTCTAATACATAATAATTTACATTTTATTAAGTTTTAGTATTTTTTCTTTACATCTTTGAAAATATTTTATTTATAGCTTTATTTAAATAAAAGTACAATTATAAATTATTATAAAAGTATAATTATGAACTATTTGAAAAAAGTGTACAAATACGTGATACGATGTAAAATGTGTATCAAAATTTGTATATAAACGTGAAAAGATGTAATTAGCAGTACAAATATATAATAAAATGTAAAAAGATGTACGAAAGTGTAAGAATACCTATAAAATTTGAATTAGAAGTACAAATTAAAAAGTAATAAAACGTAGACAAATGTAAGGAAAAGTAAGAAATTATTAAAAAATGGTATAAACTGTGGTAAAATGTAAAAGCGTCCGAAATCCAGTAGAAAAGTACAATTTGTTACGTTTTCTTACACTTTTTTACGAACAACTACATTATCATACATTTATTTATCGTACGATAAACAGGTGTATGATAAAAAAATAATAAATAATAGAATAACATAACAAAACATTGTTACATTATTATACACTACCATGGATTTCTTGGCTTTTTAATAAGAAACTCTTTTCATTTTGTTTCGTTAAAAAAAGTTAAGTAGAAGCCGAGATATATCAAAAAAACGCTACTTGGGGGTAAACTTTAGGGGTGATTTTAACCCTTATAAAGCACTTCTCAGCCGATAAAAAAAATGGTTTCGTGAATCTCGCATGGAGGTCTACTTTTTAATATGGGTTTGGAATTTTTTTGAATTTGACAGTTCGGGTACTTTCCTTGTTAGTATTTTGTGTATTCAATTAATATATATTTATATAAGAAAAAATTTCGCGAGTTTGTTGTGATGATTTAACATAATTATAATTCTTTTTTATGATTACAAAATTCTAAAGAAATATCGTACATAGTCTTGAAGAACAAAGATATTCTAAAAGAGTATGAAGTATGGTTGATTTCAGTTGGGTTAATAAAATTATTAAGTGAACAATAATAATAATAATAATAATAATAATAATAATAATAATAATAATAATAATAATTTCGCCACGATGGCATCGGAAGGCGGGCTGCCTTCCGGAGAGCCTCCTGATAAAAATCTAGAATTAGTGTATAAATGCCACCCAAACAGGAAAGTGTCACTTGTAGTTTGCATAGTGTGCGAAAACGTGTACCATAAAAGTGATTATGAAAAGTGTAAAGACAAAAAATATATAAGTAATCTATTAGTAATATATTAGTGATATGTCCAGACCACGTGGAGCTTAATATAACCTTAAAAAATCAAGAAACTAAACTCTGTGAAGCAGCTAAAATATTAATTGCGCAAATTAAAGGTGAAAAGGAGGAATAAATAAAACATAAAATATTAAATGAAATATCTATTATCTCTGATAGTGTACATAAATCAGTAGATAATGAAAAACTACTAAACGTTACGATGCTAACTGAAAATGCTGAACTGGAAAATCAACATCAAATTGAAATTCAACTACTAAGACAATTAAATCAAGAACTAATGGAAAAAAACGACATATTGAAGCAATTAATAAAAAAGGATAAAAATGACCAGGAGATAGAAATAAAGCAACATAACCAAAAAACATATGCAGAAGTAGCAACTAACAAACTAGCAATTAAAAACAAAAGAATACCGAAAATAATTGTGAAAAATCTTAAAAAGGACATTAAAAATCCACATGACTTTAAGAAAAAGGTATGTGACGTTTTAATAAAAGAAAAAGATATACAGATGAAACAACTAAAAGTAGTGAACGACAATGAAATTGAGATTAAAAGTATGAATGAAAAAAGTGCTAAAGTAACAATTGAATTACTCTCAAAAAAACTATCTAACAATTATAAAACATTTATTGAAAAAATTGAATCCCCGAAGATGAAAATAGTTGGTGTAGACAACTATACTAATATGAATATAGAAGAGCTGGAAGAGGACTTAAATAAAAGAAATTTTATTGGATATCAAGATAAGTGTAAGATACTAAATATAGACAAAAATAAGATTACAAACAAGACAACCATAATAATTGAAGTTCCAAGAGAGCTATATAAACATATTAGTGACAATCAAAATAGAATCTTCATTGGATATCAAAGCTGTAAGGTATGGGATTTAATAAACATCGAGCCCTGCTTAAACTGTGGAAGATTTGGACATAACACATTGAAATGCAAAAACACTCTATGCTGCTTAAAATGTGCAGGTCCGCATAAGACTGTGCAATGTGATAATAACCCATCCAACACTACATGTGTCAATTGTTTTTACAGCAACTCGAAATATAACACAAATTTCGAGGTTAAACATATGGCCAATGACACAGAGAAATGTACAATATTTAAGAATAAGCTCAATAGATATATAGATATGACTGATTATCCGATAAGACCTACTATACCAAGATACTTAGGTAAAGTAGGAAACAGCAATCAAGCCACTACGATGACCAGCTCGACTAGCGCAACTATGCTGACTTCGCCGTCTAGAGAAAACTGGACTAGCGCAACTTTGCTGACTTCGCCGTTTAGAGCCAGCACCGCATCTCTAACACATACGACACCAAGGAAACAGCAAACTACATAATGGAGCAACACGTCGATCTCATTGAAGAATTGCAAAAAGAAGTAATACAAGAAGAAACGTCATTTCTTGATCTTAAAACTCTCAATAAAAATATAAATAAAGAAGATAGTTTGATATTACAGGTCAATATTAGAAGTCTAAATCACAATTATACGAAATTGAATATTCTTATTAAGAGCTTGAAGATCAAACCATATATAATTGTATGTACAGAAACATGGAGTTTACCCAATCCTCACTTTTTTGCAATACAGGGATATAAATTGTACTACAATAACGGTAACTTAAATCAAAATGATGGTGTCGTTGTATATATAAAAGATTGTGTATCAGAAATTACTGAAATTATCGAAATTGGTAGACTCAAAGTATTAAACTCACGAATAAGTCTAAATAACAACAGTAATCTTGAAATTTCCGCATTATATCGATGCCATGATTTACCGCGCCTTGAATTTATTTTGAATGTAAAATCATTTATCAATAGCAAAGAAATATAAAAAACCACCTGATTATTGGTGATTTTAACATCGATATTATGAAAGATGATGAATATAGCTTAGAATTATTAGACAATATGATGGAAAAGGGTTTCTTCCCGGGTTTTATACATACAACTAGACCAAATGATAGTGGCGGAAGCGGTACATGCATTGACAACATGTATATAAAAGCTACATCTATAGACACTAAAACTTTTAAACTCTCGATTCCTTTTACTGATCATTATCCACTTTTCTTGAAACTGAATAAGCCACCAAAATTAAAACAAGAAAATATCCAGTATCACTATAATTACTATAAACTTTCAAGTATAGCCATTACAAAAAATTGGAATGTTATAGAGGCAATGCATGATCCCGATGAAGCTACCGCATTCTTGATAACTGAAATACAAGACTGTTTAGAAAAGTCTAAAGAAGCGCATAAAACAAAAAATAACAAGAGATATCCAAGGAAGGATTGGATATCTAAAGCAATAATGATCTCGTGTGAAAAGAAAGAACAACTATATATTAAAATGCGCAATGAACCAAATAATAATCTAATACAATTAGAATATAAGAATTACACAAAAAGGCTAGACAAAGTTATTAAAGAGGCAAAAATAAAACATGAAAGAAATTTAATTATGAACAATATCAATAATACCAAACAACTTTGAAAATACATAAACAAAAAAATGGGAACCAACTTGAAAAAGAATAACACAATAAATAAGATCATTTTAAATAACAATTGCACAATAGAGGATCAGACACAAATTGCCAATCATATGAATTCGTACTTTTGTAGAATTGGAAAAGATCTAACTAACACCATTGTAAAACCCCAGGGTAAGCATTTACAATTACCAGCAATGAACATGAATACAATTTACATTAAACCGACTAATAACGAGGAAATTCTTCAAATAATTGATAATATGAAAATAAAAAATGGTGGGGTAGATAACATTACTACCAAAACACTAAAAATACTATCATATCAAATTGTTAATGCACTAACACATATCTTTAATCTTTGTATTGAAAAATCAACATGGCCTCAAGCGCTTAAAACAGCTGAGGTAGTTCCTATTTTTAAATCGGATAGTAAAATGGATACATCAAACTATAGACCGATATCTCTAATTTCTAACGTAGCAAAGATATTTGAAAAAATTGTATATGTTCGTTTACAATCATTTTTGGACAATAATAATTTGTTAGCGCAGAATCAATTTGGATTTATAAAAAAGAAAGGCACCAAAGATGCTCTTAGTTACTTAATGAACATAATCTATAAGAAATTAGACAAAAGTAAACCAATAGCTATTGCATTTTTCGATCTAGCAAAAGCTTTTGATACTGTCAACCATGCTATTCTTTTAGACAAATTATATAATTATGGAATAAGAGGTAAAGCGCATGCACTTATATCTAACTATCTTAGTAACAGAAAACAAAAAGTAAGAATAGGAACAACTGAAAGCTATTATGAAACGATAACTACAGGTGTGCCGCAAGGTACAATACTAGGGCCACTCTTATTCATAATTTACGTAAATGATTTACTAACAAACAGAACAGATAGTACCATCTCATATGCGGATGATACAGCTATTATTTCAACAGATGATAACTGGGAGAAAGTTGAAAATAAAATGAACAAGTACTTAGAAGATATAAATATCTGGCTAGCACTTAACAAACTATCACTAAATATAAAGAAAACTGTGTACATAACTTTTGGTAACTATTGTGATAGTGTTCCCGAAGATATGAACATACGCATACAGGGTACTAAATTGAGCAGGGTTGAATACTGTAAATATCTAGGTATAATTATTGATTATAGGCTAAAGTGGGATAAACATATTGAATATATAATAAAAGAAACTAAATATATAATATATATACTGTACAAGTTATTAACATATATGCAATCTGACACACTTAAGATAATATATTATGCATTTTTTCATAGTGTCATTAGCTATGGAAATATTGCAAGGGGTGGTGCATATAAAAACAACTTAAAATTACTACAAAACATCCAAAATAGGATTTTAAAAATTATAAACAAAAATATTTTCAATAGAGACAACCCCTTGAATCTAAAACAAATTTTTGCTTCCGAATGTGTAACGTATCATTATAATGAACTTAGAAATTTATACTTAACATCGACTAGCAAAACTAGAAATAAACTTATAATACCACCAAAGTGTTCGAAAACTGTTAGTGATAAAGATAACTATGTCAGAGCGATACAAGTATTTAATTGTCTTCCTAAATCTAATCCAAATCTTAAAGTTCTAGATATCGCAAAAAATTATAATAAGAAAAAGCTAAAAATTTGGATTGGTACTAATATATTCTAGAATTTAAAAAAAAAAAAATAAATAAATAAATTAAATAAATAAATAAATAAAAATTTAACCTTCCAGTATGGGTGAGATAATCAATGTGGACAAAATATATTATTTATAGTGGAATCTTTGATTCCATGCCTAGTTTATAAGTTACTTAAGTTTTTTTAGTTTTAAGTACACCGGACCTATGTACAGGTAGCTATGTCTACCTCTATAGGATGTTTGCTGCTTCAGACATGTAACTATGTCCTGAAGTAAGCAATAACATGTAATATAACATGTACTACTCTGGTTTAAATAAATAAATAAATAAATAAAATAATAATAATAATAAATGGCCTCCTACTGGTTGCAGGAGATTTTAACGCAAGGGCGATAGAATGGGGTATGCCAGAGACGAACAGTAGGGGCAGGGATTTACTCGAGATGGCCGCTAGATTAGGATTGGAGGTTGCGAACGAGGGCACGGTCACTACTTATCGACGCTCCGGGGTCGGTGAATCCATACCAGACGTCACTTTTGCATCTGAGCAACTAGTACCGAGGATTAGTATCTGGCAGGTCTTGGAGGAAGAGTCAGGCAGTGATCACCAGTACATCACGTTTACGGTTTTAGATAGAGTAGGTGTACCCCAAGCGAGCAGACCATTACCGCGGTGGAACGCCCATCGATTAAACGTGGATCGGCTAGTAGAAACGCTAAGTGTACCACAAAGGTCCGACGAAAATGATTTATCAGGCCGGGAGCGTGCGGAAGCCCAGGTGACCAGGGCACCGTCAGCTATAGTAAGTGCATGCGATGCCTCTATGCCGCGAAGCAGAAATGGAAACCGCCGCCAACCAGCGTACTGGTGGACAGAGGAGATCGCGGAGTTACATAGGGTATGGTTGAGGCTCCGTAGACGGGCACAGCGCGCACGGGAACGACGCGGGGCCACTGTTTTTAACGCTGAATTTAAACAGGCACAAAAAAGGCTAAGGCTCGCGATTAAATCCAGTAAGCGACGATGCTGGAAAGAGGTGGGCGACGAAGTTAACTCCGACCCGTGGGGACTAGGCTACAAAATCGTAACTCGTAGAATAGAGGCAATGAAGCCACCGGAGACAAAGGAAGCGCGGTTGATAAGTGAGATAGTTGACGGGCTTTTCCCTGAGCATCCGCCGAGGGAAGAGACTCTGTATGAGGACGTGCGACAGGACGATATACCCTCGTTTATCAAGCCTGGGCTACGGGTAGCCATTAGATCCCTTAAGAGCGGCAAGGCGCCAGGCCCCGATGGGATTCCAGTGGAGGTTTTAAAGGCCATCGCCTCGCGATGCCCGGAAACCTTACTGGATACCTACAACTCATGTCTCAGGGAAGGTGTTTTCAGCAGTCGTTGGAAAAGGGCGAAGCTTGTCCTTATCAGGAAGGGGAAGGGAGACATCCCCGTCCGCGTATCGGCCGCTTAGCCTATTAGACACGATCGGCAAGGGTATGGAGGCACCATTAAGGAGCAGAATCCAGATCGCGATACAACAGTCAGGGGGTTTATCGAAAAACCAGCATGGATTTAGAAAGGGTTTTTCGACGATAGGCGCGATACGATCGGTTACCGCGGCGGTGGGGCGATCAAGGGAACAATGTCAAGGAGCGCGACCACTGGTGTTGGTAGCAACGCTGTACGTTAAAAATGCTTTCAATTCGGCACGCTTGACAGACCTACTCGCAGCGCTGAGGGGCTTCGGGGTCCCATCCTACATACTACGCGTAGCAGAGGGCTACTTCCGGGATCGCGAACTCATTATCGAGACGAACGAAGAGACGGTGGTTAGGGAAATTACGGCAGGCGTTGCACAGGGGTCACTTTTGGGCCCCGATTTTTGGATCGCGTCGCACGACGGATTGCTGCGCCTGGACATGCCCAACGGGGCATTTCTCGTAGAATATGCGGACGACGTCGCGGTGGTGGTAGAAGCACGGAACGCGGACTTGGCACAACTTATCTTGTGCTAGGTAATGAAACGAGTAACTAGGTGGATGACGGAGCACGGGCTCAGTCTCGCGCTGGCGAAAATCGAGGTAGTACTATTGACACGTAAAGAGATCCCTGCGATACTACCGGTGTATGTAGGATCCGAGTTAGTAACTATGAGGCCGACTGCGAAGTATCTAGGTGTCACCCTGGACTCAAAGCTTTGCTTTTGGCCCCACATCAGGGAAGTAACGGCAAAGGCAGAAGTACGTATAGTAGCGCTAAGTAGGTTAATGCGCAACGTTGGAGGCCCGCGGACATCCAAGAGAAGACTTGTCATGGCGACGACCAACTCTATACTCCTCTATGGAACGGAGATTTGGGCTGATGCCATGGAAGTTATCAAGTACAGGAAGAGAATGATGGCGATGCAGCGGCGAGGTACGCTGAGAATTGCATGCGCGTATCGAACGGTGTCGGTAGAGGCTGTGGCGGTGATAGCTGGTATGATTCCGATCGACTTGCTCGCACGGGAACGGAAGCAGATCTACGATAGGAGCGCAGAAGTAGGACGGGCAGACGCGGGGGGCGAAGCCCGCCGCCAGACGCTACAAACTTGGCATGAGAGGTGGAGGGCGGAGACAAAGGGTAGATGGACCTACCTATTGATTCAAGACATAACGAGGTGGCTGGGACGGAAGTACGGAGAGGTTAACTTTTACCTTACGCAGTTCCTGACAGGACATGGATACTTTCTATATTACCTATTTAAATTAGGTAAAATAAATACGCCGAAATGTAAATACTGCGGGCACGAGAGGGATGACGCGGAACACACCTTTTTCGCATGTAATAGGTGGGCCGCGGAAAGACAACGATTGGAGGTGATGGTAGGACGACTCTCGCCCGACGTGGTGATCGAATGCATGCTTTCAGGGAAAGACCGATGGGACGCGATAAATACCTTCATCGAAGGGGTACTGCGCGCGAAAAAACGAGACGGATGCTTAATAGATTAGATAGGGCATCGTAGAAAGAAAGAACGTAGGAAGGACGGATGACCCCCTCGAGGGCGGTAGGGCTGCGGCCCGATCTGAAGTAATGCGAAAGCGTTTCCGGGACGAGGCTGCCGTAGGGATAGGTTTTGGGTGTTTAGGGGGTAGAAATCCCTCACGCCACGGAGTCCGCTACTCCGTGATGGTCTTAGTGGGCCTCCCTTCTTGCCCCACCTCCAAAGCAAGGACGAGCGCCCCGGAAGATTCACCTAGTACATCGGAAAAAAAAATAAAATAATAATAATAATAATAATAATAACATTTTTTGAGAGACTCTAGTGATTGAATAATAATAATAATAGTCGTTTACTGTACATGTAAAAGATAATAATAACATCCTTTTCAATACGAGAAAATGACATAAAAACATAAGAAATACACAATATCCCTTCTTAAAGTGATGAGCAGCCATGTTGCAGCATCTAAAAGCTTAATTTTGATTGGTCGATAAGAAGAAGGCGCGAAAAATTTACTGTTTGGAATTTAATGTTTGAATTTTTTAATGGAATTTTTACATTTAGAGTAGTATAAAAATGATTAAGTTCTGACTTTGAAAAAAATACCTAAATACGTTAAAGTAAAACATAATGAAGATAGCATACATAACCTCAAAAATAGAAAAGTACGCGCGAAGCGCGTTTGAATATCGCTTGTATATTAAGATTTCAATGTGTCAATGACTAATTTTCAGTCTTCTCAATATCGTATCTATGTTATAATATCACAGTCAAAACCTAGAAACTAAAATGTTAGGTTTGAAAGTGTTTTAGTTCAAATGATTTAATTATTAAGATAAACAGTGGGATGTAGTTTGATATTATAAACATAACTATTACATGTGGTCGACTCTGATAAAGCTAGTCCAATAGCTGATTTTGATACTTAAAGTACTTAAGTTAAATAGTTTCCTTTTTCAAACGAAGTTCGTAATTATCTAGAATTTAGAATTACTAAAATAAAAGACTGAATAGTCACTCTGAACATCTACCTAATGATATCGAGAACGAGACACGAATCATAATTGGACGATCGAGCGAGCCCGCCGAAGGCGGGCGAAGCTCGATCATAATTATGCAGAGGATCTCGTTCGAGAAGATCACATCCCACCCTTAAATAAATTTTAATAAAAATTTATAACATAAAAATACATATAACATATATTATTCATTTAACATTATCTTAAGAATGTTCCCACCCATTGATAACATATGGACAACATAGCAACTGTAAACTATATGACGAGAGAGACCGGCGCACAGTGTGGCAAAACCAAGGAAAAATGCTCAAAATTCCGCTTCCACTCAATTTTGCATAAAAAAAATATTTGACAGCATGTTTTACTTCGTTTTTTAGTTATCTATGACTTACCGTTTCCCCCGATATGTCCAGATTTATTTATAAACATGTTGTTGGTGCATGTCCATGCGTGTCTCATGAATTCGATTTAACTCGAAGACTGAACTTATTTTCACATTTAAGAATCACGAAAACTATAACATCTTAAGCTATATTTTGCTTATTTTTATACAAATATATATATATAATCAACTTAATCACATATATGATCTTATAACCATATACCTATAGTTATATATATGTAATTATGATAATACACGCTGAAGGCAGGTCAATGTAACACGGGTATATTGAATTTGACCTTTTATAAGTATGTATCATCATATATAGCAGTATATGGTTATACATTTACATATATGCTCAGATATGATGAGATATAATAGTATATGTAAATTTTAGAGTTGACAGTCGCGCAATTATTTATGATCATATGCGCTCATATATATATATATATATATATATATATATATATATATATATATATATATATATATATATATATATATAGGCTAGTAAGTTTGAGGAGCTCAACCCCGGTCGGTCAGAGTGGCTAAAGAAATAATAACCCTCAGGTTACCGACTCTAGACAAATAGACTCTAGAAAACCCCTCAAACTTCCGCTCGGATGCTGAATATATAGATTGGAAGTTTGAGGAGGCTCCTCAAACTTCCCATAACCCCTCAAACTTCCAAGCGGGTGCTGAATATAATCCTCAAACTTCCAGAATTTCATATTTATAAGTATATGTCTGATCTTATATGGCTATATATAACTGTATATTGACATATATTAGCATATATGAATATATATAGATATATACATATATATGGTTATATTCAATGTACAACCTTATACAATACAATACAATATATGGCTGATATATGGCATTTATAACTGTTTTTTTTTATTTTTTCTAAAATTATTAAGACTGTCATCAAGTTACACATAGTATATACACATTCAAGAAAATATAATCTATATTGTCGTAGAGGCATTATGAAATATTACTTTAGTTGGATACAATTTTATTAGATAATAATTATATAAAACCAAGTATATATAATATTATATGTGACAAAGATATTATATGTAACACATACGTAGGTGAAAATGTAATAAATAAATAAGTAAAAGAAAATACACGTACATAAATAAATCGATAAGTGTTCTTTATTATAAATAATTCAATTATTCTTTATCCGAAAGGTCAGAAGTATCCTCTGAAGTTATTTCACTTTCAGAAATGCTTTCTTCGTCTTCTACTTCTTCAGCTTCTTCGTCTGCTTGACTTGTTTCTTCTTGTTCTTTTTCTTCTTCTGTTTCATCATATTTTATAATTAATTTTGTCATTTCTATTGTTAAACTTTGATGTTTCTTTTTTGGTAGTTCTCGCGACAGTGATATAAATGGGTCAGAATTTAAAAATAATCGTAGGAACACATCTGTATTGGTTGCGATCCTGTAAATCATGTAATGAAATAAAAATTATAGTTTTTTATGTCTTTAAATAATTATTTTTAATATAACCTATACTGACAAAAATGATATTAGTGGTAGTTACTACATTGAATAGTAAAATCAAATATAGTTACTCTTACCATATTTTTTTGTAGAATAAACTATAATATCTTGATGATAAAAATACGAGTTTAGTAGACATCACTATACATTATAGCTAACCCAATATGGTAATGCAAACTATATTTTATAGAATATTGAACTTATGTAATATTAACCTATATAATATTTTGTTTTAATATAGTAATCTGTACTATATTTTGTATACATCCTAACCATAATATTAAATGTAAACAGTACTATAAAATAAGGTCGTAGTAAAATAACACTATATTTTATAGTACTTTTATGTTAAAATATACGATATTTTTTTCTCAGTGTATCATCAAAGAAATATTCATTAATTAATTGTATGTAGTTACCTTGAGTGTTTTCTGGAAAATCTATCTTTAAACCTCTTCAGAAATTTGTGGCTACCTTCTTGTGGCTCTTCGGATAACATTCCCATCGGTAATTTTAAATCTTCTAGCAGTTTCCAGCCGTGTATGAGGATAACATGCATCGACGGAGGCATATAGTACCAGCTATACAAACTCGAGTACATTACTGCAGTGTCATAGCAGTACGCACGAAACTCGTTAATATTAATTTTATAATGTGAAGAAATCACAGCCAAAACCACCTTAAAACGTTTTAAAAGATTTTCATCGAATCCTGTTTCAATAAAAATAAATAATCATTAGTTTACTGATAATTTAATAACGAGAATTACAATTGATAATTGATTTGCTAATATTTTTCAAGAGAAATGTAAAAATATAATTAATATTAGGATATCATAAAAAAATGCAAAAAAATTTGCAGTATATGGACTATTGAGAATCTTCTCAATCGCGAAAAATCTTTAACAGTCTATTCAAAGAATTGTTTTACTTGTAATCTATTTATTTAAGAAAAAATTATCAGATTGAAAGTAAGTTTTATTTATTCGTGATTTAATTGACCATGTACCATGTATTACCATATTATCATGTAAATTGCTAAGTTATACAAAAAATACTATGCAAAACACGTATAATTGAAATTATAAATTGAAATAATTTGTTGAAATATCTACTATGTTAAAGAAACTACCAATATTCTTTACATTTCTCTGCACCAAAAAATATATAGCAAAAAATAAGTTTACATACTGGTTCGTTGGTAACCCTTTTTTCAAGGATACCAGATCTGTGCACAGGTATATTTATTATATCTCTACAGAAAGTATTTTTGTATATAATATATTATAAACATGTAGACTACAATTATTTATATTTGTACTCTGGTTGAATGAAAAAAATAATATAACAATATTACCTGTTATTCTAGCAACAAGTTCTATATTATTGAAAAATTTTCTCGCTGTATTGCCGTCATTAGTGTTGCCAAAATTTTGAGTGGGAGCATCCACTAGGATGCCTAATTCAGCTCGAATCTCATCCTGAATTTGTTTTTTACGGTTATGGACAACACCTTTTTTATCTTTAGGAACCTGTTGTAGGCAATTGAAGAAAAATATTCACAATGTATATTTATTTTAGATTAGTTATTGCTGCAATTATTTTTTTATCGTCATTATATTAATTGAATATAATACTTAAAATTTCTTTTGGTATTAACAGGCTCAGTACGAATAATATATAAGAAAAACTACCTTTAGTTGACAAAGAATAAAAAGGAATCGAAAATATTTTCAGTTTTAGTTATTCCTAATGATGTGCATTATTATGTCTGATGTGAAAAGCGTTATGCGTAAAAGTTTTAGAAGTTTTTACTTTACAGCAATCTCAAGTATAGCAAATTTCATGAGTCATATTTGACTCATGCCACAGTGAACCTGTTAATTTCGTTTCATAGAACGTTTTATTATTCATGCAATGATTTATTTATTAATTAATTATACCTACTCTCCATATTTTAATTTCCATACGGTATGAAACATGTAACACTAGTTCCATAAATCGAATGTGGGCATGCAGCACAGAAAATCGGAACCTCAAAAATTGATCATTGATGGGTCTGTCCACAATTTTCTCGACATGGTTCATTTGAGATATTTTAGCCCCACAAAGAAAACAGCTCTGACTAGAACTGTTCGTGAGGGCATTGCACACCTATAAATTGTATAAATAATTATAAATATTAATTATTTTTCAGCCCGTTTTAACAAAAACCAAAATTGTTCTTTCATATTGTTTTAAGTCAGGTAAATGTAACAATAGATAACTAGTTAATGTTGGGAGATATTAGTATTAACAAGTACATAATATTGACGAATAGTACGAATGTCCATGTTTCAATAAATAATTAAAAGTTTCATACCTTGTTGAAAATATAACGTGACAGTTGCGTTTATTCTATTAAAGAAAATATTTTGTATAATAGACTCGAACAAAACAAGATCTTAAAGAACGATCCTGATTATTAAATTATGCATAAAAAATCATGCAAACGTATCATTTTATATGAAAATTTTATATGAAAATATAAAGTAATTATAATGATAATTTCTTATTGGACAACGCAATATTATCCACTACAAATTGATAAAGCATTTTTTAATATCAAAAGCTAGTGTTATACAATTCCGAATTTTAAACGTATTTTAAATTGCAATATAGAACTAGCAACTAATTACTATAATAATTTTGTATACAAAATTAGACATGTGAAACGTTAAATGAAAAGGTGCTGGTTGGCTAAATTCTTTAGAGAGTCAAACTTTAACATCTTAAGCAGACACTTCGACATAAATAATTTTCCTATAGATTCACTATAATAAATCAATAGAATCAAAACTGGTCTATGAATAATTAAAAAGTTGGACATTTTAAATCAAAAAGTTCTCTTCATTTATAATCAAAACGACGTCTGATTAAAAATCATTTAGAGATGAATAGTTACCGAGTGGTACTTGGTTACATATTGGTACATTTGCCTTAAATGAATACACAAAAAATCTCTGCAGTAAATTAATATTCATCGTAGTATCGTTAAAATATAATTTATAAAACATGAAGATTAATCTTTGCATTGGAATCACAATGATTTCTACAATAACCTTTCCGTCAATCATAGTCAACATCATTTCCGAAGTAACACTGCAACCAGCAACGGTAATATCTTGAAGTTCTTCAAGTTGTTGCTGAATATTCATTTCTTCTTGTCGACACAGATCACTAGTCTCGTGTAAAAACAAAATTTTTAATGGGCGGCAAAATCTAATGGATGAAGGTACTGGATTTGTCCAATAAATTGACATTCACCAGTTGTAGCGGTACAAGCGTTGATGTAAAAATACC
Source organism: Torymus aiolomorphi (assembly GCA_036365515.1). Classification (NCBI taxonomy): domain Eukaryota; kingdom Metazoa; phylum Arthropoda; class Insecta; order Hymenoptera; family Torymidae; genus Torymus; species Torymus aiolomorphi. The sequence continues at coordinate 130,489,785 of CM070876.1, forward strand.
ATTCGAATAAGCTTCCTTATTTCTAACTTTTTGTTTAAATATATTTGAATTAGTCCCATCGAAACCATACTTGAAAATAATTTTAAGATGTGTATTTAGATCTTGATCAAAATGTAAATTCAAATAGCGCATTAGTCGCTTAACAGTATGGTCCAATAAATTTTGGAGTGACACTTCGCATTTCATTTCCGATATTACTACTCCATCTGGATACGTATCTTTTTTTACTGCTGCAACCTATATTATACAAATTATTTTAAATTTTAGTACCAACTTACTAAGGAATTTTCAATTTATAACTTTCGTATAATTGGTGCAAATGTTCCTCTCTTAAAAAAGTGATGACCGGCCGTAGTGGAGCATTCTTAAACGTAATATTATTGGTTGTTGAACTGAGCGATAAAATTCGATACAAGCAAATTTTTTATCTTAACAATAAAGAACGTTTGGAAAATGGAATAGAAAGCAAAAGAGTTTCTTTAGAATAAGTTATGTCAATATTATGTTCAGAGTTAATTTTTTATGCAATACTTTATGAAAAAATAAAAAAAAAAAATAAATAAAATGGAATAAGCATATAGTTTCTAATTTCAAAATTTATAGTATAAATTGAGGGTAACTATACTACAATATTATATTAATTATTAAAGATCCATTAAAATTAAAACAAAGGGATTTTTGTCTCATAAGGAATAAATTATTCTTAATATTTTTAGTAAAAAAAAAAGAACATAGATCGTGCGTAGCGAGCATGGATTTAGCTAGTACAATATAATAAAATACCTGTTTGTAGGTAGGATATAAATCCTACCTACAGTTAGCCTTCAATGCAGCAGCTCTTATTGATATATAAGCATTCGATGTCAGGTTAGCTTCTACGATAAGTGCAAGTGCGTCTTCTGGAGATAGTTGCGAACTCTCGGGTTTTTTAACTAATTCCCAAAGTTTTTCAGAATTGTCATTATCAATAATGAAATCCATCAACTTCGCACCACACATATTATCATCCAACTTGAGCTTTTTCTTCGCAACTTCATAACTCTCTTCACTTGACATACTCCGACTTAAGCTTAAGTTCTTATTTCTTTGACTGGTCTTCGATGATGCTGCATACGATAATTTTGGTCGGCCTACTATATATATATATATATATATATGTGTGTGTATATATCCATGACAATAAAGTGTTCATAAAGTTTCAGATAACATTTTAAATATTTTTTGGAAAAACTAAAAAAATATTTAGTTGTTTTTATGATAAGTTTAACCATAGTAGTTAAGTTAACTTACTATGATGCTGCATACGATAATTTTGGTCGGCCTACTATATATAAATATATATATATATATAAATATAAATATATGAAACGCTAGTTATGCAGACACTTTCCGAAATTTAAATAGACTTATGCAGACAGAGACCGACTTATGCAGACGTCAGCATAAGTAGAGGGATTATTTCTTTAGTCACGCTAGACTTGTGCAGACACTTGTATAAACGGTACTACACTTATGCAGACAGGTCACGTGGTCTTATACATTGGTGTCAGCATAAGTCGATGTTCATATGATTATATATATATATATATATATATATATATATATATATATATATATATATATATATATATATATATATATATATATATATGTGTGTGTGTGTATATATCCATGACAATAAAGTGTTCATAAAGTTTCAGATAACATTTTAAATATTTTTTGGAAAAACTAAAAAAATATTTAGTTGTTTTTATGATAAGTTTAACCATAGTAGTTAAGTTAACTTACTTATTAAAAAGTTGTATAAATTAAGAAAATCTGAAAACGCATAGTTTATTTAAGAAATTATACTAATCCGATCGCTGAAGAACCTCATAAATTAAAAATTACATATCTAATGTAACGTGCATACAGTAAAGTAAAAAGCTTAAGGCATACAGTGATATAAAATATTATTTACTATCATTAAATAAATTGTTCGCAAAATACTACAATACATTTGAACTATACACTATATAACTATATATACTATATAGAACACTATAACTCTCTACAATTGAAAAAATATACCTTAAATAACAAGTCAGAAGAAGTGACAATATCAAAATTGTTATTTAGCACACACACACTACTTAACAGCACATTTTCATATACACGTGTACATTGTTAGTACACTTATTACAAATGATATATGATAGGCATAATACCGCTCAAGAAAGACCAAAAGATAAAATCTAGATAAATAACTCTCTAAAAAATTCAAAAGATAGTATATTCAATTTTAAAATAAAAATCATCAATATTATAACAAGAAGAGCAAATTTGTTTAATTTTTGAATTTTTTTTAAATATAAAATAAACATAAATCGATTAAGTTTTCATAAAAGACAGAAGGATTAATAAACGCCTGATTAATGTACGCACGAAAATTTCCTCAAAAATACCGAAATTCAATTATTACCTGGCTTGACAGCTTTCACAATCTCATTTTCATCAAATTCAAAGTGTAAATCATTGTTTAACCAACTTTCGTTTTTCTGCGCGAATTGCTCATATGTTCTCTGATTTTTTGACAGTTTCTTCAAACGTTTGTTTAAATTATTAAAAAAAAATTTACTTAGTCGTTCTTTTAAAGCGGCTCTTAAATTATCACTGTCATTTAACTGAAAGTGCAATATTAAATAATTTAATAATGCGCTTTTTGCCTCTATGTCACTTAGATCGTCGAAATTTCTTAACACACTAAATAAGTCTAGATATTTCACTGAAAAACTACATATCGCCATAGTGACACTGTACCTTCAAAGACTCACTTACGAATGAAAATCTGACTGCATTCGTCCTTTTGTTTTAGAATTTTTTGTTTATGTACAGACAGCGCGACAAATATTCGAAGGGCATGTACGGAAATATAAAGAATTGGAATCTAGCGCTATAGTATACTTAACGAGAATAAGTTCTAAGGATAAGCAGGTCGAGTATTTAAAATAAACTTCTCGACTAATGCTTTTCTTAGTATAGATGGTTATATTTGTAAATGGGTTTATGTCTAAAATAATGTTAAGTCTTGCATTATATAAACGTAATAATACTAGTATTATATTAATGTACGTTATTGTCACTTTTGTATTTAATTTTCATACTTTGAGGTATTTAAAAAATAAAATTAGAATTACAACCATACATTTTTCCTTGAAAAATTATAAATAGTAATATCGCGAATACTTTTTATACTTACACAATTTAATTATATGAGATAGTTAAAATACGAGATAGTTTGAAATTCGAATTACTTTTACCAAGTCATTGATGTGTCTATTTTCTGAGAAGAAACTTTAAAAATATGATGAGCAGTAATCAATTTGATTGGTCAATACGCATTTTTTGTTTAATTTACGTCAAACTTCTATATAGAATTCCAAAATCATTTATAGAATGCATGATAATGTAAAAAAAAAAAAATTTATTTCCTTCATACTTAGTATTATCATAGAATTTAATAATTAAATGAAGTTTTTATAAATTTATAGGGGTAGGATTGATTCATTTTTAGAGTTTATGAGTTTCCTTGTACTATTTTTTTAATATTGACCGAATTAAGTAACATCCCAGCTAATTTGGCCAAAACGCACATTTTACTCTCTTGCATGCTACAAATCCAATATCACATTTGGGGTATTTATAATTTTTTTTCTTGGTAGTATATTTAATATACTTCAAAGCCTTTTAAACAATTTTTTTCCATCACATTTACATAAGGAGAAAGAAAATATTACGCTCAAGCTGGCCGAATCACCCCAAGTTACCTTACATATAAAACCGGGAAAGTTGCAATAAATTTACAAAACAATAAGTGAAACAATAATTTGAAAAGCTATATATCAGACCTATATTGCATTATATATACGTTGCATAATTTTCTGAACTCATGCATGTACAATATACAATTTACATATAACCATATATATTCATATATGCTAATATATGTCAATATACAGTTATATACATCCATATATGATCAGACATTACCTGACCATGTATACTTATATACATATATATGAGCACATATTACCATAAATAATTGCGCGACTGTCAACTAAAAAATTTACATATATTGTTATATCTCATCATATATGCATATATGTCAATGTATAGCCATAGACTGCTATATATGATGATACATATTTATAAAAGGTCAAATTCAATATATCCGTGTTACATTGACCTGCTATCAGCGTGTATTATCATAATTACATATGTATAACTATATATGGTTATAAGATCAGATGTTATTGAGTTGATTATATATATATATATATATAAGCAAAATATAGCTTAAGATGTTATAGTTTTCGTGATTCTTAAATGTGAGGATAAGTTCAGTCTTCTTGTTAAGGGGGTCCGAAAGTCAATTAAAAATTCAAATTTCGCACCACAATATAGCAGACGAAAAAATAAGTAATTTGCCTATAACAAATAGAATAAACAATATTACGAAAAACCAGGACTGCATTGCCCTCCATTACATTATTATCTATCATTTTACAAAGTTTGAAGTTTCTATATAAATATTTCGCTGAATGGCATTCGAATTACTTGATTTTGAGACATTATTCAAATGCTATTCTCATATATCACACATCTCGTCTTATTTGAAACCATCATCTTTTGGAAAATTATTACATATTTACACCTTATCAACTCAACTACGATGTCTCAATATTACTCAACGGAGAGAATCAAATGTGCAGACTTTCTACCCAAGCACAAAAAAATCTGTTACAAATCTAGTTCCGTACGTTTCAAACAACTTGAGGATCTTGCTCACCCATTGAAGCACTTCTATCCTAATTTACCTTTGACACCATCTACATATCTGTGTCAACATTGTTACAATCGTGCTTTAAAATTCGCGAGTAGCACCGACAATGAATTTATAACGGATAATGAAGTTACCGATAACGTAGTTGATAGAGATGAAGATTTTTTTCCAAGTACTTCAGAACGCATCAAAGAATTTAATAATGAAATAAGTACATCTTTCTTAGGTTCTGTATCGCCTCTTAAGAGAAAAAATCTTATACGTGAAAAATCACTTGAAAATTACGTAAAAAAGTAGAAAAAAAATATTTTTCAACATTGTCTAATACCCTTGATGTGAAGTTGAACAATGTTTATGACGTTTCTATAACAGCAAACGAATCAACTGTATGCCATTGTACAGAATGGATACAAAATCTTGGTTTAGCCTTGCAAAAGTGTTCTACGGTATCAGAAAAAATAAAAATTCTGACTTTTCTACCCTCATCCTTAACGAAAAATTAAATTTCATCCTTATTTCCAGACATAACAATGTACATGATAGAAAGAGCGAAAAATCTTGCACAAGAAAAGGGAGTTTATTCCGAACCAGAAGCATACACCATCCAATTGATGAAAGGACCGAAAAAATTGTTATGGAATATTATATAAATGACGATTTTAATTGTTCAAGACAGAGTCCCAATAAGAGTGACGTTATTATCGTTAAAATAAATGATAAGAAAGAGAAGAAAGTTAAACGTTTTCTTACTCGAAGTCTGAAAGCAACGTATAAAGCATTTAAAAATAATTATCCCGAATTGAGAATTGGTAAATCGAAGTTTTATAGTATGCGACCAAAATATGTCTTACTTTTCCCCATCAAAGAAGGTTGTCTCTGTATTTATTGCGCAAATTATGATTTATTTCTTACGAGCTTAATTAATTTCAGAGGGAGTAACGTTATCGAGTTGGATGAAATTCAGTTACAAATAATAAACGCAACAATGTGTTCTGAGCCATCTGATTTATGCTATTTACAAGAATGTAAAATTTGTCCAGGCAGTAACGGAATTACTATTCATGTTTTAAAACTACAAGATATAGAAGGCACAGAAGAAATTACATATGCTTTATGGGATAATGGAAACTTGATTAAAAAAACACTGTCAATTTCTGCTTTTAAAGATGAACTTTCGGTTTGGACCATGAAGGTTAGTACTCACATGTATGTAAAAAATATACAACGCAAAGCTATAAAAGCAGAAAGAGAAAATGCTAAAAAAGATCCACATCATTTAGTTCTTCAAATAGACTTCGCTGAAAACTGGGCTGTGATTCATAATAAAGCTGTTCAAGGAAATCATTGGGTTAATGAACAAATTTCTATTTTCACAGCAGTGTCTTATCAAGGGGATTAGACACAAAGTTTCGCAGTCATAAGTGATGACCGAAAACATGATTCAGCGTATGCTTTGCTAGCAGTACAAAAAATTATAAAATTCTTGAAAGGAAATTGTTGTGATTCAATTAAAAAAATTACCATCGTATCCGACGGTGCCGCTAGTCACTTTAAAAATCGCTTTCAATTAGATGAATTAAAACGAGCACCGTATGATATAAAATGGTTGTTCTCTGCTACTGGGCACGGCAAAGGAGCTGGAGGTGGTGTGTGTGGACTTATAAAGCATTATGCTACCTCGCATAATCTTCGAGAGCCCCTTGAAGAAGCTGTTCAAAACGCAAATGATTTTGCAATACATGTTCAAAAATATACTGATGCTATTAAAATAATACATTTACGAGATGTTGAAATAGAACAATTCCAAAGTATCCTGGAATTCAAAAAACTCATATATGGGTTAAAAAAACATGTGATGATAAAATACATTCTTTGACAGCAAAAACCGCTGATCGTCCGCTTACTGAATTAAGAACAATGAAGCAGAAAAACAAAGGTAGTAAAATAGGTATAAAAATAAAAAAAAGGTATAAAAATAAAAAAAAGGTATAAAAATAAAAAATCTAAAAGACAAAAATAAAAAATAAATACATACTTATGTGCACCTGTATATTACATACGCACAAAGATAAATACCTTTTGTTGACTCTAATATCATTGACTATATATAAGCGTTAAGCGTGAAAAATTTGTTTCTGTGTTATTTCATTAGTGATCGATCGCTATCCCAGTGCAAATGTTCTGAATCTCACAAATACATTTAGATAGGTATTTAGGTCCTCTATCACGATATACGAAAATTGTGCAAAAAAAACTTGGGGTTTTCGAGAAAAATGCATTTTTCTAAAAAGTGCATTTTTCAGTAAAAAGTGCATAACTCGTGCATTTTTTATTTTTTTTTGAAAATAACATAGAGAACGTGAAAGAGGGCTCAAAACTGAGTAAAATTATGTGTTACACGCTTAAAAGCATAAAAAACTGGTGAAACAGTAGCCGTTTGAAAATTACATTGAAAAATTTTTTTTCTAAGTAAGAATTTTCTCGGAATTTTTCGGTATCGCTGAACGCATGAAATTTTGATAAAATAAAAAAATAAAAAAATACGTGTCAAATAATTTTTGGAAAAGAACATGAATAGTTTCATTCCAAAATGATCGGTGACATAGGCATACGCGGACCACCTGATTTGAGATGGATTCGGCCATAAATGCTCTCCACAAATAATGCATAAGAATAAAAAAGTTCCTCTGGAAGTATTCCACGTAAGCAGGGTAAACTTATAAATAATAACCACGTCTTCCATTCTGTTGCTTTATATTTATTAGAGAAGTCTATCGTGCGGAGAGATCGTCGTATATCACGACAAAGTTTGATATTCTGCATTCTAGTTTTAATTAATTCACGATCATGTTTATTTAAATAATTAGTATTCCATTTATTCCATAGTTGCTTCGTTATACCGAGTAAAGTGCCATGCATATAATCGGGAGGGAGGCCCCAAATTATATCAAAATATTCTAATGTTAGTAATATCGAGTCACCTTTTACACCGTTAACTCATTTTTTGTATTTTTCTATTTCTTCTAAATCTTTTAAATGGCTCTCATGTGTTCTTATCATTGGATCCTCTTCACGAAGTGGGTATCGCATTGAACCGCTGTTATATTTACCATTGTGATAACATCAGCTACATCCAAAAGCTCCGTTAAATGGTAAACGATTTTGAAGTATAGGTCTTGCAACGCTGTCCACACAAGCAAATACAGGAACTATTTTCAAGTTGATAGATTTACCGGTTTCATAGTCTATCAAATCTATACCAGTTGATGACAATTCTTCGCATTCTTTAACAAATACTGATAAAAAAAAGGTTTAAAAACTCAGGTTTAGGCTCTTTTTTCGTTTGCCATAAACCTGCTAGAATAATAAATTTAAAACGAATATTAGGAAGCAGCTCATTAATATATAATTGCAATGGCCACAAACTTTTTTTAGAGGTATTAAAAAGTTGCGCACCATCAGTGTTAAAATTGAAAGTTAAAACTTCCGGTAAAACAATTTGTAATTTTTTGTAAATTTTACCATCATGTATATCTGACGTGATTTCATTATTTTCATTATTAGAAACCTTGTTTTTAGTAAAATTTTTTAACGATTCTTGAATATCTCGGCGATTGAGTCATAATTGCAACTGATACTTTACATTTAGAGATATATCTTCATATACTTCATATACATTTAGAGATATATCTTCAAATACCAATAACAGAAATTATTTTATAAAATAATTTCTGTTATTGGTATCGATTGTAATATATTTTTCACACTCTGTACACTGTATTTTGGCAGATACAGATTTATTTGATTGAGCTGTGAGTATAGGAACGTTACACGTCTCACAATAATAATTTTTAAGAATCTCTTGTGGAAGTGGAGAAGTAGGTTTTGATAATAAATATGGCGTGAAATGCCAGCTTTGAAACTCGGGTCCAGCAAGAACCCTTGCGAATTCTAACAATGTGACCTGCATTTCTCGAGTGTTCTTGATAATGATAGCATCCAACATTGACAAAACATTGCAAACTTTCAAATTTGAAGCCGGGGACATTATTCGTTTATCTCTATTTAAGTTCTTATTTGTAGCTGAATTACATTCAGTATTCAAATCTTTTGATAAATAATCTTCATCATCTGATTCAGTATCGCTGTCGTATATATAATTTTTAGATACTTCTTCAAAAATTTCATTACATTGTATCTAGTTTCTGCGCCACTGTCATCATTCGCTATTTGTTGGCAAGACTCTTCACATGCTTCAAATTCGTTATTACAATCCAAAATATTGTTACTTTCTACATCAAAATTTAAATCGTTTTTTGATACAGATGAACTTTGTGTGCTATTAACAAATTCTCCTACTAAAAATAGAAGTATAATTTGAGCTATATATTGTTCTTAAAAATGTGCATATTTTGTTTCCTTATGGAGGAAACTTTGCGATAGCAAAAAAGTGATCAAATTTATTAGAATAGTTAAATTGATCTTTCTAAATAAAAAAATACTATTTTTAGAACATCCGTGCGTATATAAATGTGTAAATGTGTGTCGCACATGTTTGTGTTTGTATAACTTTTAATCTATTATGCATTATTTCTTTATTTTGGTTGGTTGATTTAAACATTTTTTTTTAAATAAATAGATATCACAATAAAAATTTTGTTGGTATCTTTTATGGAATTTACAAGTGTTAATTTTAATTATTTAGTTGGAAAATAAATTAAAAATGATGTTTCTAACTTTCAAATTTTATAAGGAGTTGGGCATGAAGATTGATTCATAAATTTCAGTAATATTAAAGGTTTTCTTAGCATTTTTTTGAAATTTTAATTAGCAATATTTACATAAAAATATAACAAAATTCTAATATAAGTTTCAAGATATTTCATGTGACAAATTTTGCAAATTCCTACATATTATAAATCGATACTTCAGTTAATAGTTTTTGTTTAGTGTTTAACACCTTAATATACATTTTTATTGCATTTTTAAAACCCAATAAAAATAGATAATAAATCAAGTCAAGTTTTTCATTATTATAAAATCGTTTTCTGCGTAACTACGTTAATGTACGTTGAATTTATTACTTACATTTCATTGCATTTGTATGAGCTAATAAAACTTTTTGCCATCGTCGATGAGTCCATCTACTAACTTGTCGTCGATTGTAATTTTTAGATAATTATAATTTATACATTTTTTAGCTTTATGAGCCATTTTTGATGTAATGTCGTTAACTATAATAATACGTACAATATTCCATGTTATTATGAATATTACTTCAGACAATTCTTTTTTTTTACTGTTATAAGATTTATTACAAAAATATATTTACAAAAATACTAACAATTCTTAGTTTATGAATATCGAACGAATTATATTTATGTATGATATAATAATAATGTAACATATATTTAATTCTTTTATATATTGAAATGATTAATTGTTAGCATTTTTATAAGTATATTTGTGTAATATGTTTTATGATATCACGTATTTTATAGTAAATATTCGTTAAGCAGTCTTTTATTTTTTTAGGGGCCTAAACCCTAGCAGAAACTGAATCTATTGTTACTAAACTGTTTACTAAACTGTTATAGCAAGGAGTGAAAGAGATAAAATCATGCGAGAACACTACCGTTTTCATTTTCATCTCCTGGAATAATAATACAGAGAAATTCAATACCAATGATTCGTGTTTATATCTTGATTATCTGTTTTTCATATTTGTTTTTAAAGACATGTTTGTATGACATATATAATTTAATAAAATATTTTAAGTTTTATGTTATAGGTATAATATAAAACTTATATAAATAGGAAATCTGACCGAAAAAATGGTTTTATCATTATCTAGGAATCAACTATTTTAATTAGCTATTTATGAAACTCATAGCCATTTTTAATAGAAAAATTTCTACCAGTGAATAAATACGAGAATGTCAGAAAGTATGTCATTTTTATTGCTTTCGACATCCACCTAGAGAGAAACCATGCGTATTATCGAAAAATATTATAAAACCGCAACGAAAAATTTGTCCAAACAATATTCGTAAATAATGCAAACTTTTATGTGCTTGTGAATTCATCGACTTATATAGTTCTGGGGGAATGTAAGAAGATAGATTTTCTAAAAAAGCGAGCACAATGCCCATAAATAAGCTGATGTAGGAGACACGAGTATTTCATAGATATCGTTGTTACTATTCAAATCAAGGAGCGCGGGAGCGCTCCGAAGGCAAGTATAGAAGAAGCCTAAAAGGAGTGACCCGTGCTACATATACATTGAAATGGATGTACGAGAAATTCAATCCGCTTATATACCTATGCGTTAGTTTTAACTATATAACGTATCCCTCTTAATCGAAAGCTATTTCATTGCTCTACTCAAATCAAAAGATTTTATTTAAAAAGATTATCTCGTTCAAAAGATATAGACAACTGAATATTTTTATGTTCGTTTTCCTTTCCGAACTTTTCTTCTTGTTATTCCGATATCCGGTTTGCAACTCTTACGACACTTCCGCTTGTCGTCTATCTTACGCTTGTATATCTATATATATCTGGTCGACCTAACCTTACGCATAACATATTAGTTGATAATAATAAAAAGTATATTTCAAAAAGATCTGAAAAAGTCAACTAATGGTGAGAAGAATTTATCTATCTACACGTGTGTATCAATCAAAATGGGAAAAATAACTTGTATTTATTAGATAAGTACTTATAATTCAATGGCTAAATGTTAAATTGCTAAACTCATATTTAAAAAATTGATACTTTGATTTTTTATTTTTACAGAGATCTATTATACAATATCTTTTTCAAGTCATTTGGAGATATATATTGGTAACTTCACGTCAACTGTGACAGGTCGAAATTTTAAAATGGCTAAAAATGGAGTTTTCTAGTTCTAAATTAGCCCCAAAATACAACCCTAGTGTTTAAGAGCGAAATATTCAATGGTTAAAAAGTTAGAATCAATTGAAAATTTGAAAATTTTGATTTTTTTCAAAAAACAGCAATTTTCATGATTTTTTTACTAAAAATCTTGAAACTTTTTGTATAGCACATTAAATGGGAAAAAGTTTACAAATTGTAAGTAGAATTGCTCAGAATTTTTCCAGATTGATGCCAATTATATTGTTAATTTATACGTAAGAAAATACCATACAAAATATGCTTAAGGCGGCTGTGACATGATTAATATCCCTCGACAGAGGCTAAAAATTTGATGCAAAATGTTACTTTTAAAACGAGACCTTGATCAAAGTGGAATGCAAACTCAGAAATGAGTAACAAACAATTGAAACTGTATATATATACATATATATACATTTATATACAATTTGACTATTGTATTTCTTACGTATAAATTAACAATATAATTGGCATCAATCTGGTAAAATTCTGAGCAATTTTACTTACAATTTGTAAACTTTTTCCCATTTAATATGCTATACAAAAAGTTTCAAGATTTTTAGTAAAAAAATCATGAAAATTGCTGTTTTTTGAAAAAAATCAAAATTTTCAAATTTTCAATTGATTCTAACTTTTTAACCATTGAATATTTCGCTCTTAAACACTAGGGTTGTATTTTGTGACTAATTTAAAACTAGAAAACCCCATTTTAAGCCATTTTAAAATTTCGACCTGTCACAGTTGACGTGAAGTTACCCATATACAGATTTGGAGACTTATATATATATATATACTCATAACTCTGGTGAATATTTTTTTTATTATTCATGGCCAAGAAAAAATGAGTTCCATTGCTTTCACTGAATCACACATAGAAGAGACTATAGCTCACATTTAGAAATATAGAACTTTCTGTTACTAGGAGTTTCTGTAGGACTTGTACCGTACCTAACCATAATCAACGTCCTAGAAAAATACTTATCAATGTGCTATATATGGGTAAACAAGCCATCGGGACTATTACTTATAATCAATGAAAGCGGATAACACTGTGATCTATAATTTAGTATATCTATCCTCATGCTCCAATGGTGAAAACAAGAACGATTGTATTAATTAATTTTGATAAAGTTTCTGCTGGACAGAATGCAATAGTAGTTGTTATATGTTATAGTGGTTACGACATTCTTCATTTGAAAATCAGTTAGAAATTGAAGTTTCCATTTACGTCTTCCTGAACCAATGCACTTTAAGCCACTAAACTTTGGTCATTTATTGCCACTATGTGTATCCAATTGGACTATCATCTTCTGGAAGTTGTAAGTATCTGCTGTGAATACATTTTCTGTTTGTATAAAATTGAATATCGTAAAAGCCTACACAGAAGATTAGCACTAGATGTGAAAAAACCTTATTTTAGGATCTTATTTTATCTTATACTCAATTCGAAAGAAAAGAGGGAGAGAAAGAGAAGAATACAATAAAAACTAACAAAAAATAGTGGTACTAGAAAGGAGAGAGAGAGAGAGAGAGAGAGAGAGAGAGAGAGAGAGAGAGAGAGAGAGAGAGAGAGAGAGAGAGAGAGAGAGAGAGAGAGAGAGAGAGAGAGAGAGAGAGAGAGAGAGAGAGAGAGAGAGAGAGAGAGAGAGAGAGAGAGAGAGAGAGAGAGAGAGAGAGAGAGAGAGAGAGAGAGAGAGAGAGAGAGAGAGAGAGAGAGAGAGAGAGAGAGAGAGAGAGAGAGAGAGAGAGAGAGAGAGAGAGAGAGAGAGAGAGAGAGAGAGAGAGAGAGAGAGAGAGAGAGAGAGAGAGAGAGAGAGAGAGAGAGAGAGAGAGAGAGAGAGAGAGAGAGAGAGAGAGAGAGAGAGAGAGAGAGAGAGAGAGAGAGAGAGAGAGAGAGAGAGAGAGAGAGAGAGAGAGAGAGAGAGAGAGAGAGAGAGAGAGAGAGAGAGAGAGAGAGAGAGAGAGAGAGAGAGAGAGAGAGAGAGAGAGAGAGAGAGAGAGAGAGAGAGAGAGAGAGAGATCATAACGAAGAACAAAAATGTACGTGGTTATTTTTAATTCAAATCGGCTGATAGCATGGGATGTGTGCATATTACTTTATAGATAAGTAGATAAGTATTTTATATATACTTGTATATATATATATATATATATATATATATAATTTTCTTTTTCATTTTGAGATTATTATATATAACTCTCACAGTTTTAATTGGTGAATATAAGTTTATAATATTTTTATAATTTTTTTTATGCACATTTGAAATATATTTTATACTATTTATTTCTTTTTGGATTTTATAGGCTCCAAGTGAAATAGTTTTGGAAGGTAGAAACGGTGCATCAGATAGTTTATTAGCAGATTATTCTTTGACACCTACTAATACATTAGTTACTCCAAGAACTCCAACTGCTGTGGACAGAGTTTTTCAAGAATCACAAAATGTTATGGCTCTAACTCATATTGATAGACTGCTGAAAGGTTGATATCCATATCTCTTTCATACTTTCACGACCTACTGAAGTAGACGCTAATATTTTAAGACCTTCATCAGAAATTTTTTTCCATTTCAATTAAATCCCCTACATATTAATATCCATGGACGTGTCGGCATCACGCGAAATTAAATGTAATGCTAAAAATAGATATAGATATACAGAGGTGTTGTTTCTTGGGGGTATATAAGGCGGGACGTTGAGCTCCACGGCTCAGTTGGAGCCCAGCGCTCCAGGAGGTAAGATGCCTCCTGCGAGGGTGTAGCGGAGAGCGAGCGAGCGAGAGAGAGAGAGAGAGATTGATTGATTGATTTGATTGATTAGTTTATTGACGCCTTGGGGTATGACCCCATCCGGCGCTTCAAGATAGTACAAAGTAATTACAAGGAGAAAAATAAGTGATGCGGAATATACAATATTTGAAAAATAACAGCGTAGGGCGAGTAAATGACAGAGCGAGGCGTAGAGTATAAATATAGGGTATAAAATGTGTAACAGTATAAAATAAGATAAAATATAGCAAAAAATAATAATAATAAAGTAGGAAAAAATAGAGGTAATAATAAAATAATAAAAATAATAAAATAATAAAAATAATAAAATAATAAAAATAATAAAATAATAAAAATAATAAAATAATAAAAGAATAAAAAATAACAAAAGATAAGATGAAAAATTAATAATGCTGTTGCTAACACCGCTACCGCAGGCAGCGCGATTTTCGATGCCGGCTACAACCTCGCTCTCGACGGGTTCGCTTGCCCCGTTGGGCTGAAAAGTAGAGAAGGCGAGAGGCGCTCGTCTCTGACTCGCTTCGCCCAGTCCGCTATATCACGATTACAAAGTATTGCGCGTAGCGAGCGCTTGAAAGACAGAGCGTTAGAGGGCGAGAAGTTAATATGCTCTTGCAGCGAGTTGAGGAGTCCATAGCCTCTAAGGCAAACGAGTGCCTGTAGGCTTCTATGCGTCTGGGTGGCGGAACAAAAGTACGCGGTGAAAGCCTAGCTGAGTGGCGTACATCAAGATCGGCGCCAGCTCGACAATTGAAGCGATCGACGAGATAGAGGGGGTAGCCGTTTGAAATAACGCGGAAGGCCTGCAGGCAAACGAAATACTCTTGTCTTCTGCGCGCTGATAGCCAACCAAGGCCAAGTCGATACGGGGTAATATGGTCTCGGAAGGGGATATTTCCCACAACGAAGCGGACACAGGTATTGAGTGCAGTCTCAAGCTTTCTTACGCGCGTTTTGTCGAGGTGATGATACACTGGGCACGCGTAGTCGAAACGAGGGAACACAAGGCTCTCGACTAGGTGCTTGCGCAGATCTTTTGCCAAGGCATGTCGGAAGAAGCGGAGTGAGTACAGCGTACCGAACACCGCCCGTGCTACCAGCTTAGCTTGCACTTGCCAGTCGAGCGTGTGAGTGAAGGTGATGCCTAGGCTCTTTGCTTCCACTACGTATGGGAGCGCGTGACCATCAATCGTGATGCGCGGAGTAGATTGGAGGTCTATCTCTTTTACGTAGAGCTCGCTACCCACGATCAGTACCTTGGTTTTATCCGGGTTTAGGAGCAGGCCGTTCGCTCGAGCCCAATCTGCGACCGATTGTACGCCTCGATTGTCTGCTCAAATGCCTGCTGAAAATTAGCCGGGAAAAAGTGCAGATAAAGCTGCGTGTCGTCTGCAAAGATCATCACTTTGGCATAGCGTATGGCAGATGGCAGATCATTTATATAAATGGCAAAGAGTAGAGGCCCAAGAACGCTGCCCTGAGGGACCCCTGAGGCCACACTCAGCCAGTCAGAAATATTTCCGCCAGCGTCGACTACTGACTGAAGGCGATCCGCTAGGTAAGAGAAGAACCACCGCAGTACTCTGTTGGAGACGTTAATTCCACTGAGCTTGGCAAGCAGTGTCGAGTGTGGAATCATGTCGAAGGCCTTGGAAAAGTCAAAAAGTATTAAAAAGGTGAGCATTCTGTCATCTATTGCCTGACGTATGTCATCAAAAACACCCAAAAGCGCGGTTTGCGTCCTGTGCCCACGACGAAAACCAGCCTGGCGAGGGTGTAAAATTCTGTGCACTTCAAGATAGCCTTGGAGCTGGCCGTGGACCAGCCGCTCAAGCACCTTTGAGAGCTCAGGGAGCTGCGCAATAGGTCTCGTGTCAGAGAGCTGGCCGATAGTTTTTGATTTGGCAAGTGGCCGAATCAGGGCCTTTTTCCATTCAGCCGGAAACACAGCATGCTCTAAACTTGCGTTGAACAGCCTCGTGACGTGCGTGATGATAACTGGCGAAGCCAATTTAAGTAAAGGGATTGGTAGTCCATCGCATCCCGTAGCTTTGGAAGAGCAGCTCTGTAGGGCTTCGGTCACCTCGCGCTCTGTCATTGGATGGAAGTCAAAGCGGCATTGGAGGTGGCTGGCGAGAGATTCAGGGCCTGCACTCTCAAAGTCTGCTTCGGTAACAGATGGGTGCCGATCTACCGTTCTCTCAAAGTACGCATTCAAAGTTGGAGCATCGAAGCTAAGTAGTGGATCCGGCGGGCTCGATGAAGAAATGCGCAGTCGACGGAGCTCGCGCCATTTTGCATCCTCAGTTGGCGATTCTGCTAGGCGGGTCGCGATGTATTTGTTTTTGGCGCCGTCGAGTGCATTGCACACTTCGGAGCGGAGCTGTCGGAAGCGGGTCATGTCGCTCGGCGTTTTTGATTCGCGCGCAGTTCTATACGCACGGTCGCGCACCTTCATCAGTGCCCTAATTTGGGGGTTAACCCATGGTTTTCGGCGTGATGAAAGCGTTACAGTTCGAAGAGGGCACGCTGCATCGTAGGCAGTTACAATAGCGTGGGTGAGTGCACGCTCAGCAGCTTCGATGTCTACAGGGCAAGGCCCTAGTGCAAGTACAGATGCAGGTGTGGTTGTGATGAAAGTGTTCAAAGGGAGAGGTGCAAATAAGTTTATAGGAGGGAGGTGTTGGTAGAGGTTCTGGTTTAGCTGCACGGGATTGACCTTCTTAAGATTACGCAGCGCGATTGTTTTCACGATCGCGGCAGGCATACTACAATTTAGCCTGAGCTCGACAAAGTCATGCCCCGCAATAAAAGGGGCGGCCGACTTGGTGAGTGCAAGGACGCTGTCACTACTCTTTAGAATGAAGAGGTCAATCCACGTATGTGAGCCTCGCCAGCCATGGTGGTGAGTGGGATCAGAGGGGACGAGGTGGAGAGAATTCGTATCAAGGTAGTCTTGGAGTCGGACGGCTGCTGGGGAAGTAGGGGTGGCCATATTAATATTGAAGTCGCCTGCTACTATGGTGGAATTGAAGTGTGGTACATAGGTAGAAAGGCAGTTGAAGAAATGGTAGGGATATGCAGCGTGAGGTCGCCGGTAAATAGCCGGAAGGAGGAGTTTGAGCTGGTCTTTTCGCACTTCACAAATGATAAATTCCGGACTACTGTCGTAGAGGGCATCGGAGCTAGCCAAAATTCAACGCTAAAAGTGTCGCGGACGTAGAGACTAGCTTGAACTGCAGCACCTCAAATGATAGGGCTTTCTGCAAACTGTACACTGTATACGGAGCTTGGGCTCGATCAGCTTCCTGCATATGATGCACGATTTGCGCATATCACACGGGCAATAATAATAATTGGCAGAAGCCACGAGCAGACGGCGCGGAGCGCGGTGTTTATACCGGGCCAGCAGACGTTACAGTCCGATGATTCGTACTGCGGATATGATGGGCACATGTGACGACAACAATAACAATGACGAACAAGCAGCCGACGATTTAAATTTAAATTTACATGGGACGATATAACGACAAAAACGAACAAAGGTATATAAGCGCAACACGCATAAATTTTGCCGCGGACGACAAAAAAACGCACTTCGCGATACCTGACTGCGATGCAAACGGCAGGTGTTAATACGGCTGAGCAGGAGCATGCAATCGACGAGATGTCAGGCAGCTGGATCAGCAGCGCAGATTGAGCCGATGGTTCACCGTTGGAAATAGTTACGAAAGGAACTTTATTTTTTATAATATAAGAATATACTATTTACTAAAATAACATAATATAAATAAATATTAATGCTGTGAATTATGCTTTTCAGGTGTACAAGCAAGTATACATCTATCAAATAGGTGTATACTTGAATCTTCTCTAAAGATTAAAGAAAAACGAATTATTGATTATTGTGTTTTGATCATTGATTATATTACTTATTGTCTATTGATTAGTGTTTTTTGACTATTGTTTATTGATTATTGTTTGTTGATTATTGTCTATTTAATATTGATTATTGTTTATTGAATATTCACCATTAAATATCGATTATTGGCTATTAGCATTTAAATATTAGTAGTTTAATGGAGCATGACAATGTTGAGCAAGTTATTGATGAAAATCGTCGTCGCGGTAGACCTAGAATTAGACGTACTTCTGAGGAGGAAAGGGAGTTCCGAGAAAGGCAACGGGTTTTAAGAAATGAAAGAGAAAGACGATCCAGGGCTCGGTGCGTTAATAATGTCAATAATAATGAAATGGAGAATGACAATGTTGAGCAAGTTATTGATGAAAATCGTCGTCGCGGTAGACCTAGAATCAGACGTAATTCTGAGGAGAATAATTGAGAAGAATTAATAATTTATAATTAATTAAACTATTAAGTAAATAATAAGAGTAATATAATAATACACACTGCACCCATGCTAGAGCCCTCTCCACTGTCTTTTTTCCTAAATCTATTTGGTTTTTATTTTCCATGCTCTCGTCTATCGGTCGTATTGGAGGTCTATTTTTTTTTGTTTCTACGTGACAATGAAATTCGTTACACCATGTATTTAGAATTAAAATTTTAATCGAATAATTAACAGTATACATTAACAAATATATTTACGTAATGAGTCACATTACACAATTATTGTAGTCGACTTAAGAGAACACAGCTACATTGTAATGGGTGAAGGAATTTTACCAGAATATCTTAATTCATTGAATTCACAAAATTTACCACCTTACGAATTGCATTTACGAATAAATTCTATTGTTATGCTTATCAGAAATATTAATATACATGAAGGACTATGTAATGGAACACGATTAAGAATTTTAGATTTAAATAATAATTTATTGAAATGTAAAATTTTAGCGGGGATAAAGAGGGTCAAGTTGTTTTTTTAAATCGCATTACTTTATATTCTGATAACGAGTATCCTTTTACTTTCAAAAGAAGACAGTTTCCAATAAAATTGGCATTTGCAATGACTATCAATAAAGCTCAGGGCCAAACATTTTCAAATGTATTAATTGATTTACAAAAAGATGTTTTTAGTCATGGACATTTATATGTTGCAATTTCGCGTGTCCGTTCTTGGAGTGGATTAAAATTCTATTTAGGTTCTAATCGAGTTAATAATAAAGTAAAAAATTACGTTTTTAAAGAAATTTTATAATAAATAGTATCTTTAATGTATGTATGTATGTATTATTATTATTATTATTATTATTATTATTATTTTTTTTTTTTGTTTTTCCGAGGTACTAGGTGAATCTTCCGGGGTGCCCGTTCTTGCTTTGGAGGTAGAGCAAGAAGGGAGGCCCACTAAGACCATCACGGAGTAGCGGACTCCGTGGTGTGAGGGATTTCTACCCCCTAAACACCCAAAACCTATCCCAACGGCAGCCTCGACCCGGAACCGTTTTCGCATTACTTCAGGACGGGCCGCAGCCCTACCGCCCTCGAGGACGTCATCCGTCCTTCCTACGTTCTTTCTTTCTACGATAACCTATCTAATCTATTAAGCATCCGTCTCGTTTTCTCGCGTGCAGTACCCCTTCGATGAAGGTATTTATCGCGTCCCATCGGTCTTTCTCTGAAAGCATGCATTCGATCATCACGTCGGGCGAGAGTCGTCCTACCATCACCTCCAATCGTTGTCTTTCCGCGGCCCACCTATTACATGCGAAAAAGGTGTGTTCCGCGTCATCCCTCTCGTGCCCGCAGTATTTACATTTCGGCGTATTTATTTTACCTAATTTAAATAGGTAATATCGAAAGTATCCATGTCCTGTCAGGAACTGCGTAAGGTAAAAGTTAACCTCTCCGTACTTCAGTCCCAGCCACCTCGTTATGTCTTGAATCAATAGGTAGCTCCATCTACCCTTCGTCCCCACCCTCCACCTGTCATGCCAAGTTTGTAGCATCTGAAAGCGGGCTTCGCCCTCCGCATCTGCCCGTCCTACTTCTGCGCTCCTATCGTAGATCTGCTTCCGTTCCCGTGCGAGCAGGTCGATCGCAATCATACCAACTATCACCGCCACAGCCTCTACCGACACCGTCCGATACGAATTCTCAGCGTACCTCGCCGCTGCATCGCCATCATTCTCTTCCTGTACTTGATAACTTCCATGGCATCAGCCCAAATCTCCGTTCCATAGAGGAGTATAGAGTTGGTCGACGCCATGACAAGTCTTCTCTTGGATGTCCGCGGGCCTCCAACGTTGCGCATTAACCTACTTAGTGCTACTATACGTGCTTCTGCCTTTGCCGTTACTTCCCTGATGTGGGGCCAAAAGCAAAGCTTTGAGTCCAGGGTGACACCTAGATACTTCGCAGTCGGCCTCATAGTTACTAACTCGGATCCTGAATACACCGGTAGTATCGCAGGGATCTCTTTACGTGTCAATAGTACTACCTCGGTTTTCGCCAGCGCGAGACTGAGCCCGTGCTCCGTCATCCACCTAGTTACTCGTTTCATTACCTGGCACAAGATAAGTTGTGCCAAGTCCGCGTTCCGTGCTTCTACCACCACCATGACGTCGTCCGCATATCCTACGAGAAATGCCCCGTTGGGCATGTCCAGGCGCAGCAAACCGTCGTACGACGGGATCCAAAAATCGGGGCCCAACAGTGATCCCTGTGAAACGCCTGCCGTAATTTCCCTAACCACCGTCCCTTCGCTCGTCCCGATAATGAGTCCGCGATCCCGGAAGTAGTCCTCTGCTACGCGTAGTATGTAGGGTGGGACCCCGAAGCCCCTCGGCGCTGCGAGTAGGTCTACCCAGCGTGCCGAATTGAAAGCGTTTTAAACGTCCAGTGTTGCTACCAACACCAGTGGTCGCGCTCCGTGACATCGTTTCCTTGATCGCCCCTCCGCCGCGGTAACCGATCGTATCGCGCCTATCGTCGAAAAACCCTTTTTAAATCCATACTGGTTTTCCGATAAACCCCCTGACTGTTGTATCGCGATCTAGATTCTGCTCCTTAATAGCGCCTCCATACCCTTGCCGATCGTGTCTAATAGGCTAAGCGGCCGATACGCGGACGGGGATGTCATGTCTCCCTTCCCCTTGCTGATAAGGACAAGCTTCGCCCTTTTCGAACGACTGCTGAAAACACCTTCCCTGAGACATAAGTTGTAGGTATCCAGTAAGGTTTCCGGGCAACGCGAGGCGATGGCCTTTAAAACCTCCACTGGAATCCCATCGGGGCCTGGTGCCTTACCGCTTTTAAGAGATCTAATCGCTACCCGTAGCTCAGGCTCCTCCTGTCGCTCGTCCTCATACAGAGTCTCTTCCCTCGGCGGATGCTCAGGGAAAAGCCCGTGAGATATCTCACTTATCAACCGCGCTTCCTTTATCTCCGGTGGCTTCATTTCCCCTATTCTACGAGTTACGATTTTGTAGCCTACTCCCCATAGGTCAGAGTTAACTTCGTCGCACACCTCCTTCCAGCATCGTCGCTTACTGGATTTAATCGCGAGTCTTAACCTTTTTTGTGCCTGTTTAAATTCAGCGTTAATAACAGTGGCCCCGCGTCGTTCCCGTGCACGCTGTGCCCGTCTACGAAGCCTCAAGCGTACCCTACATAACTCCGCGATCTCCTCTGTTCACCAGTACGCTGGTTGGCGGCGGTTTCCATTTCTGCTTCGCGGCATAGAGGCATCGTATGCTCCTACTATAGCTGACGTTGCCCCGGTCACCTGGGCTTCCGCACGCTCCCGGCCTGATAAATCATTTTCGTCGGACCTTTGTGGTACACTTAGCGTTTCTACTAGCCGATCCACGTTTAATCGATGAGCGTTCCACCGCGGTAATGGTCTGCTCGCTTGGGGTACACCTACCCTATCTAAAACCGTAAAGATGATGTACTGGTGATCACTGCCTGACTCTTCCTCTAAGACCTGCCAGTTACTAATCCTCGGTACTAGTTGCTCAGATGCAAAAGTGACGTCTGGTATGGATTCGCCGACCCCGGGACGTCGACAAGTAGTGACCGTGCCCTCGTTCGCAACCTCCAATCCTAATCTAGCGGCCATCTCGAGTAAATCCCTGCCCCTACTGTTAGTCTCTGGCATACCCCATTCTATCGCCCTTGCGTTAAAATCTCCTGCAACCAGTAGAGGAGGCCAGAGATATTCCGCAATACGTCTTCCATGCGTTCAACCTGCCTAAAAAATTCGTTTCTTCGTAAGTTGGGGGATATATACACGCTCACGTAGGTAACATCCTCGACGCGCGCCCATACTAGACCCGCCCTCTTGGCTCATCCGGTAATCTTTGACCTATGTCTACGTGATATCCAGACCGCCGCTGTGTCGGTTTCGTCCGCGAATCACGTGGTCGTATTGCGGGCCCGATGCCTATACTGTTCGCTAGCCAATGACACGTCCGCGAGCCCCTGGCTCACTCGATTAGTGAGCAGGTCGTCAGCGAGTACGGCGCCATTCGTGTTTATTTGTAGAATCGTCGTCATTTTTTAGGCCGCTTTTACTTTTCTAGCTCGTCCCTGAAAGCGACGCATGTCCCCGTGCCCGGGAAATGCGCTAGATCCATGACCGCAACCCCGCCCCCCATTTTTTACACAAGAAGCAGGTCTGGCATCCGGTCTCGCGCGACAGTCCCTGGCCACGTGATCTGGTTTTCCACATTTCCTGCATAATGCACTACGATCCTCGGAGTTACAGTCCTTTTTCAGATGCCCAAAGCCTTGGCATCTGAAACATTGCGGAACCACTATCCGCTTTCTAACTCGGTAGCTGAAATATCCTATTTTAAGCCTCCCTATCCTTAGGAGAGTCATGGCCGCAGTCTCATCCATTTCGACTATGGCCATCCTCCGCTCTCCTCCCCCTGCGTCAAATACGTGGGTGCTAAGGTTACACATGTCGCTTGCCTCCTCCCTAATCGCGGCGTTTACCTGTTCTTCGGTGGTCACGCACGTCATTCGGCCTATTTCCAGTGTAAGCCTTGGAGTGAGGCCTTTAGCCTGGTATTCATTTCCCAGATTTTCCTGGATAACTCTCTGGAAGGCCTCCTTGTCTTCTGATCGCTTCTCCAGTTCTAAGAGAACCCCACCGTTTTTAGTCAGTCGGATGTTTCTCACGACCACCTTCGCTTCTTCAGGTTTAACCTTAGAAGTGAGGTCCTTAAGTATCTCTGCATAGCTCTTCTTCCCGGTTGACGTTATGTGTATTGCGCATCGTCGAGGCCGAGGAATTACCTTCTTCTCCTTCCTGTCCAGCTGCTGCTACTGAGGACCCATGATCTTCCCACGATCTGGCCGCGTCGGCTTCTTTATCCTGGTGACTGTGGTGAATCCGTTCTGCTCCGTCCTCCCTCTCTTGGATGGGGAATCCTGCACCGGGCTGTCCCTTAATCGACGCTTTTTGCTCGGAGTTGCCTTCCCCGCTGCTCGGTCTCTAATTACCGGTGCTTCGCCATTTCTCTCATCTGCTGCCGTTCCACGTGCTGGTTGTACCCCGGCTGAGCGGACTTCCTCTAGAGCCTCGGCCGCCGCGGTCAGAACTATTATCCCATCTTTTACCGGCATTGCGATGTTCTTCTGCTTGGAAGTTATGTCCCGCATGCAGCTCAGTAGGCGCTTCATGACGTTCAGGATT
The DNA here is from genome assembly GCA_036365515.1 of Torymus aiolomorphi. Lineage (NCBI taxonomy): Eukaryota > Metazoa > Arthropoda > Insecta > Hymenoptera > Torymidae > Torymus > Torymus aiolomorphi. Next base: position 130,513,928 of record CM070876.1, read on the forward strand.
TCTTTCATTCTCTCCGATTGGTCCCGCTGATCTCTACTCTCACTTACCAGCCGCATCATCTCCTGGGCGAATATGCTAGTTCCATCGGATCTGCTATCAGTCGTCACATCCAGGATCGTTCGGGCTGTGCGGTCAGTCGGCGTGTTCGCTCCGCCTTCCCTTCCTTGGATTTCTACATCTATATCTTTGATTTTGAGGTGAGTCATCATGCATATAATCTGTGTTTTAAGACGGTTCGCCCATTATGGGAGCCACACCTCGGTGTGGCTACTATCCCCGCCTGTAAGAAACCCTATTTATGGGTGCCGAAGCCGAGAGGCGGTTTGTCGGACGGTCACTCTTATCGGCACCTAGTGACTCTACAGAAAAAAGGTTACGGGATAGGCCCGCGCCATAATGAAGAAAAAGGTTTAACGTCACCCCTACCGAGTGGGCGATGTTGGGTCCGTCCCAACACCTGACCCAAACCTCAGGCTAGACGGTGTCCGATTTGCCCTACGCAGTTTCGGGTATAAGGAAATATTGACCATGTAATTCTTCACACCTGCGCCCGCCTGACCTGGTTCAACCCTTCCATTGGCTCCAGTCGGTGGATACGTGTTGCGCTTCCCACATTGAACATGCACTTTCACTAGGTTTTCGCCCGTATTTCAGAGACTTATGCACCCTAATATTACTCCATGCAGAGGTTAGGTACTAACTTCACGCATCACCCCGGTCGAGCAGTTTACTACTCTTCCCTTGGCTAGTTTGAACGGAATATCCACAGACCGTCGGCCGCAGCCCACTCATACTGTGCCCATTCATTCGTCCATTCTCACGTTCCTCCGTCCGCGACTGCTTATTCAATATATTTGCAGCTGACCGGTCCCAGCTGGCCCATCCCCGATCCGCAACCTGGGGACGCGCCCGATAGCATGGAAAAATGCTCATCTATGACTAGATAGACCTCGGGATTATTATTATTATAATTATTATTATTAGTGTACAATTTAAAATGAAGAAAATATTTACATTTATTAACATATGTTTAATATGTTTACTTTATGCAATGTATAGGTAAAATCGTGTTCTTTGAAATGTTATAGAATATGTCTAGAGAATAAATAGAAAGAATATGGTTTAACACGAATTATAGATAATTAAAGTGTGTAAAAATTGTTATACTTTGAGTATAACACTATACACACTGCACCCATGCTAGAGCCCTCTCCACTGTCTTTTTTGCTAAATCTATTTGCTTTTTATTTTCCATGCTCTCTTCTATAGGCAATATTGGAGGTCTATTTTTTTTTGTTTCTCTGTGACAATGAAATTCGTTACACCACGTATCTAGAATTAACATTTTAATCGAATAATTAACAGCATACATTAACAAATATATTTACGTAATGAGTCACATTACACAATTATTGTAGTCGACTCAAGAGAACACAGCGACATTGTAGGCGCGCGTAGCGCGCCCAACATTCTAGTAATAATAATAATCCTTTATTAACGGTATAAAGTTATTTTTATATTTTACACTATAATATGTCATTTCTTAAGGCCAAATTTGTAAAGGTTATGTGTTTGTGTCTGTGTAACTATGTTTTGTGTAGTGTTTTTAACAAAAATTTCTAATGTGAATGTTGTGTTTCATGCTTGTTTGTGTATGTGTTCATTGACTTTTATGCCATGTGGTTGTCTGCATTCTATTTCTTTTTTTCTCTTTTTTTCTGCTGCTCTGCCAATTATTTTCTACTTTCATGTACTGTTTTATTCTCTACTTTTGTCTTCGTGTCTGATGCGTTTCTCTTCTTTTCCTTTTTTGCTTTCTCCCACCTTTCCTTTTTCTGTGCTGGAATTAGTGCCTCGTTCAGAGTAAATATATAAATATACCCTCTTTGGACGCTCTGTCTGTCTTTCTCCACAGGTAATTTTTGCACAAATACCTTTTCTCCTCTCCACTTCTTTCTGATTTCTTCAGTCTGTCTTTGAGGTTACGTCTTTATTCTTATAAGCTATTTCAATTGAATATTTCGTTTCATGATTTTGTTTCAATATTCATTCAAGTTATATATTTTTTATTTTTGTCGACAGGCTATAAAATTCTAACAGATGAAATGTGGGTTGTCAAAGAAGGTATGGCTCATGGAGATTTAAGTTTGGAATCTTATTCAGTGTTGCCAGACGGTTTCAAAATCCCACTCTAGGCGGCGCTCGCTTTCCCTCTAGAACACCTCTAGATACATTATAAAAATCCTCTAGAAATCCCTTCAAATATTTAAACCTAATTACCCCACATACAGTACGTTTACGATAAAAAATTAAACCAACCAACAAACCCACAAACCCTAAACCACTAAACCCGCTTACCCCACGCACAGCGAGTTGCTAAACAAAGTTTAAATAATAAACCCCAAGCTCCTAAATCCACATACCCCACGCACAGCGAGTTACTAATAAAAAGTTTAAATAATAAACCCCAAGCTCCTAAACCCACATACCCCACGCACAGCGAGTTACTAATAGAAAAGTTTAAATAATAAACCCACCTACCCCACGCACAACGAGTTGCTAAAACAAGTTTAAATAATAAACTCCCAGCTCCTAAACCCACATACCTCACGCACAGCGAGTTACTAATAAAAAGTTTAAATAATAAACCCCAAGCTCCTAAACCCACATACCCCACGCACAGCGAGTTGCTAAAAAAAGTTTAAATAATAAACCCCCAGCTCCTAAACCCACATACCCCACGCACAGGGAAATACCAATAAACCATTAAGAATAAAAAATTAACAATAAATCATTAAATAAATCTACCTGCATCACGTAAGATGAATTGGAAATAAAATAATCATTTTGAAAATCGCGCTAAAAACGCATAGGTTACAAAGTTACAATACGCGGATGGCGCTGTCATATAATGTCAGAATGATCGGTCATTACAACACTCAAATACTTAGATGTTTTAGTTCTGTCTCTCTCTACCTCACTGCTCTGCGCACTAAGCAGGGGACTGTTCTTTGTTTCGTACATAAAGGAAAATACTGAGCAACACCGTCTTTCGCATCGTCACGTGTAAAACGTAAAGTGTCGTTAGATACTTTTTAGTTTGAATTTGCTGGATTGAATTTTGGAAACCTTTTGTGAATATGTCACCGAGGAAGAAAAAAACATCACCGCGTAAAAAAAATCATACACTCAAAATTATACCGTGAAGTGGGAAAGCGAAAGCTGTTTTGCAGGTAAACATTTTAGGTTAACGGTATTAAGTGATTTTACGTTGAAATTTTAAATCTTATAATATGTGTAGGCTGGCTAACAAAAGCACCACCCAATAGTGAAAATAAACAGGCATATTGTAAGTTGTGTTCAGTATATTTAGCTGCTCAACGGAAAAATTTGACTGAGCACATGCAAACTGCCAAACACAATTCAGCAGTGCAAAGAGACAAAGATGCCGTGACTGTGCAAAAAATTGATAAATTTGTGAAACCCAGGTTGACGGAGAGTAAGAAAATTGCTGAGTTAAAATTGGCCTTTTTTACAGCTGAGCATACGTCAGTTAAAACTGTGGATCATTTAACAATTATACTGAAAGGTTTAGACCCAGACTCTACTTTTATGAAGGAACTTCAACTCCATCGAACAAAATGTTCAGCCTTGATAAAGAACATCCTATCGCCGTGTATCGTGGGAGATTTGTTAAATGATATAGGTAACTCTTTTTATTCGTTAATAGTCGATGAATCGACCGCTGTAGACAATAAGAAACTATTATGTTTAGTAATAAGATATTTTAGTGTAAAAAAACTAAAAATGATCACAACATTTTATCGATTGATCGAAATGCGCTCGGGAACGTCCGTCGCTATTTCAAGTGCAATTTTAGCGCAATTAAAAGCAGACAATTTAAGTATTGACAAACTATTAGGTCTAGGCGTTGACGGAGCGAGCGTTAATGTAGGGACTAATCATTCGCTTAGTACCATTTTGCACGAAGAAAATTCGCGAATAATAGTAATCAAATGTATATGCCACTCACTACATTTAGCAGCTGAAAAAGCCTGCGGATCGCTCCCGAGACATCTAGATCACATGGTGAAAGACACACACAACTGGTTCGCTCATAGCACCAAACGGATGCTCGAATATAAAGAGCTTTATAAAGTATTCAACGGAGAAGAAAATGAACCAAAAAAAATTGTCAAAATGAGTGACACTCGATGGCTTGTGCGTGAAAAGTCTATTTCGACCGTTCTCGATCAATATGATCCCCTTACCTTACTTTTCCAACTAGCCGAAACGAAAGAGAGATGCTATATCGCATCACAACTAGCTGCAATGTACAAAGCACCAGAAAACCTATTGTACCTAACTTTTATACACAGCGTATTAAAACCCATCATCGAACTAAATACACATTTCCAGTCAGATAAAGCCGATCCAATTAAACTGTTCAGTGAATTAAATGATTTATTTTATTCAGTTTTGCAGAAAATAGTAGTACCATCTCAACTTCAAAAAGTAAATTGTAAGAAGCTCCACTGTTTTGAATTTAAAAAATTTCTCATGCCTACTAATTGTATTGATTTTGGTTTTGAGTTTAACAAACTAAGTGTAACTGTCAAAAAAGAAAATTTAGAATACGTAAAAGGTAGATGTAGAGAATTTCTTATTGAAATTGCAAATGAGTTACAAACAAGAATACCCGATAACATACACATTTTAGAAAAAATTTCACTTTTTTCTCAAGAAAATGCATCATGTCAAATTAAACCAGATATCTCAGAAGTTGTAAAACACTTTCAGCATGTGTGTGGCGATGTTGACGAAACCATTCGTCAATGGAATTTATTGCATAGAGTAGAAGTAAGCAAAAAAACCGATGTACTTGATTATTGGGTAGAAATTTATAAACAAAAGAAATGTAATGGTGAACCTAAATTTGGAAACATTTGTAATTTGGTTTTTGCTTTACTTAGTTTGCCAATATCGAATGCTGCAGTTGAGCGCGTTTTTTCCATAATTAATGTAGTTAAAGATAAAATACGCAATAAGCTGTCGGTGCTAATGTTGGAAGCAATACTGCATGTACGATGCACATCACCGATCGAATGCATCAATTTCACTCCAACAGCTGAAATGCTAAAGCTTTTCAATTCCGAAAATTTATATAACAACATTAATGAAGGCGATGTTGCTGTACTTGATGTCTTTCCATCAGACGAGTAGTTTGTAAACAGTTTATGCTATATCATATAAATCGTTATTTAATGACTATCTAATAATAAAGATTAAGCCGTTTAATTAATTGTTTGTATTATTTATTCTAAGTCACCAAGCTAATAGCTATATAATTCATAACAATAAAAATTAATATACGAACATCCTATTTTAAATAAAAATATTAAATGATTGTATAAACAAAATAGATTGGTAATGACATTGTTCTTAAAATATTTTATCAGCAGCTCGCTGTGCGTGGGGTATGTGGGTTAGGGACTTAGACTTTATTATCTAAACTTTCTATTATCAGCAGCTCGCTGTGCGTGGGGTAGGTAGGTTTAGGAGCTTAGAGTTTATTAATTAAACTCGCTGTGCGTGGGTTAGGTGGGTTAAAGAGCTTGGGGTTTATTATTTCAATTATTTATTAGTAACTCGCTGTGCGTGGGGTAGGTGGGTTTAATTTTATTTATTTATTTTTTTTTTTTCATTGTGGTTTATGGTTTTTTGATTAACTTTTTTGATGTTTTTGGCGGATCGGTTTACCTCTAGCAAATACCTCTAACAAAAGTTTCCCTCTAGTTTCCCCCTAGGGTCCCTGAAAACCGACTAGATTTAGAGGGAAACCCTCTAACCTGGCAACACTGATCTTATTGTACAGTGTGGGAACATATTTATCACAGATAAATTATGACATGCAGAATCTCTGTTAACAGCTGAGAAGGACATTGAAGGTCTCTCGTAGAATGAGTTCAAAGGAAATTGGAAGGTATTAAACAAGACTATGAAGCAACGAAAAAGACACTTGTAGATGCAAATAACTCGCATGACAGACTATCTAGATTTATATATAAATAGGCTACAGACAAAGATGCAACTTGTGACAAAAGAAAGTGACAGCTACAGGCAACAGCTTGATACAAATTATGAAAAAGAAAAATCTGGATACCAAAATAATGAAGCTCCCAATTTACTTACTAAATGAATTTCAGCTTTAGAATCCCCAATAGAAAGATACAGGTAAATTGTAGCAGAACTTTAATAATCTATATATTCGAGGAACAGCAAAGAACAAGAGCCTTTAATAATAAAAACAAGAGAGTGACATGGTGCGAAAAGCTGAAATTTAAAATTTACCTTAATATTGAATGTAATCTTGACATTGAAATTAAAATTTTTATTACATAAAATTTATTAAAAGTGTAAGTTGAAAGTGAATATGTAAATAGAAATAGAAATACAGGAATCATCTATTCAATAAGCACTCTCCACAAATGGTAAAAATTTTTTTCATGACTTTACAAATAATAATATTTTAATATAAAACTTTCTACGAAAGTATAAAGTAAGTCAAGTATAGAATTTTTTTCTGTATAATTTACTCCCCTGCCCGCTCCCCCCTCTGACCCCCTCACCCTTTGTTTCAACATCCCTCAAACTCTGTCAAAAACTTTAATGAGAGCTTAAACTTAAAAAAACCTTCAAATTTTAAACTTTTGTGAATAACAATGCTGCCAGTTAATAATGATATTAAAAGTATACCATTATAAACTCTTATAACGTTATCACTATGTAATTATTATTTTCTTTTAAAAAGTTGTGAAATCTATCAAGGAACGCGGGAGCGTTCCGAAGGCAAGTATAGAAGAGCCTTAGGACGACCGCGTGATTATATACTTTGAAATGGATGTACGAGAAATTCAATGCGATTATATACCTATTGCGTTAGTTTTAACTATATAACATATCCCTATTAATCGAAAGCCATTTCATTGCTCTACTCAAATCGAAAGGTTTCATTTAAAAAGATTGTCTCATTCAAAAGATTTAGAGATCTGAATATTTTTATGTACTATTTCCGAATCTCCGAATCTCCATATTCTTCAGTACGCACAAACTATACATTTTTGTCCGACCGGTACATAGTATAGCATTTTTGTCCGACCGACTGGCAAAAGAGAGAGAGAGAGTGAGGGGGTAGAGTGAGAGAGAGAGGGAAAGAGAAGAGCGACGGAGAGAGAGAGAGAGAGAGAGAGAGAGGGAAAGAGAAGGGCGACGGAGAGAGAGAGAGAGGGAAAGAGAAGAGCGACGGAGAGAGAGAGAGAGAGAATCCGTATATGGTATATATATATATATATATCTGGTCAACCAACCTAACCTTATTATTTTATGTATACATAAAACTTTCAATATTACGCATTGGTCCATATACAATCATCATTTATATACAAGTTATATTCAAGACTTTTTACATCATTGAAATTCGATAGATATTAAATGGACTTGGTATATCTCAGATATATTTTCAGATAAGTAGCAAACTATCATTATAAAATAAAAAAAATAATGTTATTAATATAAGTATTGTTACTTTGTGAAATATTTTTTTTTGTTATTACAGAGATATCAGAACAAGGATAATTGACAAGTAGATCATCTTTAAATAGTATGTAACATAGAAGAGTTCAAAATTATTATTTTGTATTTTAAGGCCACCAAAAGATTAATTATGTTCAAGTCTGTCAAAGCATGCAACCTCCTGTAGTAGAAAAAATAGAAATACTCTTGCTGATAATATTCCCTCTAGCAGATCAAGCCTCGTTCTACTTTATGGTGTTTTAATTGTGGATATGCTTTACTGGCCCTATGATTTCTAAAGGTAAACTAGCATTATTAAAACACGGAAATAGTGATATATAAGATTTTGCAAGATGTATCTGATTGCTTATTAATTCAAGTGGTTTCTAGTTAAAATTTCAACGAATCTAAGTGTCGAATATAATGTAATTATATAGTGATTGGCTTATGGCAATGGGTGCCTATAAATAAAATAAAGTATCGGTATGATGTGTTAAATGAAGTGTTGATAACAAATTTCTAACCTCTACTTAAAATCAGAATTTAAAATATTGGTCAGAGCCTTGGTTAAAAAAAAAAATTTTTTGTCTATACTTCAAGAAACTTTGTTGATATTGGCGCTGTGCATATTTATTTACTTAAACATCAATTAAAAGATTATGTTAAGTGAACAATAAAATAGAGAAAAAAGAAAAAATGATGTGTTATTGTTGTGAATAAAAGTGCTCAGTTAATCTAATTTTATAATTTTCTCATGGTGGGAGACGTCAAAATGTTTCAGAAGAGTTCTCAGTAAATATTGTGAAAATGTCTACAGATAAAAGTGCTCAGTTAATCTAATTTTATAATTTTGTCACGGTGGGAGACGTCAAAATGTTTCAGAGGAGATCTCAGTAATTTTTCTACACAAGATTCAGATAATTATTTCAAAAAGTATACAAGAATGTTACGGAAGCTTTTATTATCAGAAATTCTTAGTTCATAAACTGATACAAGATGTGTGGCAATCATGAGTTTCTACTATAAAAGAATGTCGAGAAAGCTTTCTTTTCCCAATGATTCTTAGTTCATAAACTTTTGTTTTTAATTTTGCAAGATGTATCTGATTGCTTATTAATTCAAGTGGTTTCTAGTTAAAATTTAAACGAATCTAAGTGTCGAATATAATGTAATTATATAGTGATTGGCTTATGGCAATGGGTGCCTATAAATAAAATAAAGTATCGGTATGATGTGTTAAATGAAGTGTTGATAACAAATTTCTAACCTCTACTTAAAATCAGAATTTAAAATATTGGTCAGAGCCTTGGTTAAAAAAAAACATTTTTTGTCTATACTTCAAGAAACTTTGTTGATATTGGCGCTGTGCATATTTATTTACTTAAACATCAATTAAAAGATTATGTTAAGTGAACAATAAAATAGAGAAAAAGAAAAAATGATGTGTTATTGTTGTGAATAAAAGTGCTCAGTTAATCTAATTTTATAATTTTCTCATGGTGGGAGATGTCAAAATGTTTCAGAAGAGTTCTCAGTAAATATTGTGAAAATGTCTACGGATAAAAGTGCTCAGTTAATCTAATTTTATAATTTTCTCACGGTGGGAGACGTCAAAATGTTTCAGAGGAGTTCTCAGTAAATATTTTTCTACACAAGATTCAGATAATTATTTCAAAAAGTATACAAGAATGTTACGGAAGCTTTTATTATCAGAAATTCAAGATGTTTCAAGATGTTTTATATTTTAAAAGAATGGAGAAAGCTTTTTTCTCTCAATGATTCTTAGTTCATAAACTTTTGTGTTTAATTTTGCAAGATGTGTCTGATTGGTTATTAATTCAACTGGTTTCTAGTTAAAATTTCAACGAATCTAAGTGTCGAATATAATGTAATTATATAGTGATTGGCTTATGGCAATGGGTGCCTATAAATAAAATAAAGTATCGGTATGATGTGTTAAATGAAGTGTTGATAACAAATTTCTAACCTCTACTTAAAATCAGAATTTAAAATATTGGTCAGAGCCTTGGTTAAAAAAAAACATTTTTTGTCTATACTTCAAGAAACTTTGTTGATATTGGCGCTGTGCATATTTATTTACTTAAACATCAATTAAAAGATTATGTTAAGTGAACAATAAAATAGAGAAAAAAGAAAAAATGATGTGTTATTGTTGTGAATAAAAGTGCTCAGTTAATCTAATTTTATAATTTTCTCATGGTGGGAGACGTCAAAATGTTTCAGAAGAGTTCTCAGTAAATATTGTGAAAATGTCTACGGATAAAAGTGCTCAGTTAATCTAATTTTATAATTTTCTCACGGTGGGAGACGTCAAAATGTTTCAGAGGAGTTCTCAGTAAATATTTTTCTACACAAGATTCAGATAATTATTTCAAAAAGTATACAAGAATGTTACGGAAGCTTTTATTATCAGAAATTCAAGATGTTTCAAGATGTTTTATATTTTAAAAGAATGGAGAAAGCTTTTTTCTCTCAATGATTCTTAGTTCATAAACTTTTGTGTTTAATTTTGCAAGATGTGTCTGATTGGTTATTAATTCAACTGGTTTCTAGTTAAAATTTCAACGAATCTAAGTGTCGAATATAATGTAATTATATAGTGATTGGCTTATGGCAATGGGTGCCTATAAATAAAATAAAGTATCGGTATGATGTGTTAAATGAAGTGTTGATAACAAATTTCTAACCTCTACTTAAAATCAGAATTTAAAATATTGGTCAGAGCCTTGGTTAAAAAAAACATTTTTTGTCTATACTTCAAGAAACTTTGTTGATATTGGCGCTGTGCATATTTATTTACTTAAACATCAATTAAAAGATTATGTTAAGTGAACAATAAAATAGAGAAAAAAGAAAAAATGATGTGTTATTGTTGTGAATAAAAGTGCTCAGTTAATCTAATTTTATAATTTTCTCATGGTGGGAGACGTCAAAATGTTTCAGAAGAGTTCTCAGTAAATATTGTGAAAATGTCTACGGATAAAAGTGCTCAGTTAATCTAATTTTATAATTTTGTCACGGTGGGAGACGTCAAAATGTTTCAGAGGAGATCTCAGTAATTTTTCTACACAAGATTCAGATAATTATTTCAAAAAGTATACAAGAATGTTACGGAAGCTTTTATTATCAGAAATTCTTAGTTCATAAACTGATACAAGATGTGTGGCAATCATGAGTTTCTACTATAAAAGAATGTCGAGAAAGCTTTCTTTTCCCAATGATTCTTAGTTCATAAACTTTTGTTTTTAATTTTGCAAGATGTATCTGATTGCTTATTAATTCAAGTGGTTTCTAGTTAAAATTTAAACGAATCTAAGTGTCGAATATAATGTAATTATATAGTGATTGGCTTATGGCAATGGGTGCCTATAAATAAAATAAAGTATCGGTATGATGTGTTAAATGAAGTGTTGATAACAAATTTCTAACCTCTACTTAAAATCAGAATTTAAAATATTGTTCAGAGCCTTGGATAAAAAAAAACATTTTTTGTCTATACTTCAAGAAACTTTGTTGATATTGGCGTTGTGCATATTTATTTACTTAAACATCAATTAAAAGATTATGTTAAGTGAACAATAAAATAGAGAAAAAAGAAAAAATGATGTGTTATTGTTGTGAATAAAAGTGCTCAGTTAATCTAATTTTATAATTTTCTCATGGTGGGGGAGCGTCAAAATGTTTCAGAAGAGTTCTCAGTAAATATTGTGAAAATGTCTACGGATAAAAGTGCTCAGTTAATCTAATTTTATAATTTTCTCACGGTGGGAGACGTCAAAATGTTTCAGAGGAGTTCTCAGTAAATATTTTTCTACACAAGATTCAGATAATTATTTCAAAAAGTATACAAGAATGTTACGGAAGCTTTTATTATCAGAAATTCAAGATGTTTCAAGATGTTTTATATTTTAAAAGAATGGAGAAAGCTTTTTTCTCTCAATGATTCTTAGTTCATAAACTTTTGTGTTTAATTTTGCAAGATGTGTCTGATTGGTTATTAATTCAACTGGTTTCTAGTTAAAATTTCAACGAATCTAAGAGTTGAAAATATAATGTAATTATTATATAGTGATTGGCTTATCGTGATGGGCGCCAAATGTTTCAGAGTAGCTATCTGTTCTGTGAATTACCGTATATGAAACCATAATATATAAATTACTGTAATGGCTACTTTTTTATCTGCAACCAATATTTTAATTTGCTAGCGGATTGTGTTGCAGTAGTGTGGCTAGTTACAATGTATTTATTTTATAACTCTCTCCCGCTCCCCTCTCTTTCTCTCCCTCAACATATGTCAAACTCTGTACCAAGAACTTTAATGAGAGCCTAAATATTTTTTTTTTAAACAATCAGTAAAACAAATAGTGGCTAAGGCAAATGTATGAGTTTTCTCTGTATAATTAATCAACATCTGTCACACTCTGAACCAAGAACTTTAATGAAAACCTAAATATTTTTTAAAACAATCAGCAAAACAAATAGTATTATTAATGTAACAACACAATTTGTCTAGTCTTTTTATTTTTTCTAGTCTCATCTATTCAATAAGCACTCTCTACAAATGGTAATAATTTTTTCATGACTGTACTAATAATAATAGTGTTGATATTTAAAACTTTCTACGAAAGTGTAAAATAAGGCAAGTATAGAAGTTTTTTCTGTATAATCTATGTATAATCTAAATATAAAACTTTCTACGAAAGTATAAAATAAGGCAAGTATAGACGTTTTTTCTGTATAATATACTCTTCCTCTCTCTTCCCCCGCCCTCTCTCACCCTCTCTCCCCCCTCCCCTTTCTTCTCTCTCTCTCTTAACATCCGTCAATCTCTGTACCAAAAACTTTAATCACAGCTTAAATATTTTTGTTTAATACAATCAACATGTTTAAAAAAAAAATAATTCCTTAAGTACGTTACGTACGTTAATTAAACACAAGAAAGTACTGAAATCAATTATATTGTAGTCAAGTACCCATAACTTAACTTGACTGACATAATACAACTTTTCGTACCTACTCAAAAATATTCAGCTAGCGGGCATGAAGTACTATTTAACACCCAAGAGGCGTAATAGCTCTCATACTCCTACAAAACTTTATAGAACCTACGCACTTTACGTCCGTGTGGGCAAAAATTATTTAAATTATATATAACTATCTTTTACTTCGTCGAGTAAATGTATACTGAACAAATTATATGTATGTAGATTCAAATTCTTCATTGCAAATCAAACAAACGAAAGTTGTGAAATCAATTACCGATAGTCAAGTAGTGCAAACAACTCTCCGAAACAACTGTATGACTGATCTCAGAAATATATTATTCTAATTTGTTCATTCTTCTATACAAATTAAACACAAGAAAGTACTGAAATCAATTTATTGTAGTCAAGTATACCCATAAGTTAACTTGACTGAGATAATAGAACTTTTAGTACCTTGCGTGTAAAATTACATTTCACGCCCACGTTGTAACTTCAAAAATATTCACCCAGCAGGCATAAAGTACTACTTAACGCCTAATAAGCGGAATAGCTCACATATTCCTACAACACTTTATAGAACCTACGCACTTTACTCCCGGGTAGACGAAAATTATTAATTAATTACTATTATGCCTTCTTTTTATTTCTAAAATTAATAAGAATTTTATCAGATATTTACGAAGTCAATGCCTATATAAAAAAATTACATAGTTACCAACACATCCCCATTTTTCATTATTTTTTCTCAATTTTGAAATTTCTATAATATTACGCATCTTGGGAGGACACGAGAAGTCTAGAGCTGCTCTAGCAGGGGTGGTCGTCCAATCTTCCATACATACTTGGCGGGCCCGACGGTTTGCAGTTTAAGGTGTAGACATTGTCATTTTCATATGAATATTCATACGTTTAAAGATCAGATAAAATGTATAAATCAATTGCTTCTAGATATTAAATACTGATCCGTGAATATATTACTCTTTTTAAATAGAAAAGTCCAAACACAGATGAAAATTTCATATGAGATCTCATATGAGAATATCGGACATCAGATCCCATATGAGATCACATATGAGGTCCCATAATATATAAAATTGCAGATGACATAACATATATGAGTCTTATCTGATGTCATGTCCGAAATACTCATAACATGATGTCTTATCTGATCTGATGTCCGAAATACTCATATAAGATCTCATATGATATTTACACGCGGGAAAAGGATAAAATAGGTGGCTCATAAAATAGTTAGTAAAATTTAAAGCTCTTTTGAATAGACTATGAATTTATATGTATCTTTTTATTTCATTCCCATATAAAAAAGACGAACACAAGGAAAAATATTTTAGGTAATAAAAGTAAATCATGATTATGCACACAGTACATGTAGGGATATTATATTTAAACGGTATTTATGGTGGACTTATAGGTATATGCAAAAATCTAGTATTCTACATTTACAAAGCTCACCGGTAAACTGCAAACCGTCGGGCCCGCCAAGTATGTATGGAAGATTGGACGACCACCCCTGCTAGAGCAGCTCTAGACTTCTCGTGTCCTCCCAAGATGCGTAATATTATAGAAATTTCAAAATTGAGAAAAAATAATGAAAAATGGGGATGTGTTGGTAACTATGTAATTTTTTATATAGGCATTGACTTCGTAAATATCTGATAAAATTCTTATTAATTTTAGAAATAAAAAGAAGGCATAATAGTAATTAATTAATAATTTTCGTCTACCCGGGAGTAAAGTGCGTAGGTTCTATAAAGTGTTGTAGGAATATGTGAGCTATTCCGCTTATTAGGCGTTAAGTAGTACTTTATGCCTGCTGGGTGAATATTTTTGAAGTTACAACGTGGGCGTGAAATGTAATTTTACACGCAAGGTACTAAAAGTTCTATTATCTCAGTCAAGTTAACTTATGGGTATACTTGACTACAATAAATTGATTTCAGTACTTTCTTGTGTTTAATTTGTATAGAAGAATGAACAAATTAGAATAATATATTTCTGAGATCAGTCATACAGTTGTTTCGGAGAGTTGTTTGCATTACTTGACTATCGGTAATTGATTTCACAACTTTCGTTTGTTTGATTTGCAATGAAGAATTTGAATCTACATACATATAATTTGTTCAGTATACATTTACTCGACGAAGTAAAAGATAGTTATATATAATTTAAATAATTTTTGCCCACACGGACGTAAAGTGCGTAGGTTCTATAAAGTTTTGTAGGAGTATGAGAGCTATTACGCCTCTTGGGTGTTAAATAGTACTTCGTGCCCGCTAGCTGAATATTTTTGAGTAGGTACGAAAAGTTGTATTATGTCAGTCAAGTTAAGTTATGGGTACTTGACTACAATATAATTGATTTCAGTACTTTCTTGTGTTTAATTAACGTACGTAACGTACTTAAGGAATTATTTTTTTTTTTAAACATGTTGATTGTATTAAACAAAAATATTTAAGCTGTGATTAAAGTTTTTGGTACAGAGTTTGACGGATGTTAAGAGAGAGAGAGGAAGAAAGGGGAGGGGGGAGAGAGGGTGAGAGAGGGCGGGGGAAGAGAGAGGAAGAGTATATTATACAGAAAAAACGTCTATACTTGCCTTATTTTATATTTTCGTAGAAAGTTTTATATTTAGATTATACATAGATTATACAGAAAAAACTTCTATACTTGCCTTATTTTACACTTTCGTAGAAAGTTTTAAATATCAACACTATTATTATTAGTACAGTCATGAAAAAAATTATTACCATTTGTAGAGAGTGCTTATTGAATAGATGAGACTAGAAAAAATAAAAAGACTAGACAAATTGTGTTGTTACATTGATAATACTATTTGTTTTGCTGATTGTTTTAAAAAAATATTTAGGTTTTCATTAAAGTTCTTAGTTCAGAGTGTGACAGATGTTGATTAATTATACAGAGAAAACTCATACATTTGCCTTAGCCACTATTTGTTTTACTGATTGTTTAAAAAAAAATATTTAGGCTCTCATTAAAGTTCTTGGTACAGAGTTTGACATATGTTGAGGGAGAGAAAGAGAGGGGAGCGGGAGAGAGTTATAAAATAAATACATTGTAACTAGCCACACTACTGCAACACAATCCGCTAGCAAATTAAAATATTGGTTGCAGATAAAAAAGTAGCCATTACAGTAATTTATATATTATGGTTTCATATACGGTAATTCACAGAACAGATAGCTACTCTAAACATTTGGCGCCCATCACGATAAGCCAATCACTATATAATAATTACATTATATTTTCAACTCTTAGATTCGTTGAAATTTTAACTAGAAACCAGTTGAATTAATAACCAATCAGACACATCTTGCAAAATTAAACACAAAAGTTTATGAACTAAGAATCATTGAGAAAAAAGCTTTCTCCATTCTTTTAAAATATAAAACATCTTGAAACATCTTGAATTTCTGATAATAAAAGCTTCCGTAACATTCTTGTATACTTTTTGAAATAATTATCTGAATCTTGTGTAGAAAAATATTTACTGAGAACTCCTCTGAAACATTTTGACGTCTCCCACCGTGAGAAAATTATAAAATTAGATTAACTGAGCACTTTTATCCGTAGACATTTTCACAATATTTACTGAGAACTCTTCTGAAACATTTTGACGTCTCCCACCATGAGAAAATTATAAAATTAGATTAACTGAGCACTTTTATTCACAACAATAACACATCATTTTTTTTTTTTTCTCTATTTTATTGTTCACTTAACATAATCTTTTAATTGATGTTTAAGTAAATAAATATGCACAGCGCCAATATCAACAAAGTTTCTTGAAGTATAGACAAAAAATGTTTTTTTTTATCCAAGGCTCTGAACAATATTTTAAATTCTGATTTTAAGTAGAGGTTAGAAATTTGTTATCAACACTTCATTTAACACATCATACCGATACTTTATTTTATTTATAGGCACCCATTGCCATAAGCCAATCACTATATAATTACATTATATTCGACACTTAGATTCGTTTAAATTTTAACTAGAAACCACTTGAATTAATAAGCAATCAGATACATCTTGCAAAATTAAAAACAAAAGTTTATGAACTAAGAATCATTGGGAAAAGAAAGCTTTCTCGACATTCTTTTATAGTAGAAACTCATGATTGCCACACATCTTGTATCAGTTTATGAACTAAGAATTTCTGATAATATGATATACTATGAATTATAAAATTGATTAGAACACTGGAAAATGCAGCTATTGATGAATAAGATGGAATTAGGCGATAATGGGATGTCCTTTAACCAGTTCAAATAAATGATGAAATTGATTAAAACTCATGTTAATAAATCTATAAAACTCTTCATGATCCTTTAATGCAAAATATTTAAATAAAGTGCTATAAGTACTATGAATATTTCTTTGAGGTATTGCTAAATGTGGTCGAACCCACCACCTTCTGCAAGATTGTTGTTTCTTTTTTTTTTAATTTTTTTAACAATTTCAATAACTTTAATGAAATTATACATTTTTCTAATTTTTTTATTTTGGCTTCAATCATGATCATGACCATGAAAATGATAGATGTACGACGTAGATCTATAGAATTGTACCATTATCAATGGAATGTAGAAACTGAACTATGGACCAGCGCAAGCAGGGGCCTTTCTACATATGTGTGTTCTGTGTGTTCTGTGTGTTCCCGATCTAAAAAACTTTTTACAGAAGTTTAAACGACGGCAAGTATTAGCCCCTCTCTCTCTCTCTCTCTCTCTCTCTCTCTCTCTCTCTCTCTCTCTCTCTCTCTCTATCTGATTCTGTCAACCCCTCTTTTCTCTCAACATCCGTCATACTTAGCACCAAAAACTTTAAGGAGATCGAGCTTCAATATTTTTTTAAAACAACCAACACGTTTTTGAAAGCAAATTTTTTAAGTACGTTCTAACAGCACCATTTGTTTACTTCTTTTATTTCTTCTAGTCTCATCTATTCAATAAGCACCCTCTACAAATGGTAATATTTTTTTTCATGACTATACAAATAATAATATTTTAATATAAAACTTTATACGAAAGTATAAAACCCAAAAAAGTTGTGAAATCTATTAAAGTGTAATTTTATACTTAACAAATATTATTTATAACGTACTTTTACTCTTAAAAAGTTGTGAAATCTCTCTAAAAAATTTTTTTACAAAAGTAAAAACTTATAGGCAAGAATAACTTTGGTTACTATTCTACATAGTTTTATACTTAACAAACATTATTTACTAAACTCTTCCACCCTCTCTTTCTTTCCCCTCTCTCTCTCCCTGTGTAGCAAAAACTTTAATGAGAGCTTAAATATTTTTTCAAAACAATCAACATGTTCTTTAAAAAACTAATTTCTTAAATATATTCTAACAACACAATTTGTCTATAGTCCTTTTATTTATTCTGATCTCATCTATTCAATAAGCACTCTCTACAAATGGTAATAATTTTTTTCATGACTGTACAAATAATAATATTGTTAATAGAACTTTCTAAGAAAGTATAAAATAAGGCAAGTATAGAAGTTTTTTCTTTATAATCTATAAAATAATATTTATGATTTTTTAAAAGAAGTCAAATAAATACTATAGTAAAAAAGTCTTTTAGTTCTTTGAGTCAATGTATGTTCAACAAATTATATGTAAGTACATTCAAATTGTTCACTGCAAATCAAACAAACGAAAGTTGTGAAATCAATTATCGATAGTCAAGTAATGCAAACCCATTCTCCGAAAAACTGTGTGACTATGTTCTCAGAAATGTATTCAAATTTCTTCATTCTTATATACAAATTAAATACAAGAAAGTACTGAAATCAATTAATTATAGTCAAGTACCGTCCATAAGAACTTTTCGTACCTCGCCTGTAAAATTACATTTTACGCCCACATTGTAACTTCAAAGTTATTCAGTCAGCGGGTATAAAGTACTGCATAACGCCCAAGAGGCCCAATAGCTCACACACTGCTGCAAAACTTTATAGTACCTAAGTACTTTACGCCCGTGTGGGCGAAAATTATTTTAATTATATAACTATAATGCCTTTTTTTTATTTCTAAAATTCATAAGAATTTTTTCAGGTATTTACGAAAAGTCAAAGCCTATATAAAAAAATTACATAGTTACCAACACATCACTATTTTTCATTATTCCTCCTCAATTTTGAACTTTCTATAATATTACGCATCTTGGAAGGACAAGAGAAGTCTAGAGCTGCTCTAGCAGGGGTGGTCCTCCGATCTCCCGTACATACTTGGCGGGCCCGACGGTTTGACAATGATACTCTAAGTCACATCCTCCTCGACACGACACCGTATACGGCAGGACCAGAAGATGATGAAGAAGGAGAATATGACATCAACTCTGCCAAAACAACGAGCGCTTCTTCTGCGGGAGTTGCGTAAGAAATTGCGGACCTCACGGGCGTTGCCAATGTTTTGATCCCAGTCAGCACATTAGATCTTCTATTCCGGCGTTTTGACATGCTTGAGCAGCAGCTTGACGATCTGAAATCTCGCGAAAGCCGGAGCAACGTGTCGCCCTTTCTCTCAGCTGCATCTGCGGTTATTAAGCCTGATGAAAGCGGAGGGTTGGCCGAGCGCGTATCTGGTCTCGAAAAGATTTTAGAAACTCAAACGTCCCTACTAAATGATATAAAAAATAAATGTCAGCTGCTTCTCGAGCAAAACGACAAAAATAATGATGCAGTCTGATGTGCCCTAACGTGTTGGGTTTAAGGAGAAGGTTAGCGGCCGGTACATTCGAGACCGGCCTATTCAAATCGCGTTCCATTTAAATTCGCCCGCGCGCGAATCACTGCACCGGACTAATCAGCAGACGGCCAGTGGCTATAAGCCGTTATAGCTGATGGACGCAGTGATTTAAACTCGCCAAGTCGAGGTGCCGGGCTTAAACAAACAGACAAGAAGACTCGCGGCGCGCATAGAAACATAAACACAAAACAGCAGATTGCTTGTTTTTGTAGGTGTTTATGTTTATGCTCGGGCAGTATTGTGTATACTCATCCCGAGCCTTTTAAACTGCTGTAAAGCCAGGGCGAGAGCATTTAAACGACGATTGTAGTTGTTTTCGTCGTCATATGTGGCGAAATTAAATTCCTTTTTTTTTGAAGCGAGATTTTAAGCGATTTTCACGCGATTTTTTTTGGAATAGAGTGACCGTGCCTGTGCGTGCAGCCGGTCGAAAGTGAGAACACTTTCATTCCTTTTTTTTATTGCGGGATTTAGTCAAATCGGTATCTTCGCTAAAAATTTTTTTTTTGAATTGCCACGCTCTCTCCCTAGCTAGCTGCATCGAGATACGTCGTTCTCGAGCGGCTTGGGACAATTGTGTGTGGTAGTCAGGATTCTAACATTGTAATTTGCGTAACAGACGGCCAATTCGAGAGAGAATCTCAGCAGTTAGTTGCGCACACACACAATTCGTCGCCAAATTTTTGTATAATCGGTCTAGCTTCAGAAGATGGAATCATCGACCTCAGAAGAACTAGCCGAATCGATGGAGCAGTGGCGCAAAAATCTAGAGTTGAGCTTCCAAGCTGTAATAGAAGCAAATATAACTCTAGATTTAAGAAGCACTGGATGTATCGAGGGGGATTCTAGGCGAGTCACTCAATGGCTGATGGGAAATTACAACCCGGCCCACTTCACACAGGAAATAAGTGGAAGTGCAATTGAGCAGTTCGCAAGGAGACTCAAATTGAGGAATAAGTACGTCAACGGAACGATCCTCGACGCAAGCAGAGCTCCAGAAGCGAACTACAACGAAGATCCCTCGACTCACAGCCTGTTTCAGCAATTGACGTCGAACAAATCAGTCCACAACAACTTGCTGAGATCCATGAAGACACATGTATTGCAGATCATGGATCAAAGAGCAGGCAGTTCTCCCGACGTAAGAAACGAGGCTCTCACGTTACTATGGAGCTCTTTAACTCCAGCGGGAGGACCGGGTGAGGTCCAGATGCAACTAAAGTGCAGCACAGCCTGGGGGAGGGGAGATTCCCCGATCTCCTCCCAGTCCGAAGAATCCGAGAATGCGAGTCGCTCGGGGAATGCAGACCGCACATGGATTTCGGACAGCTGTGCCGCAACTTTACCATCGCCAGCAATTTCAGCGTCCATGCACGAAATCGACGTCGGAGTAAGCACAGCCTGGGGGAGGGGAGGTCCTCCAAGCTTCCGCCTGTTCGTGAAGTCTGATATTCCACGTCGCTTGGCGTATACAGACTGCCTGAGGGCACCGAACGGCTGTGTTGAATACTCACAAGCTCACGACGACAGAGCAAATACAGCCTGGGGCAGGGAAGATCCTCCAAGCTCCCCCCTGTCCGGAACGTCCGACATAAGCCGCTTGGAGAATATATCGGAAGCGGACAGCTGTATTACCGTTTCTCAGACTCCTGAAGACGAAGAACAGTCAAGCCTTCCAAGAAACAGCGAGAGAAAGATTGACAATCTAGTGACGGCACAACTGGTGGACAGCACGCCGATTATCTCGCAACTCTTTGACGCATCCACGCAAACAGAAATTGAGCGTCGTTGCGAGTGTAAGTGTAATCGGACGCGCAAATTGGAGGAGGAGAAATTTAGACGCTTAAGCGAAGAAATGCGACGGCTGCACGACGAGCTGCACCAGCTGCGAGTACAAATGTCGTCGCTTCATGATTCAACTGCGTCTAACAAGATCCGAGTTGCAGGCGCAACCAAGCGCTCTGCCAAGTCGCGACCTCGATCGGGCCAAGGGACTAGAGACAACCTTAAGTCGTTCCAAAGCCCGCAAAAGTCCAGCTCGACAGGAAAAAAGGAGGCGTATGCATCCGCCACGCAACGACCTCCAAGGTCACCCAAAGGAGACCAACACAAGAAACCCTCGAGCGGACCCGGTTCGAACCAAGAGATGGGTTCGAATCCGTGGACGACGGTATTTTCTCGACGCCGCAAACGGCGGTCAACTAAGCCAAACTTGGCCACTCGAGAATACCGCTCATCAAGATTGAGGAACACGCTCGGATCATATAACTCCTCACCGCCGAGTCCAACCAGAAAATTGTGTTGGACGTGCCAGTCATCGACACATTTGCACTGGGCCTGTCCGGAGTGGCAACAGCGCCCGAAGAGAATAAGAAGACGAGACAACCTCCAAAACGCCCTTCCGAATAGGAGCGAAGGCGGTCATCGACCGGAGCCTCAGCGCCATGAGAGGCGACAACCTCCGGTCCATCAAGCGTCATATGACGAGTCCCGACCACCGTTGGAGTTCAACGGACTCACGGTGAAGAGCGACCCACCGTGCGCATGCGTACGATCCCTCGACGTGGATCAAGTGGTGGCCGCTTTTATGCAAGCGGTAACCAGCGCGTATCCGGGCCTCTCGCTCAGTTCGTCAACGCCGCCGTTGACGTAAAGTCGTGTTGAACGAGAGCCTCGGTATCGAGTTGCTTCTCTCCCGCTACGCAATGTCTGGGAGAGGGGTATAACGGAGTTCCAGGATAAAATACGGAGAAAATAAGAATTTCGGTTCTCAGTATTCTATCGAACTCGTTTGACTCTCGTTCCCGCGAATTCACGCATCTCGAGCGTTTGTTGACATCGCTCGAACGATGTATTCGCGAGCTGCGCGCGGGGACTGCGCGACTTTGGCGGTTGTAAAGTCGCGCTCGATTCATTTTTGAATCAGATTCTCTCAGGCTGTCAAACCGCGCGTACGCGAGTTAATTTGATCGTCCGCGAAGAAAACGGTATCGTGCGTCCTCACCGGTGCAGAGCAGCGCCCGTACACGTACCGACCACGAAGAGCAGCGCACGTGAGCAATCCGAGCCACTCCTGGGGTCCGAAGCGTCTGTAGGTGAACGCTGGACTTAGGGCTCGGCCTGAACACTCCGAATTCGACCGGAGGATAAGGCCTGACGCAGGAGCGGATTCGTGAGCGAACGACGAGAGGATTGCACTCCTCTCCCGGTAAGCCTCTTTGTACTTCCTGCGCAGCGATTTATTTGTGTATTTTCGGCTCGCAGCGGCGAGTGGCCGGTGGTGCGTTCACCGGCCCAGCGAAAATAGATACCTTGATCTGCCCGCGCCGAGCGGCGGATCCCGTCTTCTTGTCGGCGCGCAACGCAACGCGTTTTTGATGTAAAGGATTATTTTGAATAGACCTTGTTATTGTGCTCTGAAATAATTGAGGCTATTTTTCATTTATCGACCTTAACCTAACCTTCTCCCGGATACCGCCGCCTCCGCGGGAAAATCTCTCGACTCCGCTGGTCGTTTTCATATCTGAGCATAGCAACCGCGCGCTTTACTCTTTGAGCGTGCGCTTTTAACTCAGCGATCCAATTAGTTGGAAAGCGAAGTTCGCGTGCGATCTTCGCATTGTTTTCGGGATTCCAGGACCAGATCCCCGGGCAAGTCATTTTAGTCTGACACCCGCGGCACCGTGTTCTGGGGCATCGCTGGCCTGTGGCTTTTTGGGATCTTACCCCAGAAGCCATCCCGTTACAATGGTGATCGGTCTGCGTCCTCAAGGTTGCAAAGACTGTACTACCGAAGCTCAAACAAATGTCGCGCTGCATAACGGAATGTCTCGGGAGCCAAATTGTAATGTAGATTGTAATGCAGATTTAAGCACAGTTCAGTCTCACCCCCTTTCTTCAAGTGTGTGCATGCCTGATGCACGGACTAAACCGATTTCTGATGGTAACTGCGAGATAGTATTGACAAATATCATTAACGATCCTCAGTTCAATCATAAAACGACCGCTTTTACTATTCTGAGATCGGTTCTGCCGTGTATAACAGCAGATGACATTATGTCTTGTCGCCTCGCAGCGAGAAAAGTTAGGGATGGCCCAAATAACACGAACATCACCCGCCCCCCTCCGCTCTTTGTTCGTATTAGTTCTACTAAAATAGTCAGGGAAAAAATTGCGGCAAAGAAAAAGGTTGATTTGCTCAACACGTGCGACCTTGATCTATCACTTCTTGGTCAGATTGACCCTTCAATCATTATCAGTTCAAGTATATACATCACTGAAGCACTTAATATTAACGTTTTCAACACCTTTCAAGATTTAAAAAAAATTGCGAAAGGCTTAGGCTTCAAATATACGTGGCATCGTAATGGTACTTTCTTGGCCAAGTGGAATGATGGTGAAAGAGCACATGTGTTTAAAATAGCTGCCGATCTTGGTGCTATTGCTCTTTTTTATAAACCTGATAATTCAGCGCCGCTCACTGCGTCTAAGAGCAATTGACTAGGCAGGGATGGGGCTGGTTCTCCAGTACCGTCAGTAATATCTATGAAAGGCTTAAGGGCTGGCTTCCTCAATGCTGGATCCTTAAAAAAGTACTTTGAAGAGGTCAAACAGTATCTCCTAAGTAAACCATCTTTTGACATTTTTGGTGTAGCTGAGACGCGTTTTGGCCCACTAGTAGACGAGAGGTGTGTTAATATTGATGGTTATTCACTGGTGAGGCAAGAAAGAAATACACGAGGCGGGGGAGTGGCTCTCTACATTAAAAATATTTACAAATTCACACTGCTAGCACATTCCGACACGGCAGCTGTTAGAAAGCCTGGAGTGCCAGAATACCTTATGGGCACTGTCCAGAGTAATAATCTTGATTCTTTATTTGTTTGCATTGCTTATAGCCCTCCGGATGTGTCTTTTAAAAAAAACTCGACTCCTTTTATTACTAATTTAAAACTGCATAGCGATAACTACGACAATAGCATAATTCTTGGTGATTTCAATTCAAACTTGCTCTCCACTTCCAGTGATGCTAGATTTATGTTTAGCTTCGCCAGTGAATTAGGCCTTAAAGTAGTAGAACACGGCCCAACGCACTTCGCTACTGATCCTGGTACATGGATTGATGCAATTTTTGTAAACATCAACAATAGTATACTTTCTGTTAGTAATCAAGCGGCACCCTATCACAATCCGCACAATATCATTGACGTTGTTTTAGATTTTAGTACTCCTAGTCTTCCTAACGAGTCATTCTCCTTCAAATAGTTCAACAAAATCAGTACTGAGAAATTAAATTCCTTGTTGTCTGATTGTTATTGGGCTCCGTTCAACGCAACCTCATCCGATCCAACGAAATTGACACACTGTTTAACTCAAAATCTATCTGAGGTAATTAAAATACTGGCACCTATGAAGACTGTTATCCCTAAGAAGCGTCAGCCCCCCTGGGTTGATGCGAACATCACACTTTTGCGTAGAAAACGTGATGCTGTCCTAAGACGCCTGAAGAGGACTAGTGATCCTAGTCTTCGGAACGAATTCTTCAGGTTACGCAAGGAAGTTTTTGAAGCCACTGCACGCGAGCGCTCCAGCTATATTAGCAATAAACTAGCTGCGACTCTTGATTGCAATGGCAATTTCTAGGCTTAAATGCGTAAGTTGCAGCTTCTTCCGAAGGCGAGTGATGGTATCGTGCTCCTCCTCTGAGAATTTACAAGACGCCTTAACAGTGCTGGAAGACTCACCATCTGATGGATTTTCTTTCAGCCCTGTTTCTCTTAATGATGTTATTCTGGCGGTGGCTCACTTTTCTTCACAAGTTCGAGGGGAGGATGATATCCCGCAAAGTGTCATAGCAAAAGCTCTTCCGTCGATTGGTCCATTACTAGTGAAAATCTTCAACTATTCGCTTTTCACTTCTACTTTTCCTGAGACTTGGAAGAAGGCTCAGCTTATACCATTAAAAAAGAAATCAGCGCCATCGTCACCTAGTGATTTTCGCCCAATCACATTGCTGAGCTTTCTCTCCAAGATTCTGGAAAGGGTCGTTCATGACCAACTTCTAGAGTTCATCACTCGTAAAAGCATTCTCGATCCACTTCAGGCGGGTTTTCGTAAGCATCACTCCACCTCAACCGCACTGATTAAGCTGACAGAGGACATTAGATCTGGTTTTGATAAACGGCTAATCACAATTGCTTTGCTGTTTGATTTCAGTAAAGCGTTTGACACTATCTCGCATACGACACTACTGAGAAAGCTGGGCAGCATGGGTTTCTCTCGCTCGGTGCTCTGCTGGATACACTCATACATCTGGGACAGAAAACAGCAAGTCGTGACAAAGAGGGAAACCTCGGAATAGGTTACGACAAATTTGGGTGTTCCACAGGGTTCCGTGCTGGGCCCATTACTGTTCTGTTTATATATTAATGACGTACACAAACTCTTCATTAATAACGGAGTAGGTCACATTCTCTATGCTGACGACCTCCAAGTTTAAGCAAAACGGAGGCAATCCTCTTCGCATCTGCGCATTTAATAGGTAAAATTGATAAAATGGGATTCTCTGGGATTGGCGTTGGGTCAGGCATAAACATACCCTTTTACAAGATCGTCGATAGCCTTGGAGTGGTGCTAGATCGCTGTTTATCCTGGTTACCACAGATAGACCGTATGATTCATAAATCGAATCGCGTACTGTATGCTCTCCGGACTATGCGATCCTGTACCACTGAGCTCCTTCGACAGCGTCTCGTTCAGGCGCTGATTTTCCCTCATTTAGATTACTGCAGCACAATCCTACTTGACGCCACTGTCGATCAAAAAACCAGGTTACAGAAGTTGCAAAATTCGTGTATCAGGTACATCTATGGTCTGAGATGGGATGCTCATGTGACTCCCTTCCGCCGACGCTTGAATTGGATGCACATGGAGACCCGGAGAATATACTTCACCGGTATACTCCTGTACAAACTTTTTAATTTTCACACTCCGTCGTATTTGCTCGATCTGTTTAGTGTGCGGCAATCCCAGCGTCTGGCAAGGGAGGTCACTGAAGTCCTTAAAATTCCAAAGGTTGACTCTGAGTTTGGTATCAGGTCCTTCCGATTCCGAGGAGTACACCTGTGGAATTCCCTTCCTAGAGAAATCAAATATATTTCTAGTCTATCGCGTTTTAAGAATGCTTTCCGATCTTACTCATATAATCTAGACTAATTTTTGGCTGTGCTATCTATTTATTGCGCTTAATTATTCTGTGATAATTGACTGATTTGTAATAACTCTAGACTGCGCTCCGTATCTACATTGTATATATCTTGTTTCCTTGGATATTGTAGATATCTTACTTGTATAATGTTGCTTGATTCTTGACTGTGTTATATATTTATTGCGTTTCATATTTTATAATAATTGACTGCCTTGTTATATTCTAGTTTCACCTCTACATAATGTGTATATATATATATATATATATATATATATATATATATATATATATATATATATATATATATATATTGCTCTTTGCATATTGTATTGAATATTGTAACTAAGACTGCGTATATGACTGTATCCTTTTTTGGAATTTGCCAAAAATAAAAC
This sequence comes from Torymus aiolomorphi, assembly GCA_036365515.1. Lineage (NCBI taxonomy): Eukaryota > Metazoa > Arthropoda > Insecta > Hymenoptera > Torymidae > Torymus > Torymus aiolomorphi. Next base: position 130,540,910 of record CM070876.1, read on the forward strand.
ATTATTCTATGCTATTCTATTCTATTATCCAACGTGATTGGACGGATCATGTCCGTTTCCTTTTGAATCATTCAAAAGGACAATTAGTTTTCGATACTCCGTGCGGAAAATTAGTTTTTCCACACGCTCAGCAAAAAGCGTGTGTTCAAAATCGAACTTTCTACACGTCGCATCAAAAAAGTACTGTATGATAAATATTCGGGGAAGTAGATTCTCGTCTCGTGTGCCTTTCAACCCTCGCTTCGCTCGGGTGTAAACGTTACACGAGATGAAAATCTACTTTTCCGCACTTGTATCGTAATGTACTATTTCCTACTTAGATGAATTATAACGAATAACTCCCTTCAAAAGCACTGAAATGTATGACTTAAGATCCCTTTCAAATTGTAAGGTTTATAAGGTTAGTACAATTAAAGCTTATATAACTTATAAAAATCCGTATGTAATCTTATGAACCCTTATACTGTCATGTAAAATACTATAAAATATTCCTTCCCACTACTATTCAGAAATTATTCTTACGATATTGTATTTATTTAAAGATAGGAAACCGTATAAAAATGTATATTTCTGTATTTATCTGGAAGGCTAGTATCGGGGACGGATCCATACACGGAACGCATGCTTCTGGGCTTTCGGCATCTTTCTGGGACGTCCCAAAAGACTTCTATCCGTAACGCATGCTTCTGGGCTCACCTAAGGTCGTTCTTGCTATAGAGAAATGATTTCTTTAGTAAGTTTTCCGTATCTTTTTTCCGTTTTTTCGGTACTAAAGCGGGCGCCGCAGGCGTCTTTGCGAAAGTCAATAACCTTAGGGTCATTATTTCTTTAGTTAAGTGTATTCTACAGTATTTTTCATTATAAGGAACGTTTCCATTGTAGACTGACCCTAAGAAAATCTTTCAATATCCCAGAACAGGTCCTTGTGGATATTTATATATATTTCCGTAGATTTTTTCAAATTTATTACATTTTTATACGATTTTATACATTTGTATACAGTTTAATACATTTTCATACAAAATAAATAAAAATAAATAGAAAAATTAATAACTAAATTATGTTTTTATGTTTATAAAAACGTAATTACGTTTTTACGTTTTTTACGATTTATAAATTCTATAAAACGTAAAAAACTGTATGAAATTATATAAAATCGTTGCAAATCGTAGAAAACTGTATTAAAATGTTAGAAACCGTATGAAACCGTATTAAAACGTATCAAAACGTATTAAAACATATAAAGTTGCCCAAAAACCAATCTTTAGATCCGGTTTTATACGTTTTTATACAGTTTTGTACGGTTGTATACGGTTTCATTCATTTCTTTTTTTCCATACGGGATAATAAAATTTTAAATAGGCAGGTTCTTCGGTTCTTATCAAAATTAGCAAACAATTTTAATGATTTATTAATTGAAACTTATAGAAGTTTAGAATAATTGAATCTGATATACTTTATAAAAATACTTATGTAACCTTATACACCCTTATAGAAATAGTTAACGTTTTCACGTGAAATCCTATAAAATACTTTTCCTACCACTTTTTGAAAATTGTTCTTACATTGGTTATGTTTTTTTTTAATGTGAAACCTTGAAAAATCTGCATCTGTATCGTCAAAATGCATAATGTGAGATTCCTTACAAATTGCAAGGTATATAAGTTTATTAAAATTAAATCTGATATATTATGTATGAATTTTTATAAACCCTTATACACCCTTATAGAAATAGGTAGATTTGTGATGTAAAATACTATAAAATATTCCTTCCCACTACTTTTCGGAATTATTATTACGATATTGTATTTATTTTGAAGTAATACAATAAGAAAATTATTAGTCTTCAATCTCAAATCAAGATAAATAGTTTTTATACACAATAAAATTTTAAATAAGCAGGTTCATCGGTTGTTATAAAAAATACGGAACAATTTTAATGATTCATAAATTGGAAATTATAGAAGTTTAGTACAATTGAATCTGATATACTTTATAAAAATACTTATGTAACCTTATAGACCCTTATAGAAATAGTTATCGTTTTCATGTGAAATACTATAAAATATTTTTTCTATTATTATTTTAGAGTTTTTCTTACATAGGTTGTTTTTTTTTAATGTGAACCCTTAAAAAAACCCGCAATTTGTATCGTTAAAATGCATGATGTTAGATTCCTTACAACATGCAAGGTATATAAGTTTACTAAAATTAAATCTGATATACCATGTACGAATTTTTATAAACCCTTATACACCCTTATAGAAATAGTACATTTTGACACTGGTGCGGAAGGTGATGATTTACGTCATGTGACGTTTTTCGCACGAGCGAAGCGAGAAAAGTTACTATAAGTGGCATCGCGCTTGGTAAATGCGTGACTCTAGAAAGCGTAAATGTAGCATTAAGCGGGCTCCCCTGCGAAGCGCACGTAATCCCTAATGATTTTCCCATAGATACAGATGGACTGTTGGGGTGGGATATGTTAGCTAAACACGGCATCAAAGTCAATGCCGCTAACAAATGCATAGAGGCAGGGCAATTAGTTATATCCTTTGAGAGGGAAGAGGAATTTATAATCCCACCACATACAAGGCAGGTAATTTACGCGAGAGTCCAAAATAAAGAGGAGAAAGTAGGACTAGTCGCCTTACAAAAATTGGGGCCCAAGGTATTATTTGGGAATTTCATAGCCGAAAATAGAGATGGTAAAGTACACGCACTCTGCTACAATATCAGCGAAGAGCCCATACGAATTAAGGCTCCGACAGTCACGTTAGAACCCTGCGATGTGATGCGCGAAAAGGACGAAGTATTCAGCGGACCAAACATAGATGATTTCAGTGAACAGGAACACGCGAACGTCCTTCGCTTGCTCTCGGACGATGAAGAGGACCGAGCAACAAAAGTATTAAACGCGCTAGACCCCGACACTCTAAAGGACCTAAATGAAGAGGAAATAGCGCATATTAAAGAATTAATAAGGGAACAGCCACATATTTTTGGATTACCAGGAGAAAAATTAAAAGCGACGCATTTAGTGACGCATAAAATAGTGACCACAACAGACGAGCCAGTACGAGCTAAGAGGCCTCGCCACCCGCCTGCTATAAAGGAGGAGATGCAGCGGCAAATATCCAAATGTTTAGAGGAAGGGGTGATTAGACCCTCTGATAGCCCTTACTCATCGATGATGTGGGTAGTCCCCAAGAAAAGTGGAAATAATGGAGAAAAGAGATGGCGAATGGTGACAGATTTTCGCCAATTAAACGAGATAACCGTAGGCAATAGTTACCCGCTTCCACTTACAACAGATATTATAGAATCCGTAGCAACGGCCCAATATATTACGGCGATTGATTTGAAAACAGGATTCTACCAAATTCCAATGGATCCGGAAGACGCGCACAAGACTGCTTTCGCCGGACCGTACGGACACTACGAGTACACGCGAATGGGCATGGGCCTGCGCAACGCGCCCGCTACCTTTCAGGGCCTAATGGACCTCGTATTGAGTGGACTACAGGCGGTAGAATTATACGTCTATCTAGACGATATAATAGTTTTTGCGACGGATTTAGAGGAGCACGGGAAGAAATTTAGGCGACTTATGAGAAGACTAGACGACGCCAACCTCACTATAGAGCCAAGTAAATGCCAATTCTTGCAACGGGAGGCTAGCTTTCTGGGTCACATTGCCGGCAACGGGAAAATACGACCAGATCCGAAGAAGATCGAAGCAGTACGCAATTTTCCCGTCCCTACAAGAAAAAAAAAATCAAACAGTTCCTAGGGTTAGCAGGATATTACCACCGATTCGTAGAAGGATTCGCAAAAATAGCCTGGCCCCTATCAAATCTGTTAAGAGAACGCGATCATATGGGCAAGCAGCCGTTTGTATGGGGGGAAGCCGAGCAACAGGCGTTCGAAAAAATAAAATATACGCTCTGCAGCAAGCCCGTCTTGATGGCGCCCGATCTATCAAAGGAATTCATCATAACAACAGACGCAAGCGACTTTGCCCTAGGAACCATACTAGGACAAGGTGAAATAGGAAAAGACCATGCCTGCCAGTATGCCTCTCGTTGCCTAAGGGGACCAGAGCTACGTTATTCGACATACGATCGAGAGCTCCTTGCTATTGTTTTTGCGAAAGAACAATTTAGACCCTTCTTATACGGTCGAAAATTCACGGTTATTACAGACCACGAGCCGCTGAAGCATTTTCATAACACCAAGAAGCCGGACTTACGGTTCAACCGGCTGAAGGCCGAACTGTGCGGCTACGACTTCGAAGTTATTTACAGACCAGGACCGCGAAACTGCAATGCAGATGCTCTATCCAGGAACCCAATCATACAGGAGGGGGAAGAAAATCCGGATCAACCCCGAGTAAAACTCTACGAATTAGCGGGAAGACAAGAGAAAGAAGACACCTACAACGAATACGATCCCCCGGCGAGGATATTGTACGCAACAAGATCTACCACAAGGCATGCCAAAAGAGATCGTGGCGAAAACGGCGCCCAAATGTCGGGTAGCGGGAAAGCTCCGGTGATCTACGGGAGAAAAAGATACCCAACTTAGACGCCTCAACAGACTCAGATGAACGGGAAGGCTCGTCAACGGACTCGGATTGCCGAGAAGGCTCAGATACGGAAACAAGGACTCGAGGGCCGAAAAGGCGGAGATACCGGAGACAAACTGAAGGAAGAACAGGCCGCAGGCTTCCCGTATGTGGGAAGATCCCTCAAGGCACAGAACTGGACAGAAATACAGTAATAGCTCAGGCGGAGGAGAATAAAGAGCTAGCATACTTAAGGTAATGTGTACTTACCGACAAATTTTAGAATGTATATTTCTTTTGCAAATAATAATAGAATTACTAACAAAAAAAATTGAGTATAGTATTTACATATACGGAGCGCCTGAAAGAGCTGTTTTTCCAAAAATTTACTCAGAATTTATTTAATTAAATAAAAGCCGCAATGCCGGTAAGTAGGGATCTGTATACTTCGAATTTTGCCAGTTTTAAAAAGTCTTTATCTCATGGAAATGCTGATAGAATCGCACAAAAAAAAATCTGAGCATAGTATTTACATACACGGAGCGCCTGAAAGAATTGCTTTTCCAAATAAACGTTCGAATGTTTATTAATTAAATAATGAAATTGGGTTGATTTTGAGGTTCACATCGCCTTAAGGAAGGAGCGTAACATGCGAGATGGGATCCACATAGTTAGTACGCCATTAACCTCAGCCGCCAGGCCAGTCCCAGCCGCCCCGCGGGCCCAACCGCTTATATACGGACAACGACCCCCGTTCGGCGAAACTACTGATAGCACATCAGCAAGTGAAACAAATCTTAACGGGATCTCATTACCAGGTGAATCAAGTGGTCAGCAAGGCATGCCAATTGTTCTGCTTCCAAGAATAAATCCCGAAGCATTAAGCCAAAAGGAAAGGGAAAATCAAAAGGAAACTGAATCCCCGATCTTATACAAAAAAGGAGAATTTCTCGCTGTACGTAACGTTGACGACGGCTTCTGGCTCTGTCGGTTAAACCGCGACATACTCAAATCAAGAGGCCAGGTGCGCGTGCACTGGCTTACAGAATCAGACGACAATAAACAGGTGTACACGCTGTCTTATCACAACAACATAGAAATCGAAAGCATATTGACTAATGTCAATTTGACGAAGATATCGAACTACAGATATCACCTGCCCAAATCAGAGTGGGAACGGATAGACGAGATATTGAGGGAATCCATCAAAGCGGAACCCAATCCCACGTCAATAGGATTGGGGCCACGGTCTCCCTGATTAAAGCACTGCAATTAGATACATCCCCGGGAGAAATACGAGCAAGGTTATTAGAGAGCTCGGCTCTGGCATCCTGTGGAAACCCCCTGGAGGCCTGTCGTATTCTATCAGATATTAACAAGTATGCTGATGGAGACTGCATTTACATATTCTCACAGAAATAAAGCAGAACGTATTCCTATTGAAAAATATCGCGCGATTATCGTGCGATAAATCGCGCGAATAATCGCGCGATGATCGTGCCAGTTTATCGACCATTTTCTGGCGCGATAATCGTGCGATAATCGCGCGAGTTAACCGAAAATCAACATTAAAAAATAAGTTTTATTTCCACAGCTGTGTACGTGCTTGCGTAATTGACAAACATTATGACTGTAAATGTATCAGTGCGTAACTGCAGTGTTAATGTACACCCGAGGGAAGTTAATTCTTTCCGAACGTGCCGGGTGAATTCAAAATCTTGGAATCCCATTGGACTATTCAAGTGTTATTAATCGCGCGATTAATCGGAAAATTTTTATAAAAACAATTACACCAAAAATATGTATAAAAATTACTTTTAATAAGAACGAATTACTTTCAAAAGTTATAGATTATACTGAAAAAATTTAGCTGATTTCAGCTGGACATCATGCCAAAACGTCACTTGATTATCAGGTGATTAGCACCTAAAAATCATGTTGATATTATCTCTTAAATAACATTGTTTTTACATTTTGCTATGAAAAATCGAGTTTTTCTCGCAGTCAAAGCAATTAATTAAATTTTTAAACTTTTATCTATGATTAACATATGTATTATAACCATGCCTACATAAAAATATTTCGTAAGTTCTTACGTGAGAACTTACGTAAGCTCTCATCACTCGGTGTGCGAATAAGTAAATTAAAAATTAAAAAATAAAGACATGTAACATACATGTATATTGGAATAATATTATCATAAATGATATTGTTCTTAATGTGGAGAAAGGATAAATGATGTTTAATGAGCCACGTGCTCGCGCTACTCGACACCGACCCGTGATATAGCAAATTTACACGAGGTCGGAGCCGAGCGCGCCCACGTGTACTTCGATATTAGCTGCTACCATGAACAGTTGCGACGACGTCGGCCACACTACGAGGAGGCGAAATCTTGACGATGATATTGATATTAAAAGAACAGAGAAGATATTTCACATGGGGTCAGCAGATCAAATTTTTGAATCCTTTAGGCTTTGTGAGTTAGAACTATAATAATTTTTATTCAACAAAAATGTTTCTGATTCTTTATTACAAACTATTTAAAATGTGTGCAGGAACAATATTGGTAAACCGTCTTGAAAAGAATTCTATATTTTTTAAATATCAATATAAACCAAAAATTGGTATTTTTGTCAACCCGCTGGATTTCAGATCATAATATTATTCATATATCTCATGTTATGGATCTTGCCGCTAAAGTTGCTCAAAGCATGAAAAATCCATTAAACATCTATTTTCAACAATATTTTCAACAGACTTATAAGTAATAACACTTATATTTACTTTCCTAAATTTCCAATGGGAGCCATTTACACTGTTAATAAACTCTCTTTCTAATCTTCATATCTATTCCAAATTCAATTTCATAAGTAATCTATTATTATATATGCAAAAGCCAAAAGTAAATTAATATGTAAAAAGGTTGCAATCAAAGTAGTTGAAAAACGATTTAGCAATTGTATACTCCAATGCGCAGACAAATACTTCTTACTCATTAATTTTCAAATACAATATGGTGTTCTTAGTAAGTCTTCGCTTCATGTGAAATTTCATAAATTATGTAAATTACAATCTTATAAATCATTAAGATCCATAATCCAATTATTTAATTGTAATTTACACTGAATAGTTTATGAAATTTCATGATGCGAAGGTTTAATAAGAAAACCATATTTTACTTGAAAATTATTGAGTAAGAAGTTCTTGTCTGGGCATTGAAATATACAATTGCTAAATTATTTTTCAACTACGTTGTTTGCAACTTTTTTACATAGTAATTTACTTTTAGCTTTGGCACACATAATAATAGATTACTTATAAAATTCTGTTTCGAGTAGATATCAAGAATACATGTAGAGTTTATTAACAGTGTAAGCGGCTTCCATTGAAAATGTAGGAAAGTAAATATAAATTTTATTACTTACAAGCCTTTCAAAAATATTATTGAAAATAGATATTTAATGTATTTTTCATTTTATGACAATATTCAGCAACAAAATCCTCAAACTTTGCAACTGGATCATAAAATAAATATAAACATATTCTACAAATAAAAAGCAAATTTTTTCCCAATGCTACAAATTACAAGCCACATTTTTAGCCAAAGCTAAAAGTAAATTAGTATAAAAAAGTTGCAATCAAAGTAGTTGAAAAACAATTTAGCAATTGTATACTCCATTACGCAGACAAATATTTCTTACTCAATAATTTTCAAATAAAATATGGTGCTCTTATTAAGCATTCGCTTCATGTGAAAATTCATAAATTATGTAATTTACAATCTTACAAATCATTAAGATCCATAAGTCAATTATTTAATTGTAGTTTACACTAAAAAGTTTATCAAATTTCATGATGCGAAGGTTTAGTAAGAAAACCATATTTTATTTGAAAATTATTGAGTAAGAAGTTCTGGTCTGGGTATTGGAATATAAATGGCTAAATTATTTTTCAACTACGTTGTTTGCAACTTTTTTACATAGTAATTTACTTTTAGCTTTGGCACACATAATAATAGATTACTTATAAAATTCTGTTTCGAGTAGATATCAAGAATACATGTAGAGTTTATTAACAGTGTAAGCGGCTTCCATTGAAAATGTAGGAAAGTAAATATAAATTTTATTACTTACAAGCCTTTCAAAAATATTATTGAAAATAGATATTTAATGTATTTTTCATTTTATGACAATATTCAGCAACAAAATCCTCAATCTTTGCAAATGGATCATAAAATAAATATAAACATATTCTACAAATAAAAAGCAAATTTTTTCCTAATGCCACATTTTTTGCCAAAGCTAAAAGTAAATTACTGTAAAAAAGTTGCAATCAAAGTAGTTGAAAAACAATTTAGCAGTTGTATACTCCATTACACAGACAAATATTTCTTACTCAATAATTTTCAAATAAAATGTGGTGCTCTTATTAAGCCCTCGCTTCATGTGAAAATTCATAAATTATGTAATTTACAATCTTACAAATCATTAAGATCCATAAGACAATTATTTAATTGTAGTTTACACTAAAAAGTTTATCAAATTTCATGATGCGAAGGTTTAGTAAGAAAACCATATTTTATTTGAAAATTATTGAGAAAAAGTTCTTGTGTGGGTATTAGAATATACAATTGCTAAATTGTTTTTCAACTACTTTGATTGCAACTTTTTTACATAGTAATTTACTTTTAGCTTTCGCACACATAATAATAGATATTACTTATAAGATTCAGGTTTGAGTAGATATCAAGAATACATATAGAGTTTATTAACAGTGTAAGCCGCTGAATAAGTTAAAATTCATGTATGTAAATTCTGATATTACTAGCTTACATGTTATACGTTCAAAATAAGCAATGAAGGGGCCAACCCGTTACCACACCACATCCACTGAAAGCGAAGGCCAGATCGAGGCACATATTGGTACTTAGTAGCACTACATACTGTTGAGGACATCCTCAGCCTGATGGTTGAGAATCATTCATCTCTTCTGCTGATTCAGATACCTCCAACAAGAGAAAAGTACAAACAGCCCACCCACCCATTAAAAAGGTTAGGAGTGAGAAAGAACTTACATAGTCTATGCTTTACCGCCGACTCCGCTGTCTTACTGTCTGAGAGGAGTCACCACCAAACGATGGACGTGAAGAAGGAACCAATTTACCCACCAGGACACCGTACTGCAGCAGCCGCTGTCATCGTTGCGAATGCCGAACAAGACACGTGCACGGCAGCGTCGGACAGCCTTTTACGGACGAGACGATTATATCCCAAGCGGCCGGGAGCGCCAACAGCTGACTGAATTGTTTGTATAGGTAGACCAACGTCCGACGCTGCCGTACACGTGTCTTGTTCGACATTCGCAACGATATGACAGCGGCTGCTGCAGTACGGTGTCCTGGTGGGTGTTGGTTCATTCTTCACGTCCATCGTTCGGTGGTGATTCATCTGAGACAATAAAACAACGCAGTCGGCGGTAAAGCATAGATTCTGTAAGTTCTTTCTCACTCCTAACCTCTTTAATGGGTGGGTGGGCTGTTTGTACTTTTCTCTTGTTGGAGGTACCTGAGGTAGCAGAAAAGATGAATGATTCTCAACCATCAGACTGAGGATGTTCTCAACAGTATGTAGTGCTACTAAGTACCAATATGTGCCTCGATCTGGCCTTGGCTTTCAATGGATGTGGTGTGGTAACGGGTTGGCCCCTTCATTGCTTATTTTGAACGTATAACATGTAAGCTAGTAATATCAGAATTTACATACATGAATTTTAACTTATTCAGCGTCTTACACTGTTAATAAACTCTATATGTATTCTTGATATCTACTCAAACCTGAATCTTATAAGTAATCTATTATTATGTGTGCGAAAGCTAAAAGTAAATTACTATGTAAAAAAGTTGCAATCAAAGTAATTGAAAAACAATTTAGCAATTGTATATTCCAATACCCAGACAAGAACTTTTTCTCAATAATTTTCAAATAAAATATGGTTTTCTTACTTAACCTTTGCATCATGAAATTTGATAAACTTTTCAGTGTAAACTACAATTAAATAATTGACTTATGGATCTTAATGATTTGTAAGATTGTAAATTACATAATTTATGAATTTTCACATGAAGCGAAGGCTTAATAAGAGCACCATATTTTATTTGAAAATTATTGAGTAAGAAATATTTGTCTGCGTAATGGAGTATACAATTGCTAAATTGTTTTTCAACTACTTTGATTCCAACTTTTTTACACTAATTTACTTTTAGCTTTGGCAAAAAATGTGGCATTAGGAAAAAATTTGCTTTTTATTTGTAGAATATGTTTATATTTATTTTATGATCCATTTGCAAAGTTTGAGGATTTTGTTGCTGAATATTGTCATAAAATGAAAAATACATTAAATATCTATTTTCAACAATATTTTTGAAAGGCTTGTAAGTAATAAAATTTATATTTACTTTCCTACATTTTCTATGGAAGCCGCTTACACTGTTAATAAACTCTACATGTATTCTTGATATCTACACGAAACAGAATTTTATAAATAATCTATTATTATGTGTGCCGAAGCTAAAAGTAAATTACTATGTAAAAAAGTTGCAATCAAAGTAGTTGAAAAATAATTTAGCCATTTATATTCCAATACCCAGACCAGAACTTCTTACTCAATAATTTTCAAATAAAATATGGTTTTCTTACTAAACCTTCGCATCATGAACTTTGATAAACTTTTTAGTGTAAACTACAATTAAATAATTGACTTATGGATCTTAATGATTTGTAAGATTGTAAATTACATAATTTATGAATTTTCACATGAAGCGAATGCTTAATAAGAGCACCATATTTTATTTGAAAATTATTGAGTAAGAAATATTTGTCTGCGTAATGGAGTATACAATTGCTAAATTGTTTTTCAACTACTTTGATTGCAACTTTTTTATACTAATTTACTTTTAGCTTTGGCTAAAAATATGGCTTGTAATTTGTAGCATTGGGAAAAAATTTGCTTTTTATTTGTAGAATATGTTTATATTTATTTTATGATCCATTTGCAAAGTTTGAGGATTTTGTTGCTGAATATTGTCATAAAATGAAAAATACATTAAATATCTATTTTCAATAATATTTTTGAAAGGCTTGTAAGTAATAAAATTTATATTTACTTTCCTACATTTTCAATGGAAGCCGTTTACACTGTTAATAAACTCTACATGTATTCTTGATATCTACTCGAAACAGAATTTTATAAGTAATCTATTATTATGTGTGCCAAAGCTAAAAGTAAATTACTATGTAAAAAGTTGCAAACAACGTAGTTGAAAAATAATTTAGCAATTGTATATTTCAATGCCCAGACAAGAACTTCTTACTCAATAATTTTCAAGTAAAATATGGTTTTCTTATTAAACCTTCGCATCATGAAATTTCATAAACTATTCAGTGTAAATTACAATTAAATAATTGGATTATGGATCTTAATGATTTATAAGATTGTAATTTACATAATTTATGAAATTTCACATGAAGCGAAGACTTACTAAGAACACCATATTGTATTTGAAAATTAATGAGTAAGAAGTATTTGTCTGCGCATTGGAGTATACAATTGCTAAATCGTTTTTCAACTACTTTGATTGCAACTTTTTTACATATTAATTTACTTTTGGCTTTTGCACATATAATAATAGATTACTTATGAAATTGAATTTGGAATAGATATGAAGATTAGAAAGAGAGTTTATTAACAGTGTAAATGGCTCCCATTGGAAATTTAGGAAAGTAAATATAAGTGTTATTACTTATAAGTCTGTTGAAAATATTGTTGAAAATAGATGTTTAATGGATTTTTCATGCTTTGAGCAACTTTAGCGGCAAGATCCATAACATGAGATATATGAATAATATTATGATCTGAAATCCAGCGGGTTGACAAAAATACCAATTATTGGTTTATATTGATATTTAAAAAATATAGAATTCTTTTCAAGACGGTTTACCAATATTGTTCCTGCACACATTTTAAATAGTTTGTAATAAAGAATCAGAAACATTTTTGTTGAATAAAAATTATTATAGTTATAACTCACAAAGCCTAAAGGATTCAAAAATTTGATCTGCTGACCCCATGTGAAATATCTTCTCTGTTCTTTTAATATCAATATCATCGTCAAGATTTCGCCTCCTCGTAGTGTGGCCGACGTCGTCGCAACTGTTCATGGTAGCAGCTAATATCGAAGTACACGTGGGCGCGCTAGGCTCCGACCTCGTGTAAATTTGCTATATCAAGGGTCGGTGTCGAGTAGCGCGAGCACGTGGCTCATTAAACATCATTTATCCTTTCTCCACATTAAGAACAATATCATTTATGATAATATTATTCCAATATACATGTATGTTACATGTCTTTATTTTTTAATTTTTAATTTACTTATTCGCACACCGAGTGATGAGAGCTTACGTAAGTTCTCACGTAAGAACTTACGAAATATTTTTATGTGGGCATGGTTATAATACATATGTTAATCATAGATAAAAGTTTAAAAATTTAATTAATTGCTTTGACTGCGAGAAAAACTCGATTTTTCATAGCAAAATGTAAAAACAATGTTATTTAAGAGATAATATCAACATGATTTTTAGGTGCTAATCACCTGATAATCAGGTGACGTTTTGGCATGATGTCCAGCTGAAATCAGCTAAATTTTTTCAGTATAATCTATAACTTTTGAAAGTAATTCGTTCTTATTAAAAGTAATTTTTATACATATTTTTGGTGTAATTGTTTTTATAAAAATTTTCCGATTAATCGCGCGATTAATAACACTTGAATAGTCCAATGGGATTCCAAGATTTTGAATTCACCCGGCACGTTCGGAAAGAATTAACTTCCCTCGGGTGTACATTAACACTGCAGTTACGCACTGATACATTTACAGTCATAATGTTTGTCAATTACGCAAGCACGTACACAGCTGTGGAAATAAAACTTATTTTTTAATGTTGATTTTCGGTTAACTCGCGCGATTATCGCACGATTATCGCGCCAGAAAATGGTCGATAAACTGGCACGATCATCGCGCGATTATTCGCGCGATTTATCGCACGATAATCGCGCGATATTTTTCAATAGGGTCTTGTTCGGCATTCGCAACGATGACAGCGGCTGCTGCAGTACGGTTTCCTGGTGGGTAAATTGGTTCCTTCTTCACGTCCATCGTTTGGTGGTGACTCCTCTCAGACAGTAAGACAGCGGAGTCGGCGGTAAAGCATAGACTATGTAAGTTCTTTCTCACTCCTAACCTTTTTAATGGGTGGGTGGGCTGTTTGTACTTTTCTCTTGTTGGAGGTATCTGAATCAGCAGAAGAGATGAATGATTCTCAACCATCAGGCTGAGGATGTTCTCAACAGTATGTAGTGCTACTAAGTACCAATATGTGCCTCGATCTGGCCTTCGCTTTCAGTGGATGTGGTGTGGTAACGGGTTGGCCCCTTCATTGCTTATTTTGAACGTATAACATGTAAGCTAGTAATATCAGAATTTACATACATGAATTTTAACTTATTCAGCGGCTTACACTGTTAATAAACTCTATATGTATTCTTGATATCTACTCAAACCTGAATCTTATAAGTAATATCTATTATTATGTGTGCGAAAGCTAAAAGTAAATTACTATGTAAAAAATTTGCAATCAAAGTAGTTGAAAAACAATTTAGCAATTGTATATTCTAATACCCAGACAAGAACTTTTTCTCAATAATTTTCAAATAAAATATGGTTTTCTTACTAAACCTTCGCATCATGAAATTTGATAAACTTTTTAGTGTAAACTACAATTAAATAATTGTCTTATGGATCTTAATGATTTGTAAGATTGTAAATTACATAATTTATGAATTTTCACATGAAGCGAGGGCTTAATAAGAGCACCACATTTTATTTGAAAATTATTGAGTAAGAAATATTTGTCTGTGTAATGGAGTATACAACAGCTAAATTGTTTTTCAACTACTTTGAATGCAACTTTTTTACAGTAATTTACTTTTAGCTTTGGCAAAAAATGTGGCATTAGGAAAAAATTTGCTTTTTATTTGTAGAATATGTTTATATTTATTTTATGATCTATTTGCAAAGATTGAGGATTTTGTTGCTGAATATTGTCATAAAATGAAAAATACATTAAATATCTATTTTCAACAATATTTTTGAAAGGCTTGTAAGTAATAAAATTTATATTTACTTTCCTACATTTTCAATGGAAGCCGCTTACACTGTTAATAAACTCTACAAGTATTCTTGATATCTATTCGAAACAGAATTTTATAAATAATCTATTATTATGTGTGCCGAAGCTAAAAGTAAATTACTATGTAAAAAAGCTGCAATCAAAGTAGTTGAAAAATAATTTAGCAATTGTATATTCCAATACCCATACCAGAACTTCTTACTCAATAATTTTCAAATAAAATATGGTTTGCTTACTAAACCTTCGCATCATGAAATTTGATAAACTTTTCAGTGTAAACTACAATTAAATAATTGACTTATGGATCTTAATGATTTGTAAGATTGTAAATTACATAATTTATGAATTTTCACATGAAGCGAATGCTTAATAAGAGCACCATATTTTATTTGAAAATTATTGAGTAAGAAATATTTGTCTGCGTAATGGAGTATACAATTGCTAAATTGTTTTTCAACTACTTTGATTGCTACTTTTTTATACTAATTTACTTTTAGCTTTGACTAAAAATGTGGCTTGTAATTTGTAGCATTGGGAAAAAATTTGCTTTTTATTTGTAGAAGATGTTTATATTTATTTTATGATCCATTTGCAAAGTTTGAGGATTTTGTTGCTGAATATTGTCATAAAATGAAAAATACATTAAATATCTATTTTCAACAATATTTTTGAAAGGCTTGTAAGTAATAAAATTTATATTTACTTTCCTACATTTTCAATGGAAGCCGCTTACACTGTTAATAAACTCTACATGTATTCTTGATATCTACTCGAAACAGAATTTTATAAGTAATCTATTATTATGTGTGCGAAAGCTAAAAGTAAATTACTATGTAAAAAAGTTGCAATCAACGTAGTTGAAAAATAATTTAGCAATTGTATATTCCAATGCCCAGACAAGAACTTCTTACTCAATAATTTTCAAGTAAAATATGGTTTTCTTATTAAACCTTCGCATCATGAAATTTCATAAACTATTCAGTGTAAATTACAATTAAATAATTGGATTATGGATCTTAATGATTTATAAGATTGTAATTTACATAATTTATGAAATTTCACATGAAGCGAAGACTTACTAAGAACACCATATTGTATTTGAAAATTAATGAGTAAGAAGTATTTGTCTGCACATTGGAGTATACAATTGCTAAATCGTTTTTCAACTACTTTGATCGCAACTTTTTTACATATTACTTTACTTTTGGCTTTTGCACATATAATAATAGATTACTTATGAAATTGAATTTGGAATAGATATGAAGATTACAAAGAGAGTTTATTAACAGTGTAAACGGCTCCCATTGGAAATTTAGAAAAGTAAATATAAGTGCTATTACTTATAAGTCTGTTGAAAATATTGTTGAAAATAGATGTTTAATGGATTTTTCATGCTTTGAGAAACTTCAGCGGCAAGATCCATAACATGAGATATATGAATAATATTATGATCTGAAATCCAGCGGGTTGACAAAAATACCAATTATTGGTTTCTATTGATATTAAAAAATATAGAATTCTTTTCAAGAGGGTTTACCAATATTGTTCCTGGGCACATTTTAAATAGTTTTTAATAAAGAATCAGAAACATTTTTGTTGAATAAAAATTATTATAGTTATAACTCACAAAGCCTTAACGATTCTAAAATTTGATCTGCTGACCCCACGTGAAGTATCTTCTCTGTTCTTTTAATAGCAATATCATCGCCAAGATATCGCCTCCTGGCACTGTGGCCGACGTCATCGCAACTGTTCATGGTAGCAGCTAATATCGAGTACATGTGGGCGCGCTCGGCTCCGGCCTCGTGTAAATTTGCTATATCACGGGTCGGTGTCGAGTAGCGCGAGCACGTTGCTCATTAAACATCATTTATCCTTTCTCCACATTAAGAACAATATCATTTATGATAATATTATTCCAATATACAGGTATGTTACATGTCTTTATTTTTTAATTTTTAATTTACTTATTCGCACACGGAGTGATGAGAGCTTACGTAAGTTCTTACGTAAGAACTTATGAAATATTTTTATGTGGTCATGGTTTTAATACATATGTTAATCATAGATAAAAGTTTAAAAATTTAATTAATTGCTTTGACTGCGAGAAAAACTCGATTTTTCATAGCAAAATGTAAAAACCATGTTATTTAAGAGATAATATCAACATGATTTTTAGGTGCTAATCACTTGATAATCAGGTGACGTTTTGGCATGATGTCCAGCTACAATCAGCTAAATTTTTTTCAGTATAAACTATAACTTTTGAAGTAATTCGTTCTTATTAAAAGTAATTTTTATACATATTTTTGGTGTAATTGTTTTTATAAAAATTTTCCGATTAATCCCGCGATTAATAACACTTCAATAGTTCAATGGGATTGCAAGATTTTGAATTCACCCGGCACGTTCGGAAAGAATTAACTTCCCTCGGGTGTACATTAACACTGTAGTTACACACTAATACATTTACAGTCATAATGTTTGTCAATTACGCAAGCACGTACACAGTTGTGGAAATAAAACTTATTTTTTAATGTTGAATTTCGGTTAACTCGCACGATTATCGCACGATTATCGCGCCAGAAAATGGTCGATAAACTGGCACGATCATCGCGCGATTAGTCGCGCGATTCATCGCACGATAATCGCGCGATATTTTTCAATAGGGATGCGTACATTTCCACGTAAACGAGCGGGTGGGGTTCCTCCACTATAAGGCAAACGAAAGCCCCGAATTCGCACACATAAACGTAACAGGGGTCCACTACAATCCATATCTCCCTACAACGGAAAATACCCCCGATCAGCTTGAACGCAATAGAACGTCCGACGGAGCCATGGACGTGACCCATATAGAGGTGGCACTCCCAACTCCCACGCACTGCACGGGATTAATGACTCGATACCTAGTAGCCGAAGCACGACCATCACACATGCTGCACCCATGGCTAATAGACAGGGCCAGCGAGGGGACATTTACACACGTACAACTACTGGATGAGCAACCATTCGCGTACAAGGAAAATTTAGTTTACTTAATACCAACGGAGTTATATTTCGAAACGGAGGTACTACAGGCCCTTTTAGAGCGACGATACATCTCGGAAGATGACCTAAGAGGGACACCGCAGGCCATAGGAAAAATACACCTTACGGAGACAAGTAGAGGTCGAATATTGGAAGTGTTTGTCAAAACACACATAGCTAGTAAAGCCATGCGACCCGATATAAGGCAATGTATTCGCACGTTAAAACAGTTGGTCCTACAGTTCGAGATAAGATCCATAGGCATTATCAGGGACTTAGCCGTACTAACTTTGGCCGATTGGAGTTTTCTTATCGAGCAATGTAATCAAACGTTCAAGGGGATCGATATCACGATAGTCTTCTTTAAAAATAACCTCCCATTACCAAAAGTGGAGGAGCGTTACCGGATCATTAAAGAATATCACGAATCGGCTATAGGTGGTCATAAGGGGATAACTAAAACCTATGATAGACTGGCCCACGAGTATTACTGGAGGAATATACAATCGGATGTGCGACAGTTCGTACGGGCCTGCCCGGACTGCCAAACCGACAAACTCGTCCGGGTAAAGACACGGCTTCCGATGATAATAAGTGAAACACCCTCAAAACAGTTCAGCAAAATTTCAATAGACTTTGTGAAGGAGGTGACTAAACTAGATAACCAATACATTCTGACAATACAAGACAATTTCAGTAAATACTGCATACTCGCGCCAACCAAGCAAGCTACGGCGGGAGAAGTGACTCGCGTGCTGACGGCGAAACTAATCAGCTACTTCGGGGCCCTAGCAGTTATTATATCTGACCAAGGAACCCACTTTGTGAACAAGATGATGAACGAATTTGCGAAAGCCTTTAAGATAAATAAATTCTGCACTACAGCTTACCACCCGCAGTCAAATGGGGGAATCGAGAGAATGCACCACACACTCAACGAGTATTTGAAAATGTATCTGAACGCATGCGAGAACTGGGATGAGTTATTGCCACTAGCGCAACACTCGTATAATGCCACGGTACATGAAGGATTTGGTTATAGCCCGCACGAGGTAGTATTTGGAGACCGGGCCCGAACCCCCTCTAGTTTCCCCCCACGAGAGGAACTACTAACCTATAGCGAATATCTAGCCGACGCTACACAATCGTTAGCACAGCTGAGAACATTGGCGGCCATGAACTTGGCCCAAGCAAAATATAAATCCAAATTTTACTATGACCAGAAATAAAACCTCCGTCACTTCCGCGAAGGGGAAATGGTATATCTCATGAAAAACCCCAAACACGGCAAAATCGACCGGGAGTACGTAGGGCCGTGCGAAATCATCGAAATCAATTACAACACACATAACGCCAAAATACAAAAGGGGGAACAAACGCGAACGGTACACCTCAATCTCCTAAAAGGAAGTTACGAGCTACCCAAAGGGATAGAGGATCGCGAGCTTTTGGAAAGCGAGTAAATATAGCTTCGGGAGGGATGGTCGAGCACGGAAATTTACCGCGGCCCCTCAGACGACGGGCGCGCATATTACATATGTTCCGGGAACAAGAACGAAAATTTTTCCGCGGCCCCTCAGACGCCGCGCGTGTGAAGGTCGATGTCTCGTACGTTCTTCTAAAGAAAAAGAGGGAAACAACAAGCCAATCGCGAGGTTTTCGCGCGCCCAAGTCAAAAAAAGGGGCACATTACACGTGCAAAGATATGTCAAATATACAAATTTTAAATAGGAAATAATAAATATCTTTAGTGCCGGCAATGAGTGTCGCTAGAATACCAATAATAATTGTATGCGTCAAAATTTAGAAAAAAAAAGGAAAAAAAGAGTAGGGTACGCTTTAGTCATAACAAATCATTCACACAAGCAAATGATTCTAACGAAAATACAAACGGGGAAACGGGAAGCAAATTTTTAGGTTACGGCGCAAAAATATGATTTCCGAAAAAAAAACAGGAAAAAGGAATGGAAACAAACTCATCAAATTCCATGATAGCAAGCGAGAAAAGCAATTTACCTCTTAATCGTAAAAATAAACAGACGTATGAGTCACGCATTAAAAATGAATAGTCGGGCCGAATTCGCTAAAACCTATATACAACGTATAAAGAAGCAGCTGCATGCACCCTACCTTCCCGCAGACACAGAGCGATGGCCCGATCATCGGTTCCTGCACGCGCCATCTCCCTGACCTTTCGAAGGTCAGCTCCCTTGTATTGTATCGAACTAGCAACTCGAGTATTCGTAAAGGGAGGAAGTGCGCTTACGGAGTGGAGAGTCGCGGCAGTAACTCGGCGAAAGGGATCCGCAGATGTGAGTCGCGGAGCTGGAAAAAAAAAAAAAAAAAAAAAAAAAAAGAGAAGCTCTCAATTGGCTGCATAAAAAAAAAAAAGTGCAACGACGCAAGTCGTATCTCGGCGCTGAGCAGCATTGAGCTCCAACGGTCACGTGACGTGGAGGGGAAACCGACAGCTTGCTTGCGGCATCTCTCCCACGTCGCGGTCAGGGCCATGGTGGGGCACGCTAACGCATATACGACAGAACGCGGGTTATGCAGCGAAACGCACGCCTACTCATTATCTAAAGAATTTTTGGCCAGAATAATCGACATAATATAGTGAATTTGCATTTATCAACCAGCTATCTCATGAGAGATCTGTGTATGAGTGATTAAATCGATTGAGTTGTTGCACGAGGAAATCATAGGCCCGCGCCGGGTAAATGCGCAAGGAATTTATAATATGCACGGGGATAGTCAAAAGAGGAAAAGGAAATCCATTTATTAATAATATAATAGTAATCGTTGGAATGATTTGCTTAAGCTAATACCAAATCCTTAGAAAATAGTAAGCAGGTACACACGGCAGATTTTGGAGATGACAATCGAGCATGTTGGGCTCGTGACAAATGAGGCATAATCGGAAACTAAGCGAGGCACGTATTATGTAAACGTAAACTAAACTGTGGAAGGCCACGTATTAAGTTAAATCAAACGCGAGCACAAATGTAAAGCGCACACTCACCGCCGTGCAACTAAAGAGTAAAATTCGAAATAAAGAACGGAGAATATACAACTCGACTGACCGCGCGAATTCTTAACCCTGGGACGAATACATCGCGAAATAGAAAAAAAAAATGTGCGAGATATCCGACCTCCATCGTGATAAAAGAATACCGATACCCTCCATTATGCATAAAGGAACCACATACACCGAAAAGGATTCTCTCATTATGGGAAGGAAGGTTAGAGGAATTATTTTTAGGACAGGCACGGAAATAAAAACAAACATCGTGTAGGTAAAATTGTATTATATTGTAAAATAAAAAAGGACTGGGTATGCAACGACATGTACAGAGTAACTGTGAAACTTATCGCAGTAAGCGTGCAAAAAGACGACCACGCCCGATACCTCGACGCGCAACTGGTCCCCTATTGACTGGCTCGGTGTCAGCCACTACAGAAGGGGCAGGAGAACGCCCCCTGCTACTGGCACTCGACGATCCAGCAGAGGATCGTGTCAATATGCAGCTCCCCTGTGACGGGTGCACTGATCCGGCTCTGGACTCAAAATTCGCGTCGGAGGACGCCAGGGCTGAACCTCAGCCTCAGCCTGCCGCTCGCCTGGGCGTGAGGGCGAAGGAGTCTGCACGTAACTGACCACCTCTTCGTAGGTGGGAGGCTGTCCATCCCTTCGCCGCTTGGCTTCCAGCGCCCGGCCA
Source organism: Torymus aiolomorphi (assembly GCA_036365515.1). NCBI lineage: Eukaryota > Metazoa > Arthropoda > Insecta > Hymenoptera > Torymidae > Torymus > Torymus aiolomorphi. The sequence goes on from CM070876.1 coordinate 130,562,476, forward strand.
AATATAGCCTGTTCCCGGTCCCGCATGTCCATAGCTACGAAGCTAGTCGGCTCGGGCGAAAGCATCCGCCGACTAGGGGGACGAACCGAACCACCAGCCCTCATCGGACCCTGGCAATCCATAGCGCACGACGATGACCGCGACCATGTGGAAGAGTCAAGCCCTCGACTTCCGTCGGGTGCTCGGATTGCATGGCACCTTGAGAAGGTCGGGCAACGGGTGGACGAACCGAACCATCGGTTCCCGTTGGCCACCCGGAATGCATAGCGCATGGAGGTGTCGGCGCATCGGGTGGACGAACCGGACCATCGGGTCCCATCGGCCGCTCCGTCCTCCGGCCACTCAATGGCGCATGAAAGTGCCCGCCGATCGGGCTGATAAGAACCCAAAACACAGGAGTGCGTCTCCCAGTCAGGCAGAGAAGCAGATTCGTCACGTCCCAAGTTCATAGCAGGGGAAGGCGCCGAATGGAAACCACCGCGGTCCCGTCCATCCCTGGTAGGCGGCGGACGACGGGCTTGAGGACCAGGACCATTACGTAAGGAAGTCGTGCAGTGACTTAGCTCGTCCCGCACAAGGCCCCTGGATTGTGGCGGACCCCAGTAGCTGCCCCGCGCACCAAAACCGCGAGGACCCAGTGCTTGAGCCCGACGCTAGAACACACAATAGAATCGTGAATAAGGAAACATGGAGTAGAATTAAGAACGAGCAAAACGAAAATGGAGGTTAAAAGGAAATCAAATTGCAGAAGAAAATAAGTGCTAACCTGTACATTCGCCCATCTCGCCAACGGTCGGGCAGTAACGAGGATAGGAAATCCGGCAAAGCTTCCAGAGATCTCCATGATGACTAACAATTCCGAGGCTACTCCAGGCTACCTTTATAGGCAAGGAATCGGGCTACAGTCAGCAAGTACCCCCACGCAAAAAAACGGGGCGGTAGCAACACCATCTGGGCGCCAGACAGTCGTCAGCCAAGAGAATCCGCACCGTCAACGGAATCCGGCGGACAGTTACGCGTGGAAAGGGAAGTTCCGACGCAGCGTGTTTCACCGCTGCAGATGATTCAAGTGCGCGTGGCTGCTGAAATTCGTAGGCTGCATCGATAGCGGAGGACAAACTCGCGGAAATGTTAGAGGCCGGGTTTTGAGTGGCTCAAGATTATGCAGGAGTATGAGTTATTAATTAGTCTCATTAGCAAGGGCTGGCTCAAATTATAATACTAAATAATTACTAATTCGGTTACTCAATAAAGTAATTTACTTATACCAATCGCATCGCAATCTAATAACGACTCCCAAGAATTACGAAATTGTTAATGAAAATTACAGTAACAAGGTATAACCTATTATTCATAAATGTTGATACAAAAATAGTCTAAGGAATATATATATTTCGTAGAGATAAATGAAATAAAATAAAAGGTAGATGTAAAGAAAACAGTCTTTATTTAGAAACAGCACGACGTGCTGGTTGGGAAAAATGATATACATAGAACAACGGTACAGGTGGAAAAGAAAGTACACGTTCACGTATGCAAAAAAAAAGCAGTGATCAAAAGGTTCTTAAAGTTATCGATACATCAACTCATAAATAATAATGGAATCTTAATTAATAATAATTTACACAAGTAAATATAAACGCTTATTAGTGTATTGTACAAGTACAATCGTAATTTTCCGGAGTCAATCACTCCTTAAGTACACCTTTCATATTCATGCTAAAATGAATATATTAAAACTATAGAGTTTGTATACGTATTAAGTATTCTCGTAACCACACGTAACAATGTCGCGTGGTCAGCAACAAATACCAGGGTAGTGTCTCCCAAGAGGTAAACCACGGTGCCAGCATCTAATCAGCAGAACGCACCAACGTCGTAGACATATCGCTCAGCTACGACGCCAACGGTCGAGAGCGGCATGTCAGTCGATGCCGATCATATCGGCCGGCCGAATAACTAATCTGGCACCACGTGCACGTGAGGGGCCCCCCTTGCAAGTCCTCACGTGGCGACTAAAAGAGGCACCGTAAGATCCACCACAAGAAGGGCAAGCCCTTTGAGGCCCTAGCACCGCAACAATTTGGTGGGCCACAGTGAGGTGTTTCCTTAAGAAGCGCTCCTGCAGATATACCCGGGGGCACAGACGGCAAGTAAAGATAGCCGACCCAGAACCCGGGCTATGCTGACGCATGTGGGCACGTTCGTGGTCAGCTATCGGCGACGCTACCTGACACCCTTTGACCGGGCACTCACGGAAGAGAACGGGCTTCGAATGAGTATATTCCATTGAAGCCCTATTCCGGCGAACAGGACTGACAGCGGCCTCCGGGCAATGACACACGGGCTGGAGGAAGTTGGAGTTCCACCGAGGACCACCCACATTTACGGCTTCGGCAAGGAGGACGCCGGTGTTCAAAACCTGGTGCGGCACTCCACCAGACACATATATGAGGGTACCGGGGCGTTGACACACGACCTGGTTCATTATGCCATGGCGTTGGAGGAACTCCGGTGTCACCACAATATTTTTGTGGTGATGAGGGAAAGGGCAACCATCACGCCACGAGGAAACGTCCTCTCCATCCGCTCGCATCTTATCTATCGCCTTGGATAAGGCGAGGTTGAAGGCTCCTACAAAGTCCGGGTGTACGAAGAGCCAAAGCTTCTCGGAGCCCGGCTCACTCCAGTGGACAATGTTGCAGGAATCAAGGGACCCGCCCGCCATGTGGATCTCGGAGAAGGAGAGCGTGCCCGATAAATAGTACGTGGGTACATTGATTCTGAAGCTCTCGTTGAGGGAGGGGTTCCTCTTCGGATCTATATGCAGAGGCACCTCCCTTAATGCAGACAGAAGAGCTCGACCGGCCGCGTCGAAGTTCGCCGCATAAAGGGGCGTAAGGCCACGAGCTGCGACGGTACCGAAGGTGGAAGTGATGAACCTCTCCTCCGCAGTCAGATCTATCACCGAGGGATGAACGGTAGGCGCACCCTGAATAAGGAAAGGAGGACCTCAATAAAAAAAAAAAAAAAAATTAAGGGGAAAAGAAAAAAAAACATATGTGACTCTATACACACCTGCAGCTGCGACCACACAACGCCTGGCGCAAGTCTCGTCGAACGCCGCTCCCTCCTACTGATAAATAACCCGGAAGAACTCGTACATCGCAACTGGAGAACCTCAAAGCTTGCCTTTTTACTCATAAGTAATGATCGCACGATGGAATGAGCATCTTCATCGGCGACGGGCGGCGCGACCGCGGTAAACTAAACAAGAAAAAAGGGAGATTATGAATATAATTACTCGTAACAGAGAGGATCAAGATATATATGTATACATATACTAATATATAAAGAAAGTGATAACATGTTAGTAAATACGGGTGGTCCAAATAAATTTTATTTATCCAAATAAAACTTATTTGAGGAATAATTAATAAAGAAAACAATGTTTCATAACAGTAACCTTAATTTGATAAATTAAAATTATAAATTAACTAAATTTCAATTGATATCTTAAATGAAGAATTTTAATCAATCTATAAAATCTTTATTGTTAGTTCCCTCAATAACAATTGGTATAAATCTATGATTAATGTGAACCAAACCGAGTTATATTAATTCAAATTTGATTGAATCGACCAGGAACAGCATCAATTTTAATGCCCAAAATAGGTAAAACACCTTCTACAAAATTAATAAATTTATGCAAATAAATACGTTAAAGGGTATTTACTATACGTTCTTCACATTGTTATTAGTATTGTTTTAGTTTAAGTATATCTATACTCCGGACCTGCAAACAGGATTTATTTTTCTCTGCAAGGTTACAACAATGTAATATACTTCTGTAATGTACTCCTTATTAATAAACGTATAAAATTCAATTAATAATTAAATTTTAATTATATATTAAAATAATTTAAATTATAATATAATTCTATATTTAATAATTAATAAATGAATACTAAATGTGTTGGATTAAATAGTATAATTCAAAGTTTTATATAAGTGGATTTACTTTTTATATTTTTATGTTAATAGCATTTATAACTAAGCTTCCTTTATTTATATTTCATGCACGACTTTTATATGTTATTAATTTCATAAGAAAAACCGCTGCCAATACATTGGCACTTAGCTTCCTCAAAATAATGTATTTATTCATTTTTTTAATTTTTTTATCACAATAATTAATTGTATCATACCCAATTTTCTTTATGAATATTCGCAATTAATATATATTTTTCGAAAATTCATTCTTGTTACACTTTTTTTCGTGTGACAACCCGATATTTTTATAAATCAATTTTTTCAAAATATTATCATATGTTCAATTAGTTTTATTTTAAACCTCAAATATCTTTCGTCGTAATAGTTCGATTTTAGTGGGCAACGAATTCAGTTTGAAGATATAAAAAAAAAAAAAATATCTCTCCCAAATTTTAGGACTATTGGTTGATTTTCTTAATATTGTTATCACGTGCACCTTCAACTTTGGGTAATATTTTAAATCCATAATATTTTGAAAACTTAAAAATAAATTCGAACAAATTATCAAACTCTGTATTACATATATTTGTTTAATACACATATGAATGTTTCTTATAAAGTCACCAATCAAGTCAATCAGTCAAGAGACTTTCCAAAAAGGTTACAACAAAAATACTGGCATATTCTGCAAGTAAAATGCAAACTTTTTCCCAATCAATGTTCTATACAAAAAATTTCGATATTTTGAGAAAAAAAAATACAGATAATCTTTTGAAATTTCAACCAAATATTTTCTTCAATGAGTCTAATAAGGTTAAAACTTGATCGCGCTGTAAATTACCCTCAATAAAAAACAAAAGCAAGTGAACAACACTCGAATATCTCTGAAATTCATAAACGAATTCTTTTACTCTAAAAACGCATATAATAAATAATATACATTCTACATCTCCGCCAAAAAAAAAAAAAAAAAATTAAAATTAAAACAAGTTCTCTAGTTATCAGGCGACAAATAAAATAACTTTGTAAAATAGGAAAATTTTGAATATCAAAAAGTAATCGTACGATCTTGATGAAAATTCACATACATAATATCTATATCACATACAAAATTGTCTAGAAATCTGTAGCTGATTCATAGAACCGTTCTCGAGAAATTACGAAAAAAAGTTTAAAAAAAAATTTTTAACCTCAAATATCTCTTATGGACCAATTATTTTGCCCAAAGAACTCGACCAAGAGTTATCCAAAATCTACCTCCACAAGGAATTTTGAAGAAATTACGACTATTTTCCTTCCGGAATCGTTGGACATACAAAACTCATTTTTTCATTTTTTCATTTTTTCTTAAAAATTAACCAATGGAATGGATTCAATTTTATACATATTATAGCTATTCATAATCTCCATTATCATGATTTTTCTCAAAAAAAAAAATTGACCATTTAGTTTGGAAGTTATAAGCATTTAGAAAAAAAACACGTTTTTGTTAAAAACGAATCAGTTAGTCGTACAAAATTATTTTTTTCCCGAATTCGGAATAAAAAAAAAAAAAAAAAAAAAAAAAAATAAGACCCGTCCGGTTAAAATCGACCGCGTAAATCAGAAAATAAAGCGGTATACATACATACACACACACACATCCATACAGACATTTTGTAAAATCATGTGACACAAATTTCTAACACCTTTATTTACCAAAATTTTACTATTACAAAGCTTACTCTATGAGGAAGCAAAAATACTTACCACATGAACCGCGCAGTAGACGTGACGACCGCCAGGCCGATGCATGAAGGCACGGGCTGCCGCCAAATCTTGACCCACATGATAATGATTGAACTCCTGGTGAGCCCCTCCGCAAAACGAAGTATTAGCAGTCATAGCGATTTTGGAGAAAGAACACCAGAAAAGAAAAAACCCGCACCACACACTACTCACTCCTGACGGGCGAGCAAACGCATGGAGCACACGAGAGGCCAAATGCAATCTGTGAACGTGCAGCGCGGCTTTGCAACAACTACAAATGCAGTCAAATGCATTGAGTTATAGCTCGGCGCGCATATACGTACACACATTGCAACAACTATATAGAAAGAAAAGCGGCGTAATCATTTATAAAAGCACACACTGCACGCGGCGGCGGTAGCGCGGCCAGGCACGGGACCGCGAGGCCTAGGAATACAGTGCCGCGCCACATCCTGATAAATTTGAAATTGTTACGAACAAATTAAGGTAGTGTCTTAAATTGGAAAGATGAAATCAAGGAAAGATTATCGCCATGTTCCTTGGAAGCGGCGGAATTTTAGAATACTTTCGATATAGGTCGCAAAACTACTATTTGCAATGTTTTTCGTCGTTTAAAAAATAAAAAATAAGTAATTCACATCATGTTCAAAGTACGACTGTACCAGAAACTGGCGGCCCAGTTACAATGATAGAGTGTAATTAGGCGAAAAAACTGTAATTAATAAACCTGCAATCGGAAAAATGTCAGAGACGGCTTAAATGATCGCTTCTAATTTTAACTATGAGAGGGAAAAAGCATATCACGCCCAAATGTTATTTAAATGATTAATAAGCTTTAATAAATATTTTAATAATAAATCACTATAATTAATAAACTTGCAATCGGAAAAATGTAAGAGACGGCTTAAACGATTGCCCCTAATTTTAACTAAGAGAGGGAAAAGGCATATCACGCCCAAAAGTTATTTAAATGATTAATAAAGATTAATAAACATTTTAACAATAAATCACTATAATTAATAAACTTGCAATCGGAAAAATGTCAGAAACGGCTTAAACGATTGCCCCCAATTTTAACTATAAGGGGGACAAGGTATTTCACGCCCGGAAGTTAGCTAAATAATTAATAAAGATTAATAAACATTTTAACAATAAATCACTATAATTAATGAACTAATAATCAGAAATACTTGAGTGAGGGCTTAAACTAATCCCCTCGACGTTAAATACTGGTAAATAACATAACTGAACTGAAAAAAGTTATTTAAACATTCAATTCAGGCTAATAAACATTTGAACAATAAAGCCCTATAATAAATCAACTAATAATCAGAAATACTTGAGTGAGGGCTTAAACTAATCCCCTCGACGTTAACTACTGGTAAATAACATAACTGAACTGAAAAAAGTTATTTAAACATTCAATTCAGGCTAATAAACATTTGAACAATAAAGCCCTATAATAAATCAACTAATAATCAGAATAACTTGAGTGAGGGCTTAAACTAATCCCCTCGACGTTAACTACTGGTAAATAACATAACTGAACTGGAAAAAGTTATTTAAACATTCAATTCAGGCTAATAAACCTTTTCACAATAAATCACTATAATAAAACAACTTTTAAGTCATCTTGCTAAGAAATTGTGGAGGTAGAAATTAGACTACTTGACATTGTATGAAATTCGTATGCACCACAAATAACTATATAGTAAACCGACTAAATGGAAACCATCATTTAGATGTCACCCTCCAATGACGCCACAGTAACAATGAAACCATCGGCATGCGATATTAAGACCCCCATAGGAAGTCAGGGGACAGGCGAACAGCTTACCGACTGCGCCATGTGTTACGTTATTCTTATCTACATTTTCAAAAAAAAATTAGCCAAATTCATGCGCACTGCGCGCGTTATATGTGCTTTCAATCGGCATTCCGTATAACTTATAAGGCGGAAATCTTTTTCTTTCAATTTTGATACATCTTTAAGCATTGATGTAATACTGTGGTACATCTACTCTTAACAAACTCAAAATTTTGGATATTATTGACATGATTCATTCTAATAGTAACATAATTAATTCTTCCAAGATTAAAACAAAGCTTATTTTTTTACTTTTACCATGCAATTCAATAACTAATCGGATTGTGTTTTGAAATTACCTTTCTACTTCTGGCCATCACTTTAACAAATAATTAAAACATTTTATTTTTTAAGTAACCAACATTAATTTGATTATTATTTATTTAATAATTGTCACACTAAACATTTTCATCCCAATGAATATTCCAATAAATAATATCTAATTGTCAAATAAAAATGCATATCTAATTTCAAAAATTCTCGCGCCTTTTACCCAAGAGCCAATCACAGATATAATCTATAGAAGCTGCACTTCTCCCGGTCGCAACACGCCACGGGTCTATCTAAAGGACAGGAGGGAAGCAAAGGAATAAATAAATAAACGGGCAAAACACACGGATTAAATGAAAATAATATATTAAACAGAAAACATAATACATAATGGACAGAAAAATATATGTAGTACATAAAGATAACGTATAATACATCCGCAAAATCTAACCGAACGCCATCCACTGATGATCCACGCAACCAGCGCACACGAAATTCCGGAGATCCTCCTGGTGATCTCCAGAGGCACAATCCAGGATCTGCGCCGCATCCGGCCCAACCCCAGGGAAGAACAACTCAAAACAGGGCCGGCAGTTCCTCCACACGGGGAGGGGGACCGAGCACAGCTCGCAGTAACCGTAAACTGTGCTGCCAGCATGCGCCCTACCCATGGGGAGGTTGAGTCTTTCCCCGTACGTGCGTCCCTGCTCCTCGTCCTCCGGAGGCGGGCCATACGTGAGGTATAAATAAATCGCGTAAGCCCCCTCAGGCTCGGCTGGGTCCTCCAAATACGGACTCGGAATCTCCGGCTGGATCCACTCGTTGCAAAGCCGCAAAGCCTGTCGATCGCTGTGGCGCTGGTAGAATGGCTCAGCCGTTCGGAGCACCGCCTCTTGGAAACCACCATGGGTGGCGAGAATGTTGATCGCCAGATCGGCCGGACTGCGTCCCCGAGAATGATAGCCCGGAATGCGAACCACACGCCGGTCCAGGTCGCGGCGGGCAGTGGCCAAAGCGTAAGCGGGACCAAAAGCGCGCCGCAGAACCGACCCATGATGACGCCAGTCGAAAGGCCCGGGCTCCGACTCTTGACGACGCACTCGCGGCGAGGCACGCGCCGGCCTCTCCGCTGAAGACGCCGCTGCACGCGACGGGGCGCCCTGCACCAGTGCTGTAGGGCTACACCAGCAACAGCCAAAAACGTAATCGTTAATGCACAAGCTGTCACAAACCCCATGGTTGCAACCGTCACGAGTAGAAGAAAAATAAGACAAGGAAACACAGTGTGCTGTCAGGGCAAGCAGAAGAACACTGCTCATGATCGCGCAGAGAAGCCGCGAGACTATCAGCTGGGTAAAAGAGCCGAGGCAGCAAGCAGAAAGCAAGAGCGAGAGAACCCGTAAGGAGTAGATTGCAACAGCAGCGGTCTCGAGAATACCGATGAAAATATATAAACATCACGAGCTACGAGTAGCGCCCGATCCGATTACCGGCAATGCGCATTTAGCTAACTCAACACCGGAAAGTGGCGTCGCAACCGCTCAGTAAGGCAGCAAAACGAATGAACCCGTCAGCACGTCAGAGTGATCGGTTGCTAGCAGCTGACGGGGAGGGAGGCCACTCGGATCATTACACTTAAGCGAGACCCCACTAGCACGGATTCAGGGACAGGGACGAAATATACCCGACGGAAATATGATAATAAGAAATGACGAGTCCCGTTGCAGGTCCGTGGTCGGCCTCCACAAGAAGAAAACCACGGTAAGAGCCGTTAAGGAAAATCCAGGAATACTAGTGGAAAGACTCAACCCACTGGCCGTGTCCAGTACCTCATGGCGGATAATTCAACAAATCGATCTAGGACCCTTGACGCAGCAGGGAGCAGAGTTACTGTACAACTGGAAGGCATTGAACCAATCTCCGCAGGAAGCTTCACACAAACACCTGCTAGAGAGAGTTTTTAAGCAAATTGATAATTGCAATCGGAATATGGTAAGGACATTGGGACTGATGGAAGAACCCGTGCGAGTGGCCCATAGACGGGAACGTAGCGCATGGTCCTTCGGGGTCGGTAAGGCCAGCAAGTTCCTCTTCGGGACCTTTGATGAAGACACCGAGAAGGAGATAAAGGACCTGATTGCACGAAACGACGCGAAGTTAGCAAAACTATCGAAACTATTGGTCAATCAGACGGAAATCGTATACAAGGAATTCAGATTACTACACGGTAGAGCCGACGCCCTCGAGACAAGCCTATTAACGCTACAAAATGAACAGAGAAGGGAAGGCAAGGCGGCCGCCTTCATGGAAGCCATGCACATCTTAGAAGAGCAGGTGCTGCAATACGAGATAGATATACAGACACTGACGGACGCTGTACTGTTTGCAGCTCAGGGCGCTATCTATCCACAGTTCACCGACCCGGCGCAAGTACAGGAGACCGCGGAGCTAGTAGCAAAATCAGTGCCGGACGCCAGATTTCCAATCTCCTACGAAAACGGAACCTTGGCTGACTTGGTAGATCGCCGATTTGTCAATAATGTTTTACGACACGCGATTAATCTATCATATCACCATACCCCTTATCAGGTACAGCCAATACGACCTGTACAAGGTGACACCGTGGCTGACGCCACAAACTACGGTAAACGGATCGACTGTCTACGCGTACATATGGCCCAACTCTCCCTTCTTCGCACTTAGTCAATCCAATGACGCGTATATCAATATCCGACCAGAGGCACTGTCGAAATGCAAACAGGCACGAGGGTTATACATCTGTCAAAATACCGAGCCGGAGCAAGGGGTAACCGAGCAGGTAACATGCGAAATAGCAATCGCTAGAGGACTACGAATCCCTGACCTCGCAACCTGCGACGTAAGAGTCGTCAAACTCGAGACCACATTTTGGGCAAGGACGAGTTCCACTAACTCCTGGATTTTCTCGACTAACAAAAAATACAAATTAATGATTACCTGTCCAAGGGCAGCCGAAAAGGTACTCGTAATTCAGGGTGTGGGACTGCTCGAACTGGCGGCCGGATGTTCGGGACGCTCAGACACTACACGGCTCCTCACTAATCGCGAAATAATCACGAAATTCGAAACTGTACCGTACGGGGGAAATATACTCAATATCACCAACATCATCTCCAACGTCACTACTGACGGAGGATCGATGCTGCAACACATAATGAGAAAATCTGATAGCATGCCACAAAGCAAGCTCGCGCGGCCCGCTTCCCTAGAATTGGGAAACGAGCTGAAGAACATAATCAACCGCGCGCAGGAACTAGAACAACGCGATGCCGTGGACGGCGAGTTTGTAGCCCTAAAACAAGCAGTCTCTTATTCAGGCGGGTCAATCGTCGCGATCATAATCGTCCTCGCGTTGGGTTGGAAACTCTGGCCTAGGGGAAGGGAGCCCCCGCTACTAATCAATAAAGAACTTTTTCCAGGTACACCATCGCAAGTGATATTACCTTCAGCGGTACATTATTCGACTACCACAGGGAGAGTCATTACCCTGCCACGCCGTCAGCACGAAGCACGGGTTGAGAAGAATCAGAGCCGCAAGCCCATAAATAAAGAAAAATATATATATATATATCTATTGTTATATCACTATACCATGTATCCAAGTACTAACATACATTATGTACAAGAAGAATATATAATAAGAGGCGAGAGAGAAAAATCGTAAGGTTTAGAATTGTATTGTTAGGTACACTCACGCAGACACCACAGTACACACGAATATTAAGACTGTAACATACACACATCCTACCCTAGAAAGATGAATAATTTTGTTAACACTCCCGACCGCTCGACGTCAACCTTAGCCAACCCTAGCAGTATATAGACTTTAGTATCGAACTAACTCCAACCAATCCTAGCAGCAATTCTACGAATCTACCGCATCTAACCCCCTAACATCAAGAAAAAAAAGGAAAATTTTTCTCCCGACCCATCACTTGTTTCATCGCCCCGGAGGTCGATGTCGCGGCCCTCAGACGTGTTACGAGTGGTAGCTTCCAGAGAGAAAGCGCGTGCGGCCATGAACTCATACAGACTCTCGAAGAACGAAGACACGTAGCCTAACACAAACTCCCGGTCAGCAATATACCGAGTGTTGATAGAGGACGTCGAATGTCGAAGGTGCATGACATCAACCAATGCGAGCCAGCAGAACAGCGAATCCGCGAGGCACTGAATCACCGGCACGAGATCTGGACGTCGAATTAGGGGGAAGAAATGAACAGCCGATGAGCAATGATCCCCCACTTACGAGCCCCAAGGCAAAGATATAAAAACCGAGGGAAGCGCATCCAGGGGACAGAAAGAAAGAGAACGAAAGCGGGGCCAGAGAGAGGGCGGAAACAAGGTATGAGGGTCGAGGACGAGCGGATAACGAATTCACGAGAGGACGTCGATCGGTTGCATCGCGGACGCGTGTTAGGACTATCTCTCTCGCGCCTATAAGTATTTTAATAAATAACTCAAGTATACTTTAACTCTAGTTGTATTTCACTGCATCGTTTCGAGTCTCGGCTTGGAACGACACGAACACCTCAGAACCCTTCGTACATGCGTGAACCGAGATAGGCTCACACGTAACAGATGCAAGGCTTATTATGAATCGCTCTTTTCTTTCAGATACCCTTTTATTCCATAACACCCTTCCCTATGATGAAATATTTTTTTATTCTTAGGTATAAATTTATTTATATACAGTTGTAAACAAAAAAAAGCTGAAACGTATGAGTGGTTGTAATGTGCGACGATTCAATCACATTAACGAAAGTTTAATGAGTAAACCTATTTCACACCGATTTCTGTGCAAATATATGTATTAAATCAACTGTTAATCTATATTAGTAATTCAGAAGTATAGTAATATTATTGGGTTAAGACATGATTTGCGGGCTAGGTTACATATAAATGATTAATATTTCTAGTTAAGTTAAAAGCGCATATAAATTAAATATAAATAAAAACTATATTTAAACTACATTATTAGTGAGATTGTCTTAAAATAGGTACTGAGATTCTTAATAAAAGCTCTTTTACACTGCTTCGTAATAAGGACAGTTTAATAGTATACCCGTCATGAAACGGTTAAATAAATTAGTAATAAAGCGATGCATAATTGAAATTTATTGTGTAAAAGCTACAATGGTCTGTTATTAGCTGCTAGTGATATTCCAAAATTGATTGAACATTTTCAAATAACTATAAATAGAAAAAAGAAACGTTTATAGCTACCATTTAGCGATAGAGCTTGAAAACTATAAGAATAACGATTTTTTTCATATTTATATATAAAATCATTTTTATTCATTAATGTAGCTGTAAAAGAAGAAACGCATGAAAAGATTTTCTTATCTAAATTACATAATTTCAAATCGCTTCAGTCCTAGCTTAAGTGAGAAAGTCCACCATTGCACGTGGCACATAGAAGTTTAATGATGATGCTGAGTCATGTGCAGTGGATCTTTACATTCCTCTCTTGCTGGCGGCTCACTCTCTCTCTCTGTACACCGCTGTGTCGACCCCCCTCCGCAGCCGAGGCGCGCCGCACGCTTTCCACTCAAAACAAAAACATGAGCCCAACAAGCTGCTGTTTACGTTTAGGTTTGTACATGTAGCGCTAGGTGCGTCCTTGCAACTATAAAAGGGGTCGCACCCGCGGAGCAGAATCATTTCCTCTTTCGCTATCGAGATGGACAGTGCTCCCGAAAGAAAACGTAGGAATAAACGTCGCTCTGAGAAGAGCCGCATACGCCGTAACAACCGCCGCAAAGAGTGGCCTAAGATTGTAGGGGTTGACCAGTGGACAATGCAACACATGATGTCTGAAGCTGGCTGTCTTCCTCCTCCTCCTCCTCCTCCCACCTCCCCCTCACCCCCTCCTCCCCCTCCTCCTCCCTCCTCCTCTACCTCCTCCTCCTCCTCCTCCTCCTCCTCCTACACCTCTTGTTCTTGAAGTCTTCTCCGAACCTATACGCTTCTCCACCCCGCCACCAAAGTTTCCAATAGTATCTCCTCTTCTGTCACCTCTTAGTCCTTCACCCACATCTCCTCCTCATTCACCTTCTCTTCCATCACCACCAGCATGTCCCCCTTCATCAACGCAGCCGCAACCACCGCCACCACAGCGAATAAGCGCCGAGCTACGGGCCTTTCTCGCCCCGATAAGACCTGAGGAGCGAGTACGTTTAGCTCGGTTGGCTCTGAGGCAGGTGATTGAGCTGAAGTTCAAGGAGCGGCTTCGCGAGTGGCGTGCCAAAGAATCCGGCCCCCACCACTAGTTGACGGACCTACATAATCAGCCCTTTTCAGGGCTATCATAAATACACATAACTCTCTCTCTCTCTCTCTCTCTCTCTCTCTCTCTCTCTCTCTCTCTCTCTCTCTCTCTTTGTTTCAGGCCTCACGTTTTTTGCGCGACCGTTATTATCACTTTCGATGCGGTCGCGCTCATGCAAGCACCCTTCCCCCTCTTGTCGCTCGCGCGCACTCCCCTCTCGCCGCTGGCGCGCAGCTCACCGTTGGTGTGCGTGTCTCGCTCGCCCACGCATAGGCCTCTCACCGCATGCCCCTCCCGTTACTCGTGTACAGGCGGCTCTCGTTGGTAGCGCGTGTGCCCCTCTCAGATATTGCCGCGCGCTTTATGATTTTCAGATGCGAAGTCAAGTTCTTACGACTATTTGACAAAGCAACTCTGAATAAGTGTATATGGAAGCTTCCAGCAGAAACGGGCCACCGAGCGCGCGCGGTGCCTTTTTTCGCGTAAAAGGCGCTCTGTTTAACTTGCTCATAATCGTATGCTGCGTCTTTGAAAAAAAAAACCAAGGACCTATATCGATAGATTTTTTTCTGCTCTTTCCAATTGCGCCATTGTTTTTATTGCGAAACGCGTTCTTCCGGACGAAAACTCGAGTTGAATATTGAAAGCCATTTTTCTCAAAGTACATCATGTTTTTTTTTCAAAATAAACTACACCATTGGAAAGTACAACTCTTAAGCTTCAAAATCCTATTTTGGAGAAGTTGGAGAAATAAAGGGTTTAAAAGTAACAACATGAAAAAGACAGCGCCGAGGGTCCGCGCGAGCCCCTCGCGCCCGTGCGTACGGCACGTTTAAGTGCACGCTCTATTCAATTCGCTAATAATCGTGTACCAAGTCTCTGAAAAAAGAACTAAGGACATATATCGATAGATTTTTTTCCTGCTCTTTCCAATGGTGCTATAATTTTAATCCGAAATGCTTCTGTTATATTGTTATGCCAGATTAAATAATCTATAAGGTTATTTTAAATTTCTGTTTCACTGCTTTCAGTGCGTTCATGGATATTTTTATGTTTAATATATCATGTTTTTCAAATTTTGTTATATAAATGAACAAAGTTCATTGTAATATTATACTAACTGTTACAACTAGATCCACAAAATTATGTCCACGCATTGGCATTGTAAGTTACAAAACATTTTATATTTACAAAAAAGAAAGGGCGAAATAGCACATCGCGTGTATTAATCCGCCCTTGAGCATAGCGTAAAAAGTTCGGGCAGCCGCTGTCTTTTTGATCTTACTATTTTTTAACTTTTCATGTTTCAACTTAAAAATATAATATTTTATAGTTTAAGACTTGTACTTTTGAAGAATATAATTCATTTTGAAGAAAAGACTGATATTTTATTGAAAAAATAGAGTTTAAACTTTCAAATGGAATTTTCAACTAGAAGGAAGCATTTCGGAATAAAAATAATAGCACCATTGGAAAGAGCAGGAAAAAATCTATCGATATATGTCCTTAGTTCCTTTTTCAGAGACTTGGTACACGATTATTAGCGAATTGAATAGAGCGTGCACTTAAACGTGCCGTACGCACGGGCGCGAGGGGCTCGCGTGGACCCTCGGCGCTGTCTTTTTCATGTTGTTACTTTTAAACCCTTTATTTCTCCAACTTCTCCAAGATAGGGTTTTGAAGCTTAAGAGTTGTACTTTCCAATGGTGTAGTTTATTTTAAAAAAAGCATGATATACTTTGAGAAAAATGGCTTTCAATATTCAACTCGAGTTTTCGTCCGGAAGAACGCGTTTCGCAATAAAAACAATGACGCAATTGGAAAGAGCAGAAAAAAATCTATCGATATAGGTGCTTGGTTTTTTTTTCAAAGACGCAGCATACGATTATGAGCGAGTTAAACAGAGCGCCTTTTACGCGAAAAAAGGCACCGCGCGCGCTCGGTTGGCCCGTTTCTGCTGGACGCTCCCATATGTAGTGTGTGTATACATATAATATGCTTATGCATATATGAGGCGTTTCACGTCAACTGTCCCAGCGCGCGGCGCGCGAGCCCCAAATCCTGCTATTTCTAACTCATGTTTATGATACTAAAAAGTACTTAAAAAAATTGTTTGATAAGCGTTTTCTACGTATTTTTATCTCAGCTTTCCAATGATGTAGGTAGTTTTTCAAAATTTTCCATTTTCATCTTCAAAAACTCTTTCGCATTCTATTTCTCACACAAAACATCTCGAGCACTCTTTGGAAAATATCCTTTCCTACGTAAAAAATGCTCAGCTTTCGATCTAGAGGGTAAAAAAAATATTAAAAATACACTTTTTGAGATATAACATGTTTTGTACTTTTTGAAGGTGAAAATGGAAAATTTCGGAAAAACTTTTTACGTCATTGGAAAGCTGAGGAAAAAATACGTCGAAAATGCTTATCAAACAATTTTTTTAAGTACATTTTAGTATCATAAACGTGAGTTAGAAATAGCACGATTTGGGGCTCGCGCGCCGCGCGCTGGGACAGTTGACGTGAAACGCCTCATATGCTCAAATATGCACGTAGTATGTTTGTTAGGTTATTAGATACTAGCTAGTTATTTATTTAGTTTCGAACAATGCAAAAAAAAGTAAAATGTTACGTTGATATATAGATTGTTATTATAACTATCTTATGTCGCAGGAAGTAACGCGATAACAAAATTTTGCATTAATCATGTTCAGGTTATTATAATTATCGCAAGAAATAACACATAAGTAAATACAGAAATGTATATAATGGCAACGTTGTTTTCACAGCTGATCATTTGACGTTAAATGGCTAGATATGAGCGTTCAAAGAGATGACAAATCTCTCTACAAATGCAAAACATTAAAGAGTGCGCTTATCAAAGTAGCATCAGATGTGAAGTAGAAATTGCAAGAGTTAGGCAATTGAACATTAAAAAATAGTTTACGTACAAAGTTTATATATAATATCACAGCTGCAATGCTTATAGACTAGTCAATATTTGTTTATGCATTGGTGTAAATTATGAGTATAAGTGCTGAAAGAAAAATATAAATAATTATTCAAACATTTTTTGAAATATTTGTGGCCCTGAAAAGGACCGATTATTTTTTTTTTTAATTAGGCGATGTAATATATATAATTTAGGTATCAGGCGACTTTATGTCAATAAGCTCAGCATCCATCGCCTCGATTTCACCAACACTGATGTCCACTGCCACTACTGCTACACTATTACCCTACTGAAAAATCTCACGTGAGATTTTTCAGTAGGGTAAGCATTCGAAGATCTCTCGCCGGTATTTCATAATAAAACTGCTCTACAGGATCGCAGATCAGTATAAAGTCAGATGAGGCTGGCGGTGGAGGTGGTGATGCCTCGTACAATGGCGAAGAAAGAGATGATGGTATTGGCGGTAATGAGCGGGCAAACGTTGATGCTACGCTGTTAGGTGATTCTAAGCCCATGAGCCAAGAATCGAACATGAGTGGTGAGTTCGATGGTGTTTGCGATGCTGGCTCCGGTGACAACGTCCTGCCGCCCAACCATTCCGATGGTGGAGCCGGTACGAGCTCCGGTGTTGGTCCTGGGGAATAGGAGGAAGACCAACCATTAAGGTCAATCTCATCGGTAACACCCCAATCCTCCAACGCCGCCAAATGACGTTGGATCAGCTCCTCGTTGCTTATTGAAGACTTTTCCATACTGGAGTAATTGTCTTTGCAGACTGTGTCAAATTCGCAAACGTGCCGTGTTTTATACAATCGACTCACGTGCCGACGCCGCCGCTCGCGCGCTGATTGGACGAAAATACGCGGAAGGGGTAGAGCGACTGAAGTTATAAATATAACGAGCGTGCGATAGCGTTGACCATTTCACGAGAGTGCCTCCCCGCTATCACTCGCATCACGTCATTGCTGTCAGTAAAGAAAAACATCTCTCTCTCTCTCTCTCTCTCTCTCTCTCTCTCTCTCTCTCTCTCTCTCTCTCTCTCTCTCTCTCTCTTTTTTGGAGTAGTTAAAATATGCATATATATGTAATGCGTTTGAATATACATACATACAAATGCATTATGCTTTGGAGTGCATATGTATTATGCTTCCGCACACGTCTAAACAATATTTCGCTTACTAACATATAAAGTTTTCTAACTTGATTTGTTAATCATTGAAGTTTATAGTAATTAATAATATTAACTCCTTATTTGTGCTCAATCAAACATATTTTGCGTAAAACCATTCTACGCTGCGTCTTTCAACGATCATTTGTCGATCCTTTGAGGTTCAAAGATTGCTGCTGCGACCGCTGCAGCCACTGCGACTGCTATAACTGCTGTGACTGTTCTCTAACGAGAGTGGAGAAACGAATGAGGCTTGGAGCTTCATTCACCTTTTTATATTCAGTTAAGTTATCCCCACCATGCTGCTCACAACCAATCATGATTGATTTCTTCCAATAATTTTAATATAAAAGGGGGTGCATTTGAGAGGAAAAGTCAGTTAGCTGCTCCGAGCAGTCGAAGCAACATTGTAAAGTTTGCATGAGTGGGTTTTCTCACCATATTAGCAGATGTCACGTTACTACTTACAAATAAAGAAGTTGTACTTGGAAGAAAAAAGAATTAGTCTACTGCTCACAGCACTCGAATATTCTAGTTCAAAAACATATCGTGTAACGCCACCTCTCGCCAACATCGATATCTTCTCTTTAAAAGGAGGTACTGAGACTTGCAAAACTCATTTCGTGTCTTGGTGTGATCCATGCAGTTGAAAATGGCTGAGCACTTAAGAGAGACTGCTAATAAGCTATGGAAGTTATATCAAGCATCTTTCACTGGTGACGTCGATGAAAACGACATTGATACTTGGTCGGAGTACTGTTATAATGCTATACAATCAACTCAATATTCATTAAGTAATTTAAAAATATCAGATAAGCAAAAACTTCAAGCCGCTATTGCTCTCATTAACACTGTTCGGCACTTGTTATGTGAACGTCGAGTAGACCGCGAGTTACAAGAAAATAATGTTGTGTGGGATGATATTCAGTCAGTTTTTGAAAATAGAATAAGAATAGGTGTGATAACCAACTTAAGACATTTTGACTTATTAACTTTCATGCTAGAACAACTGGTTATTCTTAAAGTAAATAAAGCTCTTGAGAAACATTCGGCTCTGAAAGTTAACACAGTTTTGGCAGCTGAATATGGATTGGTAAAAAATGATGAAGAAACTACCGATATCATGTACTTTAATACAAAGACAACGCCGATATATTTATCAACAGACTTAAATAAGTGGTTCATCGTGAATGTGCAGCACCCTATCGACGCACACATGGAAGAATTCCAAGAGCGAGAGTCCGGATGGTCACTTAAATCTATTTTAAACTTAACGATAAACATTTGTAAGTTTAATCCGTGAGGGGAAGCACATATATAGATTTGCCTCCATTTATCAAGAAAAAAGAGGCTTGCATTAACGTTAAAAACGATGATGATGAATGTTTTAAATGGGCTGTTCTATCAGCATTACATCCTGTTAGTATAAATTCAAATCGAGTAATGACATATGTTTCATATAAAGATGAACTCGACTTTCAAGGAATCGAATTTCCTGTAGATCCTAAACAAATTAACAAGTTCGAAAAACAGAATGATGTTTCGGTAAATGTCTATTATTTGAAGAAAAAGGGAAAAATTTTTGACGTCTTACCGCGGCCCCTGTGATCTTGTAAGAAGAAAAAGCATGTTAATTTACTTCTTGTGGAAAGTCATTATGTAGACGAGGAGGAAGATGACGAGCTTCTTGATGACACTGACATAGTATTTAAAAATCATTATGTATGGATAAAAGATTTATCAAGACTCGTACGAAGTCAGATATCTTCTCATAAAAGTAAAGTCTATATCTGTGACCGATGCTTGCATTTTTTCTGGTCAAATGAAAAGCTAACAAAGCATGCTATTGACTGTTCAGAAATAAATGAATGTAACATTTTACTTCCTACAAAAAAGGGTAATATATTACAGGTTAAGAACTTTTCCAATAAGAGTCAAGTACCAATGATTATTTACGCAGATTTTGAGTGTTTGCTGAAGGAAGCCCATGATCACGAACATGCTTATCAGCACCATGAGCCGTTTAGTGTAGGCTTCTTTGTAAAATGTAGCTATGACGACAGCTTGTCGGAATATAAATGTTACAGGCGAGAAAAAGAAGAAGATGAATCTTCGGCTATGTGGTTCGTGATGAGCCTTCACTCTCTAGCTCTAAAATTAGAAGAAATGTATAAGTATCCAAAGCCTATGAAAGATATGACGCTTGAGGAGAAAATCCAGTTTAGTACTGCTCAACTATATCATATTTGTCAGAAATCATTTTCTGAAATGGACCAGAAAGTTCGTGATCACTGCCACATCACGGGAAAGTGAGTATTTAATTATATTTTTTACTGAAATGATATAAATGAAATACTGATAAATTATATGATTTACAGATACCGAGGTCCTGCACATAGCTCATGCAATATTAGCTATCAAGATTCAAGAACTATTCCCATAGTTTTCCACAATTTAAGTGGTTATGACTCACATCTCTTTATTAAAGAGGTCGCAACCTATTTTACTGGTCGAGTTTATTTGTTACCGCAAACTAAAGAAAGATATATATCTTTTACTAAGTTTGTGGAAGGTACAGACATAAACCGGCGGTTCATCGATTCATTCAGGTTTATGATTTCTTCCTTGGATAAGTTAGCGTCATATTTAGAGAATCTTCCTATTCTTGAAAAATCTTTTCAACAAAATGATGGATTCTCTATTGAACAGATTATGCTACTGAAGAGGAAAGGAGTTTTCCCATATGATTACGTTTCATCATTCGAAAAACTCAAAGAAACCAATCTCCCTTCAAAAGATGATTTTTTCAGTAGCTTGTATCAAAGTCATGTCAGCGAGGATGATTATAAACATGCCGAAAAAGTATGGCAGATGTTTAAAATTGAAGATCTTGGACAATATTCTGACTTATATATGAAGACCGATGTAATACTATTGGCTGAAGTTTTCGAAAATTTCAGAAAGAACTGTCTTCAGGCTTATGGTTTGGATCCTGCTCATTACTATACGACACCTGGATTAACGTGGGACGCAATGCTAAAGTACACTGAGGTATGGATTGCATATATATGTATATAAGTATGTGGGTGAACCGTTTTGGCGAGCTATAGTTTTTTCAGCTAGAGTCTCCTATGCTTGACTAAAGAAATAATATCCCTCTCTGGGGCTGAAGTATTAATAAAACTCGCCAAAAGTGGTCTCCGGTATCTTTGCTGTTATGACGAGCTCGTCAAAAGCGTCACAAACTCGCCAAAAGCGACATTTCGTCAATTATATAATCACCAAAAGTGGCATTTCATATAAATATACTCATATGTTTTATTTATTTATATATTTGTATATTTTAATAGGTACAACTAGAGCTTCACACAGATATTGACATGCTGATGTTCATCGAACGTGGTATACGGGGAGGAATTAGTCAATGCTGTAATCGCTACGCCAAAGCGAATAATCCATGCATGAGCGAAGGTTATAATGTTGACGAGGAAGAAAAATATCTCATGTATTATGATGTCAACAATTTATATGGATGGGCAATGACTGGGCAATGATGGGCAATCCTTACCCTATGGAGGCTTTGAATGGGTGAAAAATGTAAATGAGCCAAACTTCTTCGACATCCTCGACAACAGTGACTTTGGATATTTTGTTGAAGTAGACTTGAAGTACCCCGGAACACTCCATGATACTCACAAAGACCTACCATTCTGTGCTGAACACATGGCGCCTCCCGGTTCTAAGCAGAAGAAACTTATGACTACGCTTCACGACAAAGAGCGTTATGTTCTTCACTATAGAGCACTGAAGCAGGCGTTGAAGCATGGTTTAATATTGACTAAAGTTCATCGGGCCATAAAGTATAATCAACGTCCATGGCTTAAAAAGTATATAGATTTAAACAGTGCTAAAAGAAAAGAAGCAAAGAAAGAGTTTGAAAAAATGTTATTCAAACTT
The DNA here is from genome assembly GCA_036365515.1 of Torymus aiolomorphi. Lineage (NCBI taxonomy): Eukaryota > Metazoa > Arthropoda > Insecta > Hymenoptera > Torymidae > Torymus > Torymus aiolomorphi. The sequence goes on from CM070876.1 coordinate 130,584,742, forward strand.
TTTAACAATGCCGTTTACGGAAAAACTATGGAAAATGGGAAGGTCGCTATGGAGCTGAAGCATACATCGCAAAATCTAATTTTCATAGCTGCGACGTGTTTGACAAGAACCTTGTGGCTATACAACTTCTACGCACTGAAATATCTATCAGAAAACCTATTTATGTAGGACTCAGTGTTATGGATTTATCAAAAACACTTGTGTATAGATTTGATTATAAATACATGAAAAATCGTGTGGGTGACAACTGTAAAATTCTATACACTGATACAGACAGCTTGATCTATGAAATCACAAACGTCAACATTTACAAGGGCATGCACCAGGACATTCACGAATTTGATATATCTGATTATCCAGAGATCAATCCCTTCAATATGCCTCGTGTAAACAAAAAGATTGTAGGTCTAATAAAGGATGAATGTAATGGCGAAATAATGTTAAAATTTGTAGGTTTAAGAAGTAAAATGTATAGTATTCGGATTCAAGGTCAAAAACCCATTAAAAAAGCTAAAGGTGTTAAAAGTTCGGTAGTAAAGGCTACCATTAACTTTGAAGACTACATGCAATGCTTGTGGGAAAATATAATAATAACTCGAGAGCAGCGAAACATTAGATCACGACATCATGTGTTGCACACTGAAAAGGAAAGGAAGATCGCTCTCAGTGTCCGTGATGACAAACGCCATCTGCTGCCTGACCAAACAGACACTCTCCCATGGGGTCATTACAAAGTGGCAGCTGATGAAGTAGTTGAGCTTCAGCATATTGCAGCGTCATCTTTACATGAAGAGGATAAGTTTGACGTTAAGCCTGAAGAAAATAACCAACTGACGGCTGCAGCAGTCAAACAGTCTACAACACAGAAGTATATCAGTGATATGCAACAACAACTGATTACTCTTATACAGCTGTTCGAAGATGATGAGTCGCTTAAAAGAACTTCCGAAACAAACAGCAATTCACCCAACAAGAAATTTAAAAGCTCCTAGAGTACGAATGAAAATTACTACTTGCAGATCTCTTCCTATCGCATGATTTCGAGGATTGGGACAAGCACCTACATTCAACTATAGTTAACGAATATTTTAAGTATACAGCTTTAAGGGAGGTATATGTATTATTTATAGAAGTTAAAGTTTTAGAGATTAGTAAAGTGCAACTATTATATAGTTAATGTATAATGAAAATTGAATATCTCAATCATATTGTCATGTAATACTAATGAAATGCGCATCAAGAACAAATGTATATAGAAATAAGTGGAGTATTTGAACTTATATTTAGTTACGAAGGCATCATTTGGATATAGCTATATGTATTATTTGTTAAGAACTATTAAGAAATTAGTAAATGTGTAAGTTATTATATTCCAATGTATATATAATGAATAAATAAAGACTAAAGTTAATAACTTAAACATGTCTTACGTATTACTTTACGGACCACATATTAAGAAATAATGTATAGAACTAATAAGTGAGCTATTCTAATTAATGGTAGTTAATGAATGTTTAAATCTATTAACATATCTTTGTATTGCTTTAAGAAATATATAAATAAGTATAGGCTATTACTTGTGAAATATGTGCTATGGATTAATAGAAAATAGTCTAAAAAGGAAAGTACCCGAACTGTCAAATTCAAAAAAATTCCAAACCCATATTAAAAAGTAGACCTCCATGCGAGATTCTCGAAACCATTTTTTTTATCGGCTGAGAAGCGCTTTATAAGGGTTAAAATCACCCCTAAAGTTTAGCCCCAAGAAACGTTTTTTTGATGGAAAGAGTTTCTTATTAAAAAGCCAAGAAATCCGTGGTAGTATGAACATTAAGGGTTGCATCCCTTATTTTTTAGAGGGTGAAATTGTGTTTTTTTAAGAATAATTTTTGTTGTGAGAATTCATAAAATAATTAAAAATAGGTCAAAACATTATTTTTACCAACTACAATAAATAACAGTTGGTGTTTTTGGGCATTCTTCGCGAAACAACCCCTTAAGGGGATGCCTTACTCGTACTATTACCGACCGAGCAATTCACACAGTTTCAAGCTGATTAAAAATAAAATACGTCGAATCACAAAAAATCAAGAGAACACTCTTCTGTATTTTTTAACGTTCTATCATCCAGTCAAGGTTTGCAGTCGAAATATCAAGCCGTTTTTTCAAAAACTTTGAACGAAATTAAATTTAATTCCTTCTCAGGTTAAATTTAATTTCGTTCAAAGTTTTTGAAAAAACGGCTTGATATTTCGACTCCAAACTTTGACTGGATGATAGAACGTTAAAAAACACAGAAGAGAGTTCTCTTGATTTTTTGTGATTCGACGTATTTTATTTTTAATCAGCTTGAAACTGTGTGAATTGCTCGGTCGGTAATAGTACGAGTAAGGCATCCCCTTAAGAGGTGGTAAACCACCCCTAACACAAATGAATTAGGTATATTTTTTTGGCAATTATTTTTTTCCTTAAAATGGGTTCTTGAAGTCGTTAATCGGAATCCACAGTTAGATCCACAATAAAAATTTGAAAATAGTGAATTCAATATGGCGAAAAATTTTTTAGAAATATTTTAAATTCCACGAAAAATAGTATGTAGTGTCACGGCACCGTCTCCGTCATTTCATAAAAAGAAAAAAAATTTCACATATTGACGAAACATGATCATAGCCCTGAACCACTACTAACCTATCGACACTACTGCACCAAGGGTTGTAAGTGCGACCGGCGCTACAGAGAGTTTCCCCAAGCTGCCATAAAAACGACGACGCAGCGCATATATTAATTTCCAGTTTAGACTCTTATAGTTATCATCTTTCTTAAATTCATCCTTCGGCTTATTGTTAAAACTTTTTTCTCTTATTGGTGAATGCCGAATAACAAATAAGAATTAAAAGTTATATTCGATCCCCGGGTATAATAAACAAAAGACTGATAACAAAGAATATTTCATTTTTATACAATCAACAGTAACCCACCTTAATAGAAATGTTAGTCAGAAATAGCAACTTTTCCAATAAACTTTATATTTTAAAATTATGTACCAATTCGAATAAAATATTATCATATGTAGATTTAAAATCTTTAAGTGAATTATACTAATAATTCATTAACACTCTAGTTGCAAAATATGGCTAATTTTCTATAAGGTTATGTTCTGAATAATAAGTTTAGTGCGAATTGTTAAACAAACAAATCACAATTGTAATTCTTACTTTATACGTTTGACTTAACTAGCAACCGTTCGGAACGCGAGGTGTAAGAGTATATAAGGTTTAACATTCACAATCACAAATAAATATAAAATTATCAAGGAGCGCGGGAGCGCTCCGAAGGCAAGTATCTGTCCAATGTAGAAAGAGCCTGAGGGACGACCGCACTACTTATACTTTGAAATGGGTATGCGAAAAATTCAATGCGCTTTTACGTATATTGCATTAGGTTTTACCATATAACATCTCACTCTTAATCGATAGCCATTTCATTGCTTTACTCAAATCAAAAGATTTCATGTCAAAAGGTGTTCTCATATTAAAGATATTAAATAATGAAAAATTTTATGTCTCGTTTCCGATTTTTCTCAATTCTCCATTTCTCATCGTAAGACTTCCGTTTTATATCTTACGACACTTCCGGTTGTCGTCTATCTTGCGCTTGTATTATCTACTAATATATACACACACGTCACACATATGTGATCGACCTAACCTTATATATAACATGTCAGTATATTTATATTTTTTATATACAAATGTTGTTATCATAATCGTGAGATAGTTAATAAACATATTTCAAAGATCTCAAGAGGTTGCTAGATTGTTTAGGTTAAGAACTTATTCTCAGCAATCTAAGAAGAAGAATTTTTATCTATCTACATCATCAGGGTTTTTTACATTAGATAAGTATTTTAATAAATTTGTTAAGTGACTATAATCATTTAAAAAAAAGTGATACTTTGTGTGATTTTTTTTATTACAGTTACAGATTTTATGACTTTTTGAAGTCATTAAAAAATAATGTAAAGTAAAACCAGGATGCATTCTAGTGAAATTTTTTATTATCAACTTAATAATACAAAGCTAATCTATGAATCCAGAATCAATATGAAAAAAAAGCTGGAACACGAGTTCGTGAAATTTATTTTATAAATTATAAGAAAGTATAAAATAAGGCAAGTATAAGTTTTTCCTGGAATATATAAAAATAAAAAGAATTATTTTCATATATGACTTCACAATTAATAGTATTGTTAATGAAAAATGTTATACTAATTTTAGATGGAAGATATCACCACATTCCAATGATTCGTGGTAATATGTATGGAAGGCATTGCTGGTGATGAATAATGATTCCAGTGTTAGTACCCAAAAACCATACAAAAGAGAAAGCCGTAATACAATAGATTATTCTTCGTTATCGGATAATCTGACAGATGTTGACAAGGATGATCTTACAACTGTGTAAAAATGCTAAGAAGGCGAAGACACAGTTTGAGAAGGTCTAGAAAGAACGATATGATAGGTTCACAACTTCCCATTTACAAGGTATAGAAATATCAAGATGTTTTATATTTTCTACTATAAAAGAATGTCGAGAAAGCTTTTTTCTCTCAATGATTCTGAGTTCACAAACTTTCGTTTTTAATTTTGCAATAATATAATTAATTTCAAAATAATATAATTAATGATTGGCTTATGGTGAGGGACGCCAAATGTTTCAGAGAAGCCATCTGTTCTGTGAATATATAGTTCATGAAACTATAATATAAATTTTACTATAATGGCTACTTTTTGAATCTGCAACCAATATTTTAATTTGCTAGTTGATTGTGATGCAGTAGTATGATTATTAGATCTAGTATTTTCATCTACTTCAAGAAATTTAGTCAATGTCCGTGCAAAGTACTTTTTATGGAAAGCGATTATATATCAGATAAGTTTAAACGTTTCTTTTCGTTTTTAAACTGTTCTTTTTCAAGAGAATTGTTGCTTTGTGTATTGTTTGTTATGTTTCTGACTAGTAGATCTCTTGAAGGCATTAAAATTCTACATGGTTTTAGCCGGAAAAATAAATATAACTTAAAAAAAATAAAAAATAGATACTTTGTGAAAATTTTTTTCATTTTCAGATTATAGAATTTTCTCACAGACTTTGACCTCTGGAACAGATTCTTATCAAAGGAGCAGCACCAGTAGTAATACCAGTAACTTCTCATTACATCGGCAAAGTCTTCATAGGCTACAAGTAATACAATTAGACAGACTTTTAGGAGGTGGAATAGAAACAGGATCTATTACAGAAATCTTTGGAGAATTTAGTTTTAATAGATTATCTAGTTGAAAATCTAGGTGAAAATAGTGTGCTTTTTTTGAGGGATTGGAAACTCACTGATAACAAACTCAAAAAAAGAACGTAGTGATCTGCCTGGTACAAGTGTATTATTGTCAAAAAATGACATCTAATCAGTGTTTTGCGTTAAATTAAATAAAGTACTAGTATGATGTGTTACATGATGAAATAAAATCAGTATTTATAATTAACAATTTAAATAAGTAGTGTAAATAAACAGTGTTATAACCAAAAATAAATAGCGATCTTCCCGATACAAATGTATTATTGTATTGTCAAAAAGTGATATCTAATCATTGTTTTGTGTTAAACAAAATAAAGTACCAGTATGATGTATTACATGAAATTAAATCAGTGTTTATAATCAACAATTTAAATAAATAAAAAAAATAAAATAAAAAATAATAAATCATAGGCTACAAGTAATACAATTAGACAGATTTTTAGGAGGTGGAATAGAAACAGGATCTATTACAGAAATCTTTGGAGAATTTAGTTTTAATAGATTATCTAGTTGAAAATTTAGGTGAAAATAGTGTGCTTTTTTTGAGGGATTGGAAACTCACTGATAACAAACTCAAAAAAAGAACGTAGTGATCTGCCTGGTACAAGTGTATTATTGTCAAAAAGTGACATCTAATCAGTGTTTTGCGTTAAATTAAATAAAGTACTAGTACGATGTGTTACATGATGAAATAAAATCAGTATTTATAATTAACAATTTAAATAAGTAGTGTAAATAAACAGTGTTATAACCAAAAATAAATAGTGATCTTCCCGATACAAATGTATTATTGTATTGTCAAAAAGTGATATCTAATCATTGTTTTGTGTTAAACAAAATAAAGTACCAGTATGATGTATTACATGAAATTAAATCAGTGTTTATAATCAAAAATTTAAATAAATAAAAAAATAAAATAAAAAATAATAAATCATAGGCTACAAGTAATACAATTAGACAGACTTTTAGGAGGTGGAATAGAAACAGGATCTATTACAGAAATCTTTGGAGAATTTAGTTTTAATAGATTATCTAGTTGAAAATCTAGGTGAAAATAGTGTGCTTTTTTTGAGGGATTGGAAACTCACTGATAACAAACTCAAAAAAGAACGTAGTGATCTGCCTGGTACAAGTGTATTATTGTCAAAAAGTGACATCTAATCAGTGTTTTGCGTTAAATTAAATAAAGTACTAGTATGATGTGTTACATGATGAAATAAAATCAGTATTTATAATTAACAATTTCAATAAGTAGTGTAAATAAACAGTGTTATAACCAAAAATAAATAGTGATCTTCCCGATACAAATGTATTATTGTATTGTCAAAAAGTGATATCTAATCATTGTTTTGTGTTAAACAAAATAAAGTACCAGTATGATGTATTACATGAAATTAAATCAGTGTTTATAATCAACAATTTAAATAAATAAAAAAATAAAATAAAAAATAATAAATCATAGGCTACAAGTAATACAATTAGACAGACTTTTAGGAGGTGGAATAGAAACAGGATCTATTACAGAAATCTTTGGAGAATTTAGTTTTAATAGATTATCTAGTTGAAAATCTAGGTGAAAATAGTGTGTTTTTTTTGAGGGATTGGAAACTCACTGATAACAAACTCAAAAAAAGAACGTAGTGATCTGCCTGGTACAAGTGTATTATTGTCAAAAAGTGACATCTAATCAGTGTTTTGCGTTAAATTAAATAAAGTACTAGTATGATGTGTTACATGATGAAATAAAATCAGTATTTATAATTAACAATTTAAATAAGTAGTGTAAATAAACAGTGTTATAACCAAAAATAAATAGTGATCTTCCCGATACAAATGTATTATTGTATTGTCAAAAAGTGATATCTAATCATTGTTTTGTGTTAAACAAAATAAAGTACCAGTATGATGTATTACATGAAATTAAATCAGTGTTTATAATCAACAATTTAAATAAATAAAAAAATAAAATAAAAAATAATAAATAAAATCAACTTAATTTAACTTTTACTTTTTAAATTTGAGTTTCAAATATTTTGAGAGTAGCTCAAGTGTGTATTCATAAATAATATAAAATCTCTCTCTTCCTCTCTCCCTATCTATCAATATCCGCCAAACTCTGTACCAAAAAATTTAATGAGAAATTTAACAACACAATTTTTGTACAGACCTTTTATTTCTTCGAATCTCATCTATTCAATAAGCACTCTCTGCAAATGGTAATAATTTTTTTCATGACTGTACCAATAATAATATTGTTAATATAAAACTTTCTACGAAAGTATAAAATAAGGCAAGTATAGATGTTTTTTCTGTATAATCTAAAAAATAATAATATTTATGATTTTTTAAAAGAAATCAAATAAATACTAGTGAAAAAGTCTTTTACTTCTTTGAGTCATTGTATGCTGAACAAATTATATGTTAGTAAGTACATTCAAATTGTTCACTGCAAATCAAACAAATGAAAGTTGTGAAATCAATTATCGATAGTCAAGTAATGAAACAACTCTCGGAAACAACTGTGTGACTGTTCTCAGAAATGTATTAAAATTTGTTCATCCTTCTATACAAATTAGACACAAGAAAGAACTGAAATCAATTTATTGTAGTCAAGTACCTATAAGTTAACTTGACTGAATAATACAACTTTTCGTACCTACTCAAAAATATTCAGTCAGCGGGCATAAAGTACTACTTAACGCCCAAGAAGCGTAATAGCTCCCATACTCCTACAAAACTTTATAGACGCACTTTACACCCGTGTGGGCAAAAATTATTTCAATTGTATAATATGTAAGTACATTCAAATTGTTCATTGTAAATCAAACAAACGAAAGTTGTGAAATCAATTACCGATAGTCAAGTAATGCAGACAACTCTCCGAAACAACTGTATGACTGTTCTCATGTTCAAATTTTGTTCATTCTTCTATACAAATTAAACACAAGAAAGTACTGAAATCAATTTATTGTAGTCAAGTAACCATAGGTTAACTTGACGGACATAATAGAACTTTTAGTACCTTGCGTGTAAAATTACATTTTACGCCCACGTTGTAACTTCAAAAATATTCAGCCAGCGGGCATAAAGTACTACTTAACGCCTAACAAGCGCAATAGCTTACATACACCTACAAAACTTTATAGAACCTACGCACTTTACGCCCGTGTGGGCAAAAATTATTTTAATTATATAACTATTATGCCTTCCTTTTATTTCTAAAATTCATAAGAATTTTATCATATATTTATGAAAAGTCAAAGCCTATATAAAAAAATTACATAGTTACCACCACATCCCCATTTTTCATTATTCTTTCTCAATTTTGAAATTTCTATAATATCTTGGGAAGACAATAGAAGTCTATAGAGCTGCTCTAGCAGTGGTGGACCTCCAATCTCCCATACATACTTGGCGGGCCCGAAGGTTTGCAGTTTACCGGTGGGCTTTGTAAATGTAGAATACTAAATTTTTGCATAAATTCATTAACAATGTTTATATCTATAAGCCCACTATAAATAATTACATTGGCTCTAGTTTTTAATTGATACCGCTTTTACTTTCATTACTCAAAATATTTTTCCTTGTGTCCGTCTTTTTTAAGCGGAAATGAGATAAAAAATGCATATACATTTATAGTCTACTCAAAAGTGCTTTAGATTTTATTAACCATTTTGTAAGCCACCTATTTTTTATCCTTTTCCCGTGTGTAAATATCATATGAGATCTCATATGAGATCTAAACATTTTAAACAATTACATGTGGGTTGGAAATATTCCTTCAAAATGTAGAGCTAGCCTTAAGAAGACGATAGCCCTAGCATATACGCTATCTGAGGGCTGCAAAACACATGGCCCATACTAAATATAGATACGACGCTTTCCCACGCAGAGACGCGCTTTTCTGAATTTTTGAATACACGACTTATACTATATACTGAAAAGATTATTTACATTATTAGATAAAATCTCTCAAACCGTTAAAGATAAAATTATTTTAACAACTTTAAATATTAAATATAGCAGTAAGGAAATTAGGAAAAATAATACTAATTCCATATTCTTTTGTTAAATTGCAATCAACAGCTTTTGCTTGTTTCCGTATTAATAATATTAAGATCTATCAACAAAAACCAAAAAACATAACTCTATAACTAACCATATGCATTTTGTAAACGCAGCCAATAAACATGAAAAGAATCTTTATTAACAAACGATAAATAATTACTATAATACTTATTATATTACATAAAGCAACAAGTTATGTTAACCACTAGTTTATTTTATATAACCGGCTATTTTTATAAACTTATCAAATCCAATATCATTATAAATTAGATTTTTTTTGTATTAATAACTTTCATATTGCGAATAACTATCGTTAAAATAATCATAGCGTTTTCGTTCAGATTTGTAATAGTTTGCTATGCATTTATCTAATTAAAGAGGTAATTTCACATTTTGTAAAACATTCGGAATTGTTAATTATAAGAAAAACCGAGACAAAGAGAGTGTTTATCTGTACTCTCCATCGCATGCATAAAAATAGATTTCCTCAAGTCCCTCCACGTGGTGACGTATTTCCCAGCATCTTTTGGGACTCAATGTACTATAGCATAAGAATATTATTTAGAATAACGCTAAATATTTCAATAACTATAAGTAGGGAAAATAATTTTGTTCAAGATAAAAGTTGTATTATGTTAAGTAAAAACTAGAAGATAATAAAACCGTTATTATAATATGTTTTAGTACACTGAGAAAACTGTCGTAGGAAAATTTACTGAAAAGCTAATAAAAATTACTATTTTTTATAGCAACGATGGGATATCATGGAAATTTAGGTACTTTTGCTAACTAATATAGTAATTTTTGTAGCCAAGCTTAAACTTAAAAAAAATTGATTTTCATGATTTTATATCTATAGGATACCTAATATTTATACAATATTTAATATATTATTAATTAAATTTAGCTATACAAGAAATAAATAAGGAAATAAAAATTTTTTTTTTTACGGTGGTTGTGTATTCGAACCCTGGACCCTCCGCACGCTAGGCAGACGCGCTAACCTCTTACCCACGTGAGCTTCTTGAGTACAAAATTTTGGAACTCCCTGTTGAAAAGACCTCATAAAATCCGATAAAAATATACCTCTTTTTATCCGACTCCCGATAAAATTTTTATAGTAACATATCGGGATAAATATTTTTATCTGCCATTATAGTGAATTCCTTATAAACATGAATGTCAAGTTTATAAATTTAGATTATATAGGGTTTCTCCCGGTAAAAAATATATCAGTTTTTATAAGGCAACCATTCTTATAATCTTTTATAGGGTTATACTCATAAGATTGTTTATAAGAATATATCTTGAATTGCATTGTTTTTTGAATATAGGAACATATCGCAATAAGCAGATAAAAAAGTTATAAGTACATATAAGAGTTTTCAGAGCGGAAGTTTTATAAGTCAATCCATAAGAATACCAATCGGCTTTTATAGTAAAAATGATAATAATGTAAAATTTTAAATCGATCATGATTTCCTTATAAAAAATTTTATGAGAACTTATCGCAAAATTACCATAAATAATAGCATTCTTTTTTTTTTATAATTAATAGGGATTTGTAAAGAATTCCGGGTGCAGAAACCTCGTATAATATTATAAACTAACAAGTTATAGTATTTTATAGTGAAAAACTTGTAAAATTAAAAGTTTGTATATAAGCACTTATAAAAATTTAGAAGATAAAAATTAAGAATAAACAACTAATTATTGCTTTCTACTACATTTTTTATCAGGTTTTATAGGCCGTTTCACGATAACCGAAAGTACCTGATATCTGTTTTTACCGTTATAATTCTATATTTTCAACAAATAGGCTCGAACCATTTATAGTGTTTTATGGTGAATGTTGCATCTGAGACAAGGCTCACTTACCGGATGCTACCGGCTGAACCGGCGATCAAACCGTTCTTCCTCAATTCGATTATCGCGATTTATCAGGCATTGCTATATAAAATATTAATTACCAACGAATAGGTATATATCGGGATATCAAGTTGATTATTGCCTTTTCCGTATTTTTGTATCGGATTTTATGGGGCTTTCAACGGTTAGAGAAAGTATGGGGAATATCGGTTTTTACCGGTATAATTCTACATTTTCAAGAATCCTACGCGAGCCATTTATAGTGTTTTATGGTGAATGTAGCATCAAATTCGAGGTTCATCTTCCGGATGCTACCGGCTGAACCGAGGATCAAAGCATTATTATTCAATTCGCTTATCGCTATTTATCAGGCATTGCTATATAAAATATTAATTACCAACGAATAGGTATATATCGGGATATCAAGTTGATTATTGCCTTTTCCGCATTTTTGTATCGGGTTTTATGGGGCTTTGAACGATTAGAGAAAGTATGAGGAATATCGATTTTTACCGGTATAATTCTACATTTTCAAGAATCCTACGCGAGCCATTTATAGTGTTTTATGGTGAATGTAGCATCAAATTCGAGGTTCATCTTCCGGATGCTACCGGCTGAACCGAGGATCAAAGCATTATTATTCAATTCGCTTATCGCTATTTATCAGGCATTGCTATATAAAATATTAATTACCAACGAATAGGTATATATCGGGATATCAAGTTGATTATTGCCTTTTCCGCATTTTTGTATCGGATTTTATGGGGCTTTCAACGGTTAGAGAAAGTATGGGGAATATCGGTTTTTACCGGTATAATTCTACATTTTCAAGAATCGTACGCGAGCGATTTATAGTGTTTTATGGTGAATGTTGCATCAAATTCGACGTTCATCTACCGGATGCTACCGGCTGAACCGAGGATCAAAGCATTATTATTCAATTCGCTTATCGCTATTTATCAGGCATTGATAAAATATTAATTACCAACGAATAGGTATATATCGGAATATCAAGTTGATTATTGCCTTTTCCGCATTTTTATCGGGTTTTATGGGCCTTTCAACGGTTAGATAGAAAGTAGGGGGGATATCGGTTTTTACCGGTATAATTCTACATTTTCAAGAATCCTACGCGAGCGATTTATAATGTTTTATGGTGAATGTTGTATCTAAGGTAAGGTTCACTTACCGGATGCTGCCGGCTGAACCGGCGATTAAGGGGGTCCGAAAGTCAATTAAAAATTCAAATTTCGCGCCACAATATAGCAGACGAAAAAATAAATAATTTGCCTATAACAAATAGGAAAAACAATATTACGGAAAACCAGGACTGCATTGCCCTCCGTTACATTATTATCTATCATTTTACAAAGTTTGAAGTTTCTATATAAATATTTCGCTGAATGGCATTTGAATAATGTCTCAAAATCAAGTAATTCAAATGCCATTCAGCGAAATATTTATATAGAAACTTCAAATTTTGTTAAATGATAGATAATAATGTAACGGAGGGCAATGCAGTCCTGGTTTTCCGTAATATTGTTTTTACTATTTGTTATGGGCAAATTACTTATTTTTTCGTCTGCTATATTGTGGCGCGAAATTTGAATTTTTAATTGACTTTCGGACCCCCTTAAACCGTTCTTCCTCAATTCGCTTATCGCGATTTATCAGGCATTACAATATAAAATATTAGTTATCAACGAATAGGTATATATCGGGATATCAACTAAATTGTTTCTTATTGTCGCATTATTTTCTCGGGTTTTATAGGCCGTTTCACGGTAAGAGAAAGAAACATGCCCGAACCTTTTTTAGTGCTTTATAATCATCGCTGTATCCCATCAAAGGTTCATCAACCGAATGCTGTCAGAAGAGCCAACAATAAAAAAAAATGTATATTATTTATTGATAAACGAATTAATTATTCGTTTATTGTCGTCTATAGTGTACTATATAAAATAAGAACTAGTAAACGCTGCAAATAGGCTTTTCAATAGTCTTTTTTTTATCAGGGTAGAGATCACTTCATCAGCTAATTCGGTATCATCATTAAGGCGATGTGAACCTAAAAATCAACCCAATTTCATTATTTAATTAATAAACATTAGAACGTTTATTTGGAAAAACAATTCTGTCAGGCGCTCCGTGTATGTAAATACTATGCTCAGATTTTTTTTTGTGCGATTCTATCAGCATTTCCATGAGATACGCTCGTTTTAAAACTGGCAAAATTCGAAGTATTACAGATCCCTACTTATCGGCATTGCGGCTTTTATTTAATTAAATAAATTCTGAGTAGATTTTTGGAAAAACAGCTCTGTCAGGCGCTCCGTATATATAAATACTATACTCAATTTTTTTTTTAGTAATTCTATTATTATTTGCAAAAGATATATATGTTCTAAAATTTGTCGGTAAGTACACATTATCTTAAATAGAACTAGAAACTGCAGATTTTGTTTACAATAATAATTATTCATGTTTATCATTTATATTTCATGTGAAAATCATACCCTGTTAAAACAACCTTATAAAATACTATAAAATTTTTTTTATCGAAATCAACGTGTGTGCTTGTACCAAGAATTCCTCATATAAACCGATAAACAAATTTATTGTAATTTATTAATTTATTCAAGATAGCAATAAACTGAAAAATTCTTATAAGATTAATATCGTTTCTATCTTTTAATGAAGAAATCCTAGTGTAAATACGCACATTTACTCTGATAAAAAGAAAAATTTTTAATAATAATACAAAATAATAATAAATCGTAATAATTAATAAAATTATTAATTATTTGAAACTTTAAGGTTTATGCTGGATGTTTCTTGTATAGACTCTCAAATTTTAATAATTTTATATATTATTTCTATTTTATATTTTATTTATGATAATATTTTGTATTATTTTTAATTAATTAATTCATGCTCTAAAGAGTTTTCAAACTATTAGGCCCGAATTCATATAGACGCTGAGTCGGTCTCAAATACGGCATATATAGATATACTAAAGCATGGCTTCAAACATTACTTGAGTCCGTCTCACTGCTCACGTCTCACTATGAATTCGGACCTTATTCTATAATTAATATTTGAAGACGCTTTCAATTTTTGCGCGCTGAAAAACTGTCGCGGTAAAACAGTTGCCTGACCTATCGGCTGCACAATACGTACCATGCGTTACTATACCTATATATACATATGAAAATCGGCTCCTTTGTTTCTTATGTATATAGGTATAGTAACCTATGTCATTTACTGTATGGGTTTGCAAATATTCGGACACATTAACGATATATGGCCGGAAGCGTTTATGCATTATACGTGATAAAGTCGTTACGGAAATTCATCAGCATCACTTTCTAAACTAATGTAAGTAACATAGAAATAATTAATACTAATTTATTTATTGTATATTTATGTAGTTTTAATAATAGTTTTTACATTGTTGCAATATTTTTTATTATATTTACGTTTGCATGTGAAGAGCACATGTATAACCTACAAATAAATTTAACTTTTTTCTTGTAATTTATTTAAATGAATATTATAGATTGCAGTATTTTATTATTAAAAATACTTTAACATATTAATAAGTGTTTTTGTATATATTGTTATTTATTTTTTATAGATAGCACATATTTTAATTATACTTTATTAGCAAATTACAGTTAATAAATGAAAAGTACTGTTTTAATAAATTTTTTAGACTAAAATTTTGCTTCATTAACTAGGATTTTTTACAAAATAATTAATCTTCCCATGAAATAACATTGATTTTTAATGTTAAATGTTAATTTTTTTACAGATTTGTTTACCTCAGTGCTCCAAGTATTGTATTTATTGTTGAAAGTGGATATTGTGTAATTGGTCAGAACAGCTCTATTTCATTATCTCGCCATTGATACGTTGCTACAAATAGATTTAAATTGATTTCCTTGGATGCTGGTTCCTTACGCAGCAGCACTCGACTGATTTGATTTCAGTATTCGTACAAGTATTCCAGTATAGAAGTATTGGATCTCCATAGTGTGTGTTCACTCTTTGACTTGCTACACTAGGCAATTTCATTAACCATAAGGTAATAGGTGTTTTTATATATACTAATTCTTTTTATATATAACACATTTATTAGCTTTATAAATCATTTAATCGTAGTTTATTAGTAAATAACAGCTAATAAATTAAAACAACTGATTTAATGAATGTTATACAATAGAATCTTAGTTCACTAAGATTTTATACAAAATAATTAATATTCGCATAAATAATATTGATATTTAATGCTAAATGTGTATTTCTCTGTTACAGTTTTGTTTAGATAATTGATTCATAAGTATAGTATACTTGCCACTGAATGTGGATCTTCAATATCTGACCATTGATCGGTTTACTACAATTACATAGATTTTCTTCGATGCTTGTTCCTTGCGTAGCAGCACTCACTGATCATATTTCAGTGGTTGTACAAGTTTTCAGTATAGAACTACTGTTGGATCTGCATAGTCCTATTCGTTTTTTGACTTGCTGCGACTAGGCAATTTCATTAACTTATCAGGTAATAAATATTTTTTGTATACATTGTTATTTATTTTTTATAGATAGTAATTATAATTGTAATTATAATTTATTAGCAAAGTACAGATAATAAATTATAGCTATTGCTTTATAGATTTTTTACAACATAATTAATATTCGCATTCAATAATATTGATTTTTAATGCTAAATGTGAATTTATCTTTTCCAGATTTGTTTAGATAATTGTTTTATAAGTATAGTATATGTCGCTGAAAGTAGATATTGTTTTATTGATCAGAACAGCTCTACTTCAATGTCTGGATATTGATTCGTTGATGCAATTAAACAAATTTCTTTGGATTCTTGCTCCTTACGCAATAACACTCATTGCTGCTGTGATTACTATAATTAGTTACTTTCTCTGTCAAGGTAATATAAGTATTTTTATTTAGTATTTCTTTAATCATATTTAAGTAATTTCATTTAATAATATAATGATAATTTTTATCGCATTTTTCAAATTCCGGCAGGGAAGTCCCGTGTTTTTTGCGATTGCATTTTATTCCGTTTTTGTTTCCTCAAAGAGGAAGATTTGTATGGGGAAAAAATTTTTGGATTGTATGTACACCCATCCTTGAGGGATTCTTGCCGAACGTGCCCCCTTAGTTTCAAAATCCTGGAATCCCGTTGGCCGATCCCAATTTAAGGTTAATGGTTACACTCAAATTGTCCAATGAGATTGCAGGATTTTGAAATTTAGCAGGCACATTCGGCCAGAATCCATCAAGGATGGTGTCTGTATATGTGTACCGGCTATAATTTTGTAAGCAATCGACCGATTTTCATCAGACAAAGCTTATTCTCTTCGTTTTGAAGGAAAATAAATCTAACTTAACCTATTTTTTCATTTTCTCGTTTGTCTTTTATAACCAAAAATCGACTTTGAATTTTTCGTTTTTTTTTTTTTTTTTTTATTTGTTACAGTAAGTATTACTTAATGTTATGAATGTCTCTTGAAAGGTCGTTAAATTACCTACAATTTACTTTTTTAAAAGTTATATTATCTTTCGTCTGTCATTTGTTATTAAAGATAATATGGTTCAAATTTCTTTAATATTTTTTTTTTTAATTTTTAATCAATCGTCTTGAAATTTTAATTACTTATTACATTTATTGGCGACAATATTGGATTAAATTTTCAAGTGATTATCTTCAGTCGTTTTCGCGAGAAAAATCATTTTGACAAAAAATTAATTTTCTTTCCCAGGCGATAACAGGAGTTAAAATCAACCAATCGTCTTGAAATGTAGTACAGAGATAGCTTTTTCATATCTTCAAACCGAGTTCACTACCTAAAAAAATTTATCCACTACGACCAAAGATATTTAAGGTTAAACTTTTTTTTTTTTTAATATTTTAGAACGATTTCTCATAAAGTATTTAATCAATCAGTTTGAAATTTTAATCAGTTATTAAATTTGGTGTGGGCAATATTGTATTAAATTTTCAAAAGATTATCTTCATTGGTTTTCGAGAAAAAAAATATTTTTGAAAATAAGCGCATTTTCATCAACCAAACGTTTTGAAATTTAGCACACAGATAGTTTCTTTATGTCTTTGAACCGAGTTCATTTCCTGGAAAAATCGGACTGTCACGACCAAAGATATTAGAGTTTAAAAATTTGTATTAAATATTTTCGAATAGCGATTTCTCATAGAGGGTTTGATTAATCGTCTTGAAATTTTGACCATTTATTAAATTTATTTAAGATAATATTTTGTTGAAATATCAAGAGATTATATTTATTAGTTTTCCAGAAAATAATTATTAAAAAACTAGCCTTTTATGTTAAAGTGAACAGATAACGATTTAGAGTGCAAGTTCCCGCAACAAATTTATATGATACACGATATGAATGATATTTTCTTATTTATCTTAATAAAGGCAGCATCAAGTAAAATGTCATGTTAGCATTTTTATTTTTTGATTTAGATCGTTTTTCATCGAACTCATTCAAAACTTTTAACCTCAAATATTTTTGGTCGTGACAGTCGGATATTTGGTTTGAAATTTTAACCACTTGGTAGGTACAAAATTTAAAATTTCAAGTGATTATCCCACACCCCTGATCATCCACTTGTTAATTTGAAGATATCAAAAGATATAGCTGTAAATATTTATTATATTGATATCAAAAGGGTATCTCATTATAATATTCAAAATGCCTTTGCTATAAGCTTCATATATTTGTTTGGACACTAAAAAAAGTAAGTTTTCCCACCCAAACGCCTTCCGAACCCATTCCCGTACCGATCTAACCTCAAAAAAGTCGTGTTTTTACATAATAATTTTTATTTCTAAAATGCGCTACAGAAAAAATCTGAAAAAATTCTGAGTAATAGTGGAAATAATATTGAATCCACACAAATTTTTGTGGACATTTTGAAGGTCATCTTAAAGGTCAAAAAATTCGAAAAAAATTAAAATCGTTATAATTTAAAACTGCTGCTAACTGCTTTCGCAGAATGCTTTCTCAAAGAACTTTGTAATGTCATTCCATTCTATTTTATCATTAAAAACAAAACTTTTTATTACTTCTTTTCTTCATATGAGCAATTCTCTAAAACTTTTATCGTACTGTATCGTACGTGTTTATGGTTCACATATATTGAGCTATCTTAGTCAATCAAATATTTATAAAATCCAAATCCAGTAAAATGTTCCAGTACATAAAACTCACTTTTAAATAAGGATAAGCTCCATGGGCAATCGGAAAAGCCCTAAATTTAGAGGTTTTGCCTGCATACTGTAGGAAATTTTCATCCTTTTTACATCATTAAAAAAATTCTTTTCCTAACGGAGTGTGCAAAATTCGATTGTGCAAACCCGAATGAGTGTGCAAAATAGCACACTAGTGCGGGAATGTGCTCTATTTTGCGCGCTCATTCCGGTTTGCAAAATCAAACTCTGCGCAACTCCTTAGGAAAAATAGTATACACAACACGTGCGCAGTAGGTCATCCTCGCTACGCTCGGGCGACAAACTCAACTCGTGCGGGAATGACCTACTTTGCGCACTAGTTGCGTAATGTACAATTACCAACTTTTTTTAGACTATCATCCCTTCTTTAGTATTCGAAAATATCTTGTCGGATTTAATGTGCCTACCTTTAAAAAAAGGTGCATTAACTGTAACTAATTATGTATACTTTTTTAATATTATTAACTTGGATTCTTATAACTGCGATACGTCACCATATATAGGGGAAGGCGGGGCATGGCGTGTCAGGTAGGTAAGTTTGGCACCCTCATATTTTTAATATTAATGAATGCAAAAAATGTAATTTTTACATAAACCTAATTAGATATGCTTTTAGAATTTTCCTCTATACTTTTGAGATTATAGATAATGTTTAACATTTAATTTAATAAGATTGAAAATCGGTGCCTACCTAATTAGATATGCTTTTAGAATTTTCCTCTATACTTTTGAGATTATAGATAATGTTTAACATTTAATTTAATAAGATTGAAAATCGGTGCTTAGAAACAAGGTTGACTTCATTTTTAAGTCGCTTGGAGCAACGAGAAAATGATTTTTTTCTAAATGAGACCAAACCTATTTGATAGTTTTAACTTTTATCTTTCAAGCCCTGTTTTGTTTTTTTTTCAGAAAATCTTTATAAATAATATAATTAAAAAATGAAAATGGTATTAAAATGGGGCATGACGTGGCACCCTGGCGGCGCACGCGTGGCACCCTCGGGCGTATCAGTGCGCCGCGGCGGCCGCCGAGCGAAGTGATGTAACCTACAAACCAAAAATGGAGCAAGATGGGTTAACAACTACGCAGTGCAATAATTTAGTTTTAAGTAGTTTTTAGTTTCAATTATTACATTAATAAGTAAATAACGATTATTTCGACTGCGTATTAAGTTATAGAGTAGAAAAAACAATGGTAAGGAAGGAATCAATTGTAGATACTCAAACTGCCTTTTTCAATGGTCAGGTAGTTCAAATATGCTACATAGATGAAAATGATGCGAAATCTTTAAATTTAAACTTATTGTAATAATAATGATAATTTGTTAATCAAACAAAAGTATTATGTTGTGATCATATTTTATAAGAAGGAATTTATAATATAAAATCATTTATTAAAATGTAATAATTTATTTTAAAATAAAAATTGTTATGTTCCTTAATAAAAATAAAATTTTTAATTTTCAATAGACTGATTAATTATTTGATTTTTGAAAATTTTATTATGGCATAATTATTAAAGTATTAATTACTGGAAAAAAGAATTAAAAAATACCTATAGTAAAATATTAAATTTGACCGTGCCATGCGTGCCCCGTCGGGTGCCACAATTCACCCGCCGGTGGGGCACGTAGAGCATTTTTTTCAGAATTTCTTTTCTGTATTTTATCAATAATTAAAAGAAAATGAAAAAAAAGTTAATAGTTTATTTTATTTTATTTTTTTCTGATCTAATTATTCCGTTTTTGTACATTTTGAAATAATACACGGTTTAGTTGTTATTTTTAATCAAAGTTAGGGTGTCACACGTGCCCCGCCCTCCCCTACATGTGTGCAAGCAAACATTCACACATATCTATAATATACATACTCATACACGCGCTCACGGCTGTTTAAAGCCATAAGCAACCTGCCTTGAGCCGCGCTTGTGCTACAGCGCGACAAAAATATTGGTAGATAGGAAATTTCAAGGCCTTTAAGAAAATAGGCCTACTTTCGACCGATACGCAAACCCAGAGCTACCAAAAATTATTGCTTCCTCAAAGAGGAAGCTTTGTAATGGTGAAAAAAATGTGTGTACCTGCTATAACTTTTGAACCAATTGACCGATTTTCATCGGAGAGGGCTTTTTCTCTTCGTTTGGAAGTAGAATAGAGATACCTTAACCTAGTTTATCATTTTATCGTTTTTCTTTTGTTTTATAACCAAAAAACGATTTTGAATTTCGGACACGATAACAGGAGTAAAAATCAATGAATCGTCTTGAAATTTGGCACAGACACAGCTTTTTTATATCTTCGAACCCAGTTTGTTGTCCAAAAAAATCGGTCCATTACGACAAAAGATATTTGAGGTTAAAAATTTTTTTTTTTAATTTTCGAATCGCGTTTTTTTAGAGAATTGTTGATTTATCGACCTTAAATTTCAACCACTTATAACACTCATTGAAGACTACAACTTGTTCGGAAAATGTATGCGTCTGTAAACATAATCGTGTAGAGCGCAAAATTCTAAGAAAAAAGTTCCTTTACCATTTTTTCATATGACTATTACCTTTTTAGTAACTGATGTGTTTAAATTGTTTGTTTTTAATAGGAATTGTATATCTATAGATATCATCTTATAAACATAGGTATACATTTTCTATTCAAAACAAACAATTTAAACACATCAGTTACTAAAAAAGTACTAGTATGAAAAAATGGTAAAAGAACTTTTTTCTTAGAATTTTGCGCTCTACAGGATTATGTTTACAGACGCATACATTTTCCGAACAAGTTGTATATTTGGTTAAAATTTCAAGTGATTATCTTCACTTCTTTCCGAGAAAATAAAAATTTTTGAAAACAAGTGCATTTTCTTTCGGACACGATAACAGGAGTAAAAGTCAACGAATCGTCTTGAAATTTGGCACAGAGACAGCTTTTTTATATCTTCGAACCGAGTTCGTTGCCCAAAAAAATCGGTCCATTACGACTAAAGATATTTGAAAAAGACGATTATATGACTAATAAGATTATATTAATGAAAATTATATTAATATAATCTTTAAAAAAAATATTATATTAATATGAAAATGTATTTTTTAAAAGTCATAAATTTGAGATAATTTAATTTAGAAAATTTTTTATTTTTTTTTGTGAAAAATTCATTATTATAATTTCAATTTAATAAAAGGAATCGATAAATTATTCTGAGGAAGCTAAGTGCCAAAGAATTGGCAGCGGTTTTTTCAATTTATCGATATTTTTCTTTATTTTTTTCTAACCGACTTAATATTATTCGATTGGGCCGACACAAACATGGAGTGATAGGTAATTTCAATACCTTTAAGGAAATGTCACTACTTCCGACAGAGATCCAAAGCCCTCGACGAAAAAAAAAAAAATTCCTATTTTTCCAAATATTTATTTTTCCTACCAGAAAGAGGAAGCTTTCTAATGATGAAAAAAAATATTAAAATAAAAACTGTTTAAAAACATGCCTTAAGACTTTTGGCATAAAAATCCGGAGTTTTTGAGCCAGAAAATTTTCGTGTGTGTGTGTGTGTGTGTGTGTGTGTGTGTGGGTGGGTGGGTGTGTGTGTGTGTGTGTGTGTGTGTGTGTGTGTGTGTGTGTGTGTGTGTGTGTGGGTGTGTGTGTGTGTGTGTGTGTGTGAGTGTGTGTGTGAGTGTACCTGCTATAACTTTTGAACCAATTCACCGATTTTCTTCGGAGAGGGCTTATTCTCTTCGTTTGGAAGTAGAATAGAGATAGCTTAACCTATTTTTTCATTTTAGCGTTTTTCTTTTGTTTTATAACCAAAAAACGATTTTGAATTTTTAGTTTTGTTGATTTTTTGATATCATACAGCCAATATTACATAATATAATAAATTTTTCTTGAAAGGTCGTCAAATTACCTATAATTTCTTTTTTTAAAAGTTGAATTATTTTTACTCTGTCATTTGTTATTAAGGAAAACATTTTTATATTTCATAAATTTATTTCTCAAAAAATATTTTATTTATCGACCTTAAATTTCAACCACTTAAAACACTCATTGAAGACTATATTTGGTTAAAATTTCAAGTGATTATCTTCATGTGTTTCCGAGAAAAAAAATATTTTTGAAAAAACGTACATTTTCTTTCGGACACGATAACAGGAGTAAAAGTCAATGAATCGTCTTGAAATTTGGCACAGACACAGCTTTTTTATATCTTCGAACCGAGTTCGTTGCCAAACAAAAAACGGTCCATTACGACTAAAGATATTTGAAAAAGACGATTATATGACTAATAAGATTATATTAATGAAAATTATATTAATATAATCTTAAAAGAAATATTATATTAATATGAAAATGTATTTTTTAAAAGTCATAAATTTGAGATAATTTAATTTAGAAAATTTTTTATTTTTTTTATTTTTTTTGTGAAAAATTCATTATTATAATTTCAATTTAATAAAAAGAAACGATAAATTATTTTGAGGAAGCTAAGTGCCAAAGAATTGGCAGCGGGTTTTTTTTTTAATGATAGGATCGCGTTATTGGAATCGGATGGGTAGCATTCGAAAGAGAATTAAAATACCTATATTTTCTATAAAAAAAAAAGTTTCTAGCTATCACGGTTCTTTTGTTATTAACAAAAATGTGTTTTTTTTTTATTTTTTTTTTAAAAGCTTATAACTCCCTAACTAAACGGTAAATTTTTTTGAAAAAAATCATGATAATGCAGAATATAAATAGCTAAAATCTGCAAAAATAACTGCAGTGTGTATTTAGCATTACAGGAATTCTGTAGTAGTTACTACAGGTAGTATATCAGTAGTTACTACAACTAGTGTAAAGTAGTAACTACAGCGTATAGTTAATACTGCCGGCAGTCTTTAATTAGTATAGGGAGTTTTGTTAAATTAATAAATTAATATAAAAGATTCAGAAATTATTGATTAACACAATAGCTTATTGTTTTCTTGATAAATTATTACACTTTGATGTTTCTCTTTTTTTTATCAGCAAATTTTTCAATTACACATTCTAAAAAAATCATATACATAAATAAATATGTGTACCGCTAATATAATTTTAAATATATATACATCGCTATCTTTCTCTGGACATTCGGTTTTACCTGTTATGGCTTTAACTACATCAGGATTTAACTGCTGTTTGCTCTCCGCGTCATCATGCTCCTTATTTTTGTTTGCGTTACTACTATTAATCAATTCATCTGATTCAAATAAAATTAATATAATAACTTTTTCTTAAAAGGTCGTTAAATTACCTACATTTTTTTTTGTAAATTTAAATTATATTTAGCCTGTCATTTGTTATTAATGAAAATATGGTTTATAATTCTTTAATTAATGTCTCATAAACTTTTTCATGTATCCACTCAAAATTTGTACCAATTATTACACTTATCGAGTACAACATTGTGTTAAAATTTGAAGAGGTTATGTTGATTTGTTTCCGAGAAAAAAATTATTTTTGAAAAAAAGTGCGTTTTCTTTCGTTTACGATTAAATCCCTGTTTCAAAACAAATATTTATTATTGCCAAGAAATACTTTTCTTTCTCAAACTAATGTAATTCTTTAATATTTGTTATAACAATAATTAATTGTTTGTATAGGATACGTAAATGAAAAAACAAAAAAGATATTTTTTGTATTAAGTAAAATTGTTTAACAAACAACAAAGAACAACAAAGAAAACAGTTTATTTATTAATAAAGTTTTGTTGCGAAAAATTTTCTTTTGTTTTTAAAATTTTAAAAATTGAATCGATTAATTAATTGGAGGGAGCATCTTGACAATGAATTGGCAGCGGTTTATTTTATGTTTTGTTTTAGAACTGATACAATTTAAGTTTATCTAATGTAAGAATTATTAATTTAATGGCTATATTTAGTTTTCCCTCAGATTCAGTGCTGAAATATAACCGTTCTTTAGCTTTTCATTTTATATATTCCATTTAAAATTTTTCCATTTTTATCATATCAATGGCTATTGTTGTAATATTAAATATTTTTTCAGAAATAGAGCTGCATCTTTAGTTATTACGTTAAATTGGCGTACGCTATGTATTTTTATGTTAAGTTGAATGACGGAGCTTTTAGAATAGTGGATGATAGTAATATTCCACGAGTGGATATCGCTTGTGTAGATAAGTTAAAAAAATACAAAGTTTTGATTGATGGTAATTCCTTTGATGCTGTAATTGTATTTTTTGAAGGTAATATTAAATAAATAATATTATATTACAAATTTATTGTGTTCAGGGAGTTTTAGTTAAAGAACTCCGTACAATAGGATGAGATTTTATGTATAAGGAAAATATCTTTCATTTTTATTATATCATTTTTGTCATCACCTTATGACTTTGTAATTAAGGTGATCCCTGCAATATTATATGTTAATATGCTAATATTATTAATGCAAGAAAGGTGTGGAATAACCAGAGATATTTTAGTTGTGATATCTATAGCTGTAATAGTAAATCTATAACTGGTAAGTCTCTTTGAAATTTCCTTATTAATAATATTAGCATAAAATATTTCAGAAAGAAATAAAAAACTATTTTTAAAGGTACTATATATATTGCAAGGGCCACCTTGAATGTACCGGCTACATAATCAATTTCAAAAGTAAATTTTCTGATAAAACTTGCTCTTTTAATTTTAATGTAATTATTTTTTAATTTATTGTTTAATCAATCGATGCAAAACATGGAAATGTACAATTTAAGCTATAATGATCAAAGTAGCATAACTAGAAAATAGTTTCACCGCGCGTATTTATGTTAAAAGGAACTTTTTATTGTAAAGGTGACATTTAAAAACTATGTATAGAATGTTAAAATAATTTTCAGATGATTTACAAAAATTGGAGGAAAAAATAAAGAAAAATAGAATTACACTTCCTCCTCAAAATATTTTGGATTCAGCCTCTGAACTTTCAGAAATAGAAAAAGCTGGAACGTCGAAGAACAAAATTAATATTAACTGTATAAATGATACAGCTGGTATTCTAAGTTGCAAATTGAATGAGATTTCTGACAGGGTAAGATTTTAACATATTTAATTAATTATTTAACACAATTAATTAACCATTTAACATATTTAGTTAATAATTTAACATATTTTATTAACTCTTTAACACAACAAAGACACTTTTTACACGTTCCCTTTTCTACAAGATTATTCATCATGAAAATATCTATAAAAAATGCGCAAAATACCTTATCACCATTTTCGAGGTCGTTTTTTCCACATGATGTCCTATGTTTATATCTGTTGAGTGGAACGAGTAAGCGGCTGTCCCCCATTATATTACACTGCCCTTATTTCTCTGGAGCCTACCCTCTATTCTCTCTATAACCTGACAGATAGACCGAAAGCACTGCTTTATTAGGTCCTCAAGTCGGACGAAGCACTCCACCCACACTATCCACTAACTGCCCAATAGATGGACGGTTAAAGCAAACGAAATGCCAGTAGATGGACGATCTTTTAATTAATGATACAACTTACTGTTAACAGATAGACGTAGTAAAAAAAGTTTTTTCACTTAGTTTTACATAGTTCTTGAAGATTAAGTGTAGTTTACTTTAAAAATTTCTTTACTTAATGATAAAACTATATTATTCGTCTATCTGTGTCTATATCTACTGGGCTAGTTACCCTATACTGTCCGCTTTTAGGGAGCACTCGCGCAACCTACGCATGCGTAGTTCCGTATATTGTTGCGGATTCATTTTAGGACGTATGTTCCGCTAAAATCAGCAACGTCTACTCAAAACCTGAGCGCAGCTGTATACACATACGCGGCGGCTTGCAGCGCCCTTACCTTTTTTCAGTGTATGTACTGAGTTTTTTCATTGAAGGTTTACGTCTGCAAAATTAATAACAAATTTTTTCAATTTTCATAATATTCATAATTTGTGATTGCAGCGTATTTTTATCTTCAACATGCATGTTATATATGTGTTGACATTGTTTTTGCAAAACTAATTTATTTAAACAATCGGTTTTCCCTTATTTTGCAATCTTCTTGCTTCCTTGTTCTTATTTTCTTTTTTTGTTGTCACGTCCCTTAACGGAAGAAGGTACAGGTAAAGGTCAAATTCTTTACGTAATTAATTATATTTTCTTGTAAAACTTACTAAAATACATCATAACAAACATATATGAATGTTGATAGGGTCCATTAAAGTCCATTTTATAGTGGATAAAAGCTAAAAACCTGTCAAAATGAATGAAATCAGAACATTTTGTTTAGCGCAACGGGGTTTGACCAATCGATTTGAAACTTTTCAAAGATATTCTAAAATATATTTCGAAGATAACTGCATTGCGATTTTGAAAATACTGCACTAAAAAAAATTGTTTGCTTCTGTTATAATTTTGTTATTCAAAAATCCGTATTTTTAGAAGTAAATATTGCAGTAAAATTTCAAAAATGCACTTTATCATCAAAATCGCAGTGTCTTCTTAATGTCAAATCTTTTAAACATGTCAAAACGTTATGTTTTTATTGACCTACGTGTATAATTAAGTATGTGTTGAATCAACTCTGATTTCCGGGAACCACCTTAAGTAGCCCGCGTTCTTTTACAAGAATTATGCTTTCCTCACATCCATTTAAAAAAAAGCAGATATTTGATGATTAAAATTATTTTAGGTTTAGCAATATTTTAATTAGATATTTATTTAAATAACAATGGGTCCAACTAGGAAAAATTATAAATTGTATTTATCTGATGATTATCGTAAAGGCAAAGTAAGCAAATGGACTCGTAGAAGATACGAAAAAATTTTGTTATCACATAAGCAAAATATGGAGTGTAAGTTTTTATTTGTTTATTTATTTAAGAATAAGCTATTAGCTTAAGTTGTTAACAAGATACATTTTTACTTTTGTTCAAATATGTTCGGTCTTCAGACGAGGACAGAGTTATCAAAGAAAAAACTCGTTTTAGCAATGGTAAGAGTAAAACTGGATATTGATTACCAGTTCTCACTCACATACACACATATGTATTTAAAAAATGATTAACTTCGTCCATTCACCATCGGTTCGCAACCGCAACTAGCTACATGTTATCACTACCTTTTCTTCTTCATCGGAACTTAACGGGCAAAGCGGCCGAGAGTTAAGGCAATTTTCGATCGAATTTCGGCAAACTTATAACTTTAATAGGTGTAACCTTGGATTTGGCCGTGAGTAATTTCACAGAATAGTCGCCTTGGCGTGGGACCACGGTTTAGACTGCATATGCGAAAGCACGCTCTGATGCATCACAGAATCCATGGAGAAGCCACTCGGAGTTTTGACATGTGCCGATCCAGCAAGGTCTTTTAATTTTTTCCAACTCTTTCAACTGGAATATTTCATCCAAGATTTTAAAATTTTGTGGGAAACTTGATCATATTAATTCAACTTCTGAAGCGATAAATTCTGAAAAAGAATTTTCGCATGCACGATAGTAATCAGTAGACGACAATCACCCTACTAGATCAAAAAGCTTTGCTGTAGCGGCTACAATGGAGCATTTCGCGACAGCTAGATGAGACTTGTGAGTCTGCAATGTTGAAACAGGAAACATCTACGTTCGCTAACCAACGAAGGCCTAAGGAAAATATTGCTTTCTCCTCTTGTTTTAAGGTATCCTCCTTACAATGGGCTCCTGTAGCACTTAAACCACTAAATAAATCTTTATGCTTGGCCGACCATTTTCTAACTTCCATACCCGCTGAAGCTAGTTGATCGCGCAAATTGGCAGCTTCTTTCACGGAGTCTTCTGCCGCGTAAAAGTCATCTGCATATCATCCTGTGCGCAGTACTTCAGCAACTTCGGGAAAAGCTCGCTCTTCATCGGCAGCAAGTTGGAGCATTAAATACGACGCGGATATTTTTGCTAAAGTTTTTCAATACAGGATGCAGTTCTTACCAGCTCAATGGTCACTTTTTCCATATGATGGATTGTGAAGTATTCATCCATAAAATCTTTGTAAACTGCCGCGAGTTCAGGTAAACGTCCGAAATGGCGTTCACTGCGTAATAGACAAGCCTTAGTAATACTGCGCATATTCGAAATTCGAGGGTAAGAAAATCTCACCACAAATCGCCCTTCCTCGTTACATGTGTACGTCTTCTTAAAATGGTCGTAGGTGGACCCTAGGAGGTACGACTCCTAAGTACAAACGTTTTATAGACTTCGAGCACTTTTCTCTTGTATTTTACTGATAACAGTTATGTATTTAGCCAATTTATAGATTCACGGGAGTAAGGTAATTAAAAACTTAATTCCTCATTCATTAGTTATTTAATTGAAGATTGGAAAATTAATTCTCAACTAATTAGCTATTTAATTGAAGATTAGAATATTAATTCTCAATTAATTGTGTCATTTAATTAAGAATTCAAATAAATTGGCCATTAAATTAACGATTAAAAAGTTAATTCTCATTTAATAATTCATCGATGGGAAAGTTAATTTTCAATTAATTAGCTATTTAATTAACGATTGAAAAACTCTCAATTAATTGTGTTATTTAATTAACAATTGAAGAGTTAATTCTCAAATTAATACTCTGTTTAATTAATAATTCCAATGTTAATCATTAATTCGTCACCTCTCGCGCAACGCCCGGTAGTAGAATCGAAGAGAATCTGGTAGATGCGCGCACATTTTAAATCAACATAGGCTCGAATGTATAGTCAGTATTCAGTGCTCAGTGCTCAAACTTTCAATGTATAATATAGATATACAATAATATGGCCGCCATATTGGAAGTTTGAGCACTGAGCACTGACTATAAATTCGAACCTTAATAAAACAAAAAACGCGTCGGATGAGTCGGTCTCTCTTCTCATGGTCAAAAGGTGGCGACACTCGAATGTGGAATAAAATACTATACGTAATACGAGACGAAAGTAGATATTCCCCTTGGGTGATTACTGCCCTCGCGAGAAGATTTTTCTCTCGGGTAATTACTGCTCTTGCTTCGGGCAGTAAACACAAGGGACTATCTGCTACTTTCACCCCCATGTTACACAATGTACTATTTTATTACTTCTTGAGATATTCCTCGTCTCGGAACCACAAAAAAATGGGGTCTTGGGACCGTCAAATAGCTGTTTATGTAAAAGATAAAACATATACCATAAAGCAATTAATTAATAATTTTTATGCAAAATACTTTAATTAACATTAGTTATATATGAACCGAATGTGAAAATTTATCTTGTTACAATATACGTGTTTGTTAATACATTGTATTGGTATTTTATAAATTTATTACAGTAAAAAAATGCATAAGAAATGAAGACAAACCTAATACAAGTGATTGTCATGTAATTGCCAGTAGTAGTAGAAAGATAGAACATACAGAAAATAGTAGTATACAAAATCCGGAAGTTTGCCACAGTGACATTGAATTTGAAGATAACGATGTTTCATTATTAGATACTGACATTGTTATTGAGAACGATGAATGTGATACTACCTCAAGTTGCGGTTCTGAAGAAAGTACAGAGTTTATTGAAGATGAATATAAGAAAAACGAGATATATAGCAGTAGTGATAGTGAATCTGACGAAGAATCCGATGAAGATGATGAGACACGTTCAAAATCTGATAGTAGAAATTTGTATAACTTGAAAAAAGACAACAGAATTATGTTTGCAGCTTCTAATTTAACAGTTTCGGAAGTCCTTTTAATGTTAAAAGGCATGATCATCAAATGCAATATGACGCGAGATATGCAAATTGCGTTATTGCAATTAATTCAAACTTTAGCTGGATCAGAATTTGATAATTGGAATTATACACCCTTCTTGATATCAAGGATGTTTCAAACTCCATCTGATAAGATTAACAAACATTATTATTGTAGCGAATGCAATGTGAAATTACTTTCGATTAAAAGTGTTATAAATATTTCGAAGTCAGTGCAATGTGAGAAGTGCGAAAAAATGATAACTATATCATCGAAATCACTGAATTATTTTATAACAGTTGACATAAAATACCAGTTACAACTTTTACTGAATCGTCCTGATATCCAAGAAAATATGGATTTGTTTAAAAACCTTCCACATAATAATGATACTATAGAGGATGTTACCAATTGTGAATTATATAAAAATATACAAAAGGAATTTCCTGATGCTTTGACATTTAATTTTAACGGTGATGGTGCACAATTATTTAATAGTGCAAAAAAAGTTTGTGGCCACTTCAACTATACATCAACGAATTAACACCCAATGTTCGTTTTAAACATATAATTTTAGCTGCATTGTTACAAACAGAAAAAGAACCTACAGCGGATTTTATGAATCTTTTCATGATTACCTTTGTGGAGGAGTGTGAAAGTCTTCGGTCAGAAGGTATTGATATAACTGATCATCGCACAGGAATACGTATCAACAAAATAATTCTCCCATTATTCGGTTGTACAGATACTGTGGCTAGACCGTTATTTCAAAATAGAATTAAATTTAATGGATGTTGTGGTTGTAGCTATTGTTATCATCCTGGCAAATATGATAGTGGTTCCATGCGATATCCTCTTCTTGCAAATGATCCCCAAATACGATCACATAAAGACCATGTAACAGATTTACAAAAGTCATTAAAATTTGGAAAATGGATAAATGGAGTGAAAGGCCATTCAGTTTTACTTAAACTGCCAATTTTCGATATAATTTGGAGCTTTCCTCCAGATTATATGCATGGCACCCTATTAGGTGTGGTACGGCAACTATTCAGATACTGGAATACATTTTATTTCAGTAAATCTGATCGCGAAGAAATTAAAAAACGAATGTGCAATATAAAACTTTGCAGAGACATTCGTAGAAATATTCGTTCTATAGATTTATTTGACAAATACAAAGCAACTGAGTTGAAAACATGGTTGCTTTTTGTAAGTTTACCATGTCTGCATGGA
The DNA here is from genome assembly GCA_036365515.1 of Torymus aiolomorphi. Taxonomy (NCBI): domain Eukaryota; kingdom Metazoa; phylum Arthropoda; class Insecta; order Hymenoptera; family Torymidae; genus Torymus; species Torymus aiolomorphi. Next base: position 130,616,264 of record CM070876.1, read on the forward strand.
ATACTTCCTAAAGAACTATTTGATTCATATGCTTTATTTGTTTCAAGTATCTACATGCTTGTACAGAAATCAATAACTGACGCTAATATTGCTAAATGTGAATTTAACTTGATGAAATTTGTAGGTGAAAGTGAGATTTTTTATGAAGTTAAATTTATTACTTTCAATGTACACTCTCTAATTCATTATTGCCTAGCAGTACGTAAAACTGGTCCTTTATGGTGTACGTCAGCGTTCCCATTCGAAAATGGCATATATAAATTTCTGAGAGAGATGAATGCCCCGAATGGATGCGTTAAACAAATAGCCGACAAGTGGTTAAAAAATGCTGAGTTTCAGAGTTACCTAACAAATGAAAACACATGTTCTCCTGCTATCGAATTTTGTAAATCACTTTTTATTGATAGACAGCAGTTACAAAATGTTACTAGAATTGGAACAGCAACATTAATTGGAAGTGGAATTAACAACATTGGAGTTCAAAATTATTTCCGTAATTTTGCTAAGGATGAAACAATTGTTATAAAAGTTTACGACCGTTGTATTTATGAATCAAAATATATTCATACTGTAAAGTACAATCGAGTGAAAAAAACCGATGATTCTGTAATCCAAACTGCTACTGGAGAAATCTTACAAATATACTATTTTGTAATTTCAGGAAATGTTTGTTATATATATGGAAAAATTTGGCTGATAGGTAGTAATGATTTTAATGGACAAAATGAGTCAGCAATAGCCCCACACATTTTCAAGGTTACAAAAAAAAAATCTTCATATAGTATTTTCAATATCAATGAAATTGCACAGAAGGCTGTTGTTATTGATATAGCAAAAGAATTATACATTTCTTTTCTTCCAAATGATTTTGAAATACAATGACATCGTTATTTCCAGAAATATAATATAAAGAATTATAAAAAGCAGTACTTTCGGACATCATAATTTTTCTGTCAACGAGTATGTATAATATATTTGGTACGTAACCTCAATTTAGTAGTTTAGATTAATACGTAGTTTACAGTAATTACTATAAAATCAAAACTGTTCCACTAAATGAAGAGTTTCTTAAGACTTGCCTGCATTTTCATTCTTTTTTGACCGTTTTCTTATTAAACTATAGATTTTGTTACTTAACATCTGCATTTTTATAATAGAGTTTTGTGCTCAAAAGCGTTATAATTCCCTTTTCCACAGACTCAATTTTTATGAATTTTTCCCTCTAAAAAATGCGCGATCAAAAATACTGAAAAAATTCATGCAAACTTGTTTTTAAATAAAGAATTGATCTAAAAATTTATACTCTTATTTTTGTATTTTTATTTTATAATTGAACCTTCATAAATAAAGAATATATTAAATAAAGAAACTTAATCCTTCCTCTCACACACAACACGTAAACTAAAATCATTTTCTACCTAATTTAAGAAGATATAAAATAAATGGTCAGAGATATACTTTATTGAAATCGATATTATTTTATTACGAGCATTAATACCTCGCTCGGTAATGCTCACTCGGTTATCCATATTCTTCTATACCCATCCCATATTCACCCATATTCATCCATTTCATCCACACACGCCCTAAATGACACATATGGTGTGTCATTTAGGAAAAAGATGTGACGTCAAAAATTACACTGAAAGTTGTTCCTTAATTTAATAAAAGACGGATAGGATAGGATTTCAAAATCAAAACAAAATCAAAAAGCAACGTGATGCCCTCAGTAATTTTGCAAAGATTATCTAGCTTCCATTTCGCCATTCGATTCATAACTGTACAAGAAAGCGCATGTCAACCGGCCTCCAAGATGGAGAAGACATAATGCCGTCCAGATATCCCTCACTTGATTGCCAACATGGGCAAAACATTGGGCAAAACATATTCTTGGACCCAGAGAAATCCCTAAAAAGGGACCAATCGACAGCGACCAGCCTGAAAAGGCAAGCGTGGATGTAAAGCAAGGAACCAGGAAGATTCTGCACGGGCGGCAGATTGTTTCGAGCACTATTAACGAATGGTTCGGGTCGAGGTGTGCTTTGAGATACAGCGTCGAGAGGGATACAATAAAATCTTTCAAACTTATTCTCTTCGTCATTTTTTTTATCTTTGAACATCGATTTCAAGCTAACATAAATATTAACTATAAAAGTAAAATTTAAAAAAAATTTTTTCCTAGTATTATGAATGAAATAACTTATAATTACAATCAAATAATCTTTGCAATCTTATGTAACACATTGCATTTTTTTCGGAAATATGTTTTGATTTTTAAATAATTATTAAAAAGATCGTGATCAAGATTCCTAACAATGAACATCACATCCCGTTAAGTCAAAAAAAAAAAAAAAAAAAAATTATTTTAAGTAACAGATCACTAAATTTGATCATGTGCTTGAAGTTTGCAACATAGCGACTCCAACAAAAATAAAAAACAACAAAAAGTCACCTAGTAGCTACCCTGCATGCTCAAAATTGTATTTCGGGAATAAAATTATTGTCAATCTCAAAAACGGAGGAATTAGATTTTTTGCGATTTGTTTGGACGGAAGGTGTAGTTAGAGGGTCTTCCGCGGTGCTTGCATCGTTGCCAATTTTTTGTAGCTACCCTGCAGGCTCAAAATTGTATTCCGGGAATAAAATTCTTGGCGATCTCAAAAACGGACAAATTAGAATTTTTTGAATTTTTGTTTCGGGCGAAAGGGGTAGTTTTGGGGTCTTTCACGGTGCTTGCGGGGTTGCCAATTTTTCTATAGGTATCCTGCAGGCTTAAACATATATTCCGCGAATAAAATTCTTGGCGATCTCAAAAACGAACAAATTAGAATTTTTTGTATTTTTTTTCGGGCGAAAGGAGGTCTTCCGCGGTGCTGCATCGTTGCCAATTTTTTTGTAGCTGCCCTGTATGCTCAAAATTGTATTCCGGGAATAAAATTCTTGGCGATCTCAAAAACGGACAAATTAGAATTTTTTGTATGTTTTTTTTCGGGTGAAAAGGGGTCTCCCACGGTGCTTGCGGGGTTGCCAATTTTTCTGTATGTATCCTGCAGGCTTAAATATATATTCCGGGAATAATATTATTGGCAATGTAAAAAACGGAGGAATTAGATTTTTTGCGATTTTTTTGGGCGAAAGGGGTAGTTTGTGGGTGTTCCGCGATTCTTGCGGGATTTGACCATTTTTGTTGTATCTACCCTGCAGGCTCAAAATTCTAATCCGGGAATAAAATTATTGTCAATCTCAAAAACGGAGGAATTAGATTTTTTTTGCGATTTGTTTGGACGGAAGGTGTAGTTTGGGGGTCTTCCGCGGTGCTTGCATCGTTGCCATTTTTTTGTAGCTACCCTGCAGGCTCAAAATAGTATTCCGGGAATAAAATTCTTGGCGATCTCAAAAACGGACAAATTAGAATTTTTTGAATTTTTGTTTCGGGCGAAAGGGGTAGTTTTGGGGTCTTTCACGGTCCTTGCGGGGTTGCCAATTTTTCTGTAGGTATCCTGCAGGCTTAAACATATATTCCGGGAATAAAATTATTGGCGATCTCAAAACTGGCGGAATTAGAATTTTTTTTCTTTTTTTCCATTACAAAATGGGGTGTTAAGGGGTGACTTTTTGTTGTTTTTCATTTTCTTGCACCTTTATTTGCTGTTCACATCATTATTGTCGCTGTAGAATCGATTCCAGGCGAAAAGTATAATTTTTACAAGTTGGGATTTTGTTGGAGTCGCAATGTTGCAAACTTCAACCACATATTTGATCTATAATAATCTCTGAGATATAGTTTTATGACATCTAAACTGATAGAGTTATTGAATAAAATAATTTGGCTAGGTTTTGTGGACCACATTAGGTAGTCGTCGTTTCTATCTAATTTCAAAAAATTTTAAATGATTAGAAAAAGTGATGAAATAGTAACTATTACTATACGCAATTATTTAAGCCATTTTGAAGCCATTTTATGAGCTTTAAGGTAATAGTTAATATACCATAATTGAATATACTGTACGTATGTTTCACTCAAATGAGATATAGTAACTGTTACTGTATACGTTTAGTTGTGCCACCTACTCAAATATTTATTTAATATAACCGTATTTTCTTCTCTCACTGTACAAGTTACTTGACTTTTTTCAATTTTATTGAACATAAAACATTAAATAAGGCTATTAATTACTGTATTTAAAAAAGCTAATATACTCTTATCAAACATGTTTCAGAACAATGAAAATAAATTGCTTCCTAGCGAACCATTTAATCTAATGAGTGAGCTGCAAATAAAAAAAGAGAAAGTAGATATGGCTAAACAAGAAAAAGACAAAAGGAAAAAAACAATGAAGGTATTACCAGCATATCAATAATCTTTGGTAGTTAAAAAATTTTAATTGGCTGAAAAGCAGTTAATAATTAGTAAATGTTAAAATGTAGTTTCTAGTCTTTGAATGATACGATTAAGGTCATAGCTAGTTACGAAAACTTCATTATTATCTTCATACTGCAGATAAACTATTGAGCAATAGCTCCAACAGCGGTTCATATGTTGTATATATTTATAATACAGGGTAAAATTGTTGGTAGTTATCGAATTACTATAGGAATAAAGTAGTTCGTCAATAATGTGTCGTAGTTTATGTAGTAATTTTTGTCCAGTAGTTTATTTTTTCAAGGGTATTCTCGGAGAAATCCACTTAAACATTTTTAAGTTGTGGTTATTAGCGAATTAATCCTTTCAGTCACATAATTCAGGTACTTTGGTGCAAGAGTGCATATTGGATACGCCATATTGAATTTTGTAAATCTAATAACGATTCTATAAGCTTTGTTAATCAATCAAAGAATTACAAGTGTAAAAAGCATATGTTAACTATCAAATTTGTCCGCTAACGCATTAGATTCCCAAAAATCCATTTTTTTGACAATTGTTTATTTATAATAACTATCAACAATTACATATCGACAAAATATCTTCATGACTTAAAAGTCGATTGGTACTTCAGTACCTGAAAGTGCCAAAAATTTCAAAATCCTGCCTGGAATTTGAAAAATATGAAAAAAAGAAGAAAAAGAAATTTGCGGCCGATATATCGGCTTCTGTGACTGAAAGGGTTAAAAGATAAACTATTAAATTATATTTTGAACATTAGATTAAAGTAAACAGTAGTCACTATTAGATTTTATCAATTATACTACATTTAAAGAAGTTTAAATTTTGATCAGTAAATTGGTAATATATGATACTTTTTCTTTTATATTAAAACTATATGATTAAGGTTCGAAAATTGTTTTATTTAATAACAAAAATTTGAGTGTGAGAAATTTTGTCGTTCTCAGACTTTTATAACGCGCTATATATATATATATATATTTACATATCGAATATTTTTTAGGTAAATGTAAAACGTAAAAGAAATGAGAACGATAAGCCTGAAGAAACACTAAAAAAATCAAAAATTAATTCTAAATCGAATAGAAAAAAGAAAACAATATCTAAAATTTCACGTATGAAGACACAAAAAAAAGATGAATGTATAGAAAGAGAAAACAGTGATGTCGAGGAAAATAAAAAAAATGAAATATTAATAAAAAAAAATGAAGAGGAGAAAGTGAAGGAAGATGAAAAACCAATTTTACATGAGCAGAAATCAATAGATAATACGAAAATAGATGAGAAGGAGGAAGAAAATAAAAAACTAAAAGAAATAAACGAAAACCAAGAAGAAAAAATAAAGGAAGGTGTAAATGATGAATTACAGGGGAAAAATCCATAGATGATTTGACAGTTGAAGTAAAAGAGGGTGAAATGAAGGAGAAATTAAAACATAAGGAAGAGGGAAATAATGACAGTGTGAAAGAGAAAGAATATGAGCAGGAAAAAGAAGTTGTTCTACAGGAGAAAAAAAAAAACAAATGGAATGTCTAGAAGTCGAAAAGAAAATTGTAAAGGATAAAAAGCAAAAGAAAGACGAACAACTTGTAGAAAAAAATAAAAAATCCCCCACAAGAAGCAAAAAAGAGAGTACGAATGGAGGAAGAAATAAATTTTAAAAAAGAAATAAAAGCCTTAAAGAAAAAAATTATGGTATTAGAAAATACGGTAAATCAGGAAAAAGAGGCAAAAGATTATATAAAAAAAGAATGCGAGGAATTAAAGAAAATAAATATAGATTTACAGAACAAGGTCATCTCTAAGATGGATGAATTCGGTAAGACCTACCAATTAGTTGCATTTTTTCTTTAAAAAAAATTATGTTTTACTTATTCTATTTCTTTTCGAAAGTTAGTTTAACATAAGCACATTTTTTGCTAATTCTAAAGTTTAAGATCATTTTTAAAACTATTTGGTATTTTGAGGATTGTTCGTAGTTTAATATATCGCCAAAATGTTATGCTTATGTTCTATTGAGTATCTAAAATACAGAAAAAAATTTTTAGTCGAGTTCTTTGGGCAAAATGATTGGTCCATAAATTTCACAGATATTTGAGGTTAAAATTTTTTAACATTTTTATCAAATCGCAATTTCTCGAGAACGGCTCTATGTATCTGAATCGGATGGGTAGCATTCGAAAGAGAATTAAAATAGCTATATTTAAAAAAAAAAGGTTCTAGCTATTACGGTTCTTTTGTTATTAACCATAACGTAAACATTGAAAAATGAAAAAAATGAGATTTGCATGTCCAACGATTACGGGAGTAAAATTCAGTTAATCACATCAAAATTCTTTGTAGAGGTAGATTTATAAATTTTGTTATTAAAAATTAATTAAAGGAATCAACAAATTAAGGTTGAGGAAGCTACGGGCCAATGAATTGGCAGCGGTTTTTTTTCTATCAGACACTAAATAGAACAGTATATAGAAAAACAGATGCAAAAAAATTGGTATAGCATAAAAATAGCTGGAGTAACTCCAATTTGAAAAATGATTTTAATCTAAAAATTGAATATTTATTTTTAATTATTGTTTACAGCTGCTCGAAAAATCAATCCTTTTGAAATAATGTCAAAAAGTGATATTGAGGTGGGATATGTAAGAGAAGATGGACACGTGAGTTTTTTCATGAATCTTTTATATTATACATAGAGAAAACAAGTTGAGAAAAGTTCCGCATGCTCAGTTGTATGTAAAAATTC